>JAYEVK010000319.1:0-103069 GCA_036346275.1 Otatea glauca | reverse complement strand
CCGAGTGCTCGTTTAACGTCGTAGATGGACCGTGCCTTGGTCGGCAGGGACGACCGGATGCCTCTTCGTGAGGTTCTGGTGTCCGAGTGCTCGTTTGACGTCGTAGCTGGACCGTGCCTTGGTCGGCAGGGACGACCGGATGCCTCTTTGCGAGGTTCGAGTGTCCGAGTGCTCGTTTAACGTCGTAGCTGGACGTGGCTCATTTTACGTCGTAGCTGGACGTGGCTCATTTTACGTCGTAGCTGGACGTGGAGCATCCATCCCGAGTCCTCGTCCGGTGAGGGTAGCTGCGAGAGGAGTGGCCGCCGTCTATCCCACATGTATACCCCGTCCGCAGGTGTGGGACCTGGAGGGGGTGAGCGACGCGCGTTTACCCGCGTTGGTTTGGACGCCGTGCTCGTGGAGCTAATAACGGGTGGTCCGAGTGGGTCCTGGGAGGTCCCGCCCAAGGGGAACCCTTCCGAGCGGACGGTCCCAGAGTAGGGTGTCCGGGCCCGCTGTGGGGCGACCCATAAAAACCTTTCTTTACTCGATCCCGTTAGTGGACCCTGGGTCGTCCGCCGACTCAGAGCACAGCTGGCTGTCGCCCATCGATGGGCTCCCGGGAGAGTGTGAAGTATGGTCTCAGACGCGAGTTGAGGTGATCGGGTCGTCAGCCGACCTAACCGGAGGCCCACTGGGGGCTCACCTCATACTTGCCCCTTGCTCGAATTTCGCTGGGGCGGCCTTATGTCCATCTGGTGGAATAGGCCTCAAGAACCCACGGCTTTCGGCTGGGCCCCCGGCGTGAGCCATCGAGCTCTTACCGTTTTGGGACCGCAGCGGCCCAGCGGGCCTCTCGCACGTGCCCCGAGGCAATCGTCCTGGCCTAAAGGCAGAAACCAAGAGGTCTCAGGAAGCGCGGCCCGAGGCGGTGTCTTTACGGCTCCTGCTGTCTTGTCAGGATTAAATGCAGAGTGGAATTGGAAACTGGGCGTTACCAAGTGCCTGACGCGGCAGACGAGGATGTACGCGATGCTTCGTTCGAGGGGGCGTCTGTTCGGCTTGCGCGCGCTTGGTCAGACGCTCGCTCGGCAATTTAACACGGCGGATGAGGATGTGCGCGACGTTTCGCTCGAGGAGGCGTCTGTTCGGCTGGCGCCCGCTTGGCCCTTATAAATAAGGTGAGGGGGCGCTCGAGCATACCTCTCGCCTTTGCTTCCTCATCTTCCTGCGCTTGCCTGAGACAAGAAGAAAGACCGCGAGAGCAACAGAAAAAAGAAACTCCCAACTTCTCCCTTTCTCACCTTCTCCCCACTCTCCCAGAGATGTCGTGGCCAACGTGCTCCATCCAGGCCAGCCGTGCACTCGGGCTGGTAAAGAAAGGGTTCTTGCCTCCGGAGGAGGTCTCAGGGTGGAGAGTGCCGTCTGGGGCCGCCTTCCCTGCGCCGGGGGTCGGCGAGGTCGTCGTACCCGCCTCGTTTTATGAGCGCGGGTTCGGGCTCCCGCTGCACCCGTTCGTGCGCAGGCTCCTTCTTCATTACGAGGCGGAGGTGCACCACCTTAATCCCAACGGGGTCCTTCATATCGCCATCTTCATCACGCTCTGTGAAGCTTTTCTGGGGATCGAGCCCCATTGGGCTTTGTGGAGGCATTTCTTCCAGGCCCGGCTGAGGAAAGCAAGTCCTGGGACGCGGCGGTGCCTGTCGGAGGTGTGGCTTTCCAGCTGCGCGCGGGGCGCGCAGCGGATTATATTGAGATGAATCTGCCGTCGTCCAACCGGGGGTGGCACTCCGAGTGGCTTTACGCCACGAACTTGGGGGACAGCGCTCCCGACTACTCCGGTCGGCTCCCGGAGATGAAGCCCTCGTGGGGCTGGGGCGCCGATAAGAGGGAGAGGAACCGAGTAGAGGTGATAATGGACCAGATCAAGGTCCAAAAGGAACGAGGGCATACAGGTGACGTTGTTGTGCGCGCGTTCATGAAGATGCGCGTGCAGCCCCTTATGGATCGGCCTTTTCCCATGTTCAAATTTGAGGGGCCGATCGACCCGGCGAGGATGATGGCGGAGGAGCTCCACTCGTCGGAGGTCCGGGCGCGGGTATCCGCCGTTACGTGCGGATGCGCGACTGAGGCGGCGGGCGGCCATCCCGAGCCATTTTCGGCCCGGAATCTGCCGAACCTGGTAATTTGAGTGTAGCTTTCTTTCTCCTTTTTTCTTTTTGTCCCTCGGCGTTGGCACTCTGCCTGATCGTGGTCTTTACGTTCCCCAGGGGCTTGCCGGGATGGTCTCCCGGGCGCTGCTGCTAGGGGAAAAGGAGCTGAGGGCTGAGGCCCGCGCGAAGTCTGCGCAAATTGAGGCCGCGCGCAAGAAACACAAAGAGGAGAAGAGGAAGCGGCGGGAGAAGGAACGCGCTGCAAGAGCCGCGCGCGGCGAGGACGCATCGGAGACCACTTCCGCGGTGTCGACCTCTACCAACAGTAGCGAAAACCGGGGCGGACACCCATACCACGGGTATCTGTCCGATTCGCCGGCCAGGGGCAACCCGGTCGGAGGTTCGGCGGGGGGCGAGCACATAGGCGCGGCCGACGCTGTGCCCCAAGTGGAGATGTCCCCAGTGGAATCATCCTCGGGGAAGCGGAAGGCCGACTCGCCCCCGCAAGGAGGACCGATGAAGAGGGCGCGGCTGCCGCGCGTCCGATCAGCGCATTAAGTGTCCCCTCTTTGACTGGTAACGGTAGGGTAGTCTGAGCAAGTTATTGATTGTTTGTGGCGCGTAGTGTCTACTCAGGGGCGGTCGCAACTGCAGCCCCGAGCATAGCATTAGCGCGATCGACCGAGGAAGGCGGAGCGCAGGTCGGGGAGGCCCTGGTCGGTCCGAACGGGGACGAAGTTCCACGGGCGGCAGCGGGCTGCCGATGGAAGCAGACGATGGTTTCGGCCGCGCCGAGCGAGGGTGGAGGTCAGGAAGAATTGCCGCCGCCGCCGCTAGGGAGCCCGTCGGCGATCGCGCCCGGCTTCCCGGCGATGGCGACTCCGCCCCGGGGCACCGGAGGGAGGCGGTCCAAGAGTTCGAGCCGATCCTCCCGGAGTCGCAGGGGGAGGTGCCGAGTGGCTTTCCCTTGGTGCAAGCCGCTGGGGCCGGCCCAAGGGGCTCGAACCTGCCGCCCCCGCTGACGCTGACTTGGTCGGTGGGCGGCCAATCCGGCGGGCCGACCATCTCGATGGACGACCCGGCGGAGAGCCGCGAATAGGCTGTCCTCCGGGACAGCATTAAGTGCGCCGCGGTGGAGACCAAGCGGATCCAGGAGGAGTTGGGTCGCGCCTTCGAGAGCTCTGACAAGGCGCTGGACGCGGTTGCTGAAAAGATTCTTCTGGTTAGCTGGGTAAGTCGTCGGGGCCTGGCTCTCATAACCTTCGGCAGATTTGTTGTGAGATAACGGAGTATTGCGCCTTGTAGCGCTTACGTGCCCGCTCGGGGGACACGTCGCGGTTCATCATGGGCGTGCACGGTTACAAATTAGCCGCCGAAGAGGCGCGTGACCGGCTTGGCCCCGAGTTGCGCAACGCCCAAGAGGCCCTGGGTCGTGAGCAAAAGGCAGCGGAAGAAGCCCGTCAGGAGCTAGCTCAGTCCGGCCAGGCCTTGCTCGAGGAGCGCCAGACGAGCCAGTCTTTGGCCGCGCGGGTGGCCGAGCTTGAATCGTTCTTGGCGGGGGCGAGCGACGCCAAGGACCGGGCCGTGGCCAGTGAGGCGATCGCGCGGTCAGAGGCGGCCAACCTTCAGGTTGAGTTGGTCCAGGTTCGAGAGGGCGCCGAGCTAGCGCGGCGCGAGCGCGACGCCGCCCAACGGATCCGCCGTCGGAGGCCGATCTCGCGACTTGAGAGCTCTTGAGCGGTAAAGCTCGATTCTTATGTCGATTCTCAGACGCTAGCTTGCGGGCGGGTTTTCGACTCGACCCGATCTGAGTTGCGAGAAGAACCTTGGTGGCGCCGTGGAGGCGCGAAGACGCCTCTGCAGCTCGTGGACGAGGCGGTCACGGCGCGGACGGGGCGCAGCGCGGCGAGGGAAACCGAGGGTAGCCGAGTCGTCTTGCCGCCGCATAGCCGGAGGCCCTTCGAAGTCGGCCAAGATGTCTCGCAACCGGTTCTTAGAATCGTGGCGGGTCCGAGCGCTCGCCATGTCTCGCTCAAGTCTTGCCGGCACGTCGAGAACGCGATGATCGTGGGCACGACACTCGGGGCTTCCTCGGCGTTGGTAAACACCGTCTCCCATTACGACGGCATCGACCTCGCGGTGGTGAGCAGCGGTGTCGCCGGGAATCGGACCGACGACGAGATCGACAAGCTCGAGCTCCAAGTCGAGCCGCACGCTCGAGAGATTGCCAGCCACATCTCGCCGCGGAGTGCCCTCCAACAAGAATAAGAAGAAATTAGATAGATCCCTCTTTTATTGTAAAGACTATTTGTTCGTAAATAATCTTAAGATTTAGCAAGTTCCAGCATGCCTCTTGCCCTTGTTTTCGTTATGGTGCGTGCTTGACCGGCCATAGCCTAAGGACCGCTGGGGTCGCTTATGCGTAAGTCGGGTTATTTTTTGGAAGGGCAAAAAGGATGGGAACTTTGGCTGCGCAGCATTCTTACGCACTTGTGAGGGATAGGAGTGTTCCCAACCGGCCAAAGATCGCTCCGCTCGGGCACTTCCTTCTTCCGCTAAGTGCTACTTCGCAACCGTAGCCGCTGGGGCGTAGGCCGTAGTACTTGGGTCGAGAGGGTTACCGCTCGGGAAGGACCTCGTGGCCAGTCGGGTCACCGACCCGCATGAGCGCGTGAGTTAGCTGTGTTTGCGCAGGAGAGGAGTGTTCCCGACCGACCAAGGGCCGCACCGCTTGGGCACTTCCTTCTTCCGCGGCGCTACTGCAAACCAGCCGCTGGGCCGTAGGCCGTAGCACTTGGGTCGAGAGGGTTACCGCTCCGGAAGGGCCTCGTGGTCGATCGGGTCACCTACCCAATGAGCGCTGACCGGAAGCGGCTCTGAACGGGGGGCACCAACGGGTAGCCCCCGAGCATCGCACGGCGACCGAGTGCTTGGAAGGAAGGGTAAAGACGATGCAAGGAAAAAGAAAAGAACTTAGGGATAGAATCGCCT
The DNA here is from genome assembly GCA_036346275.1 of Otatea glauca. Classification (NCBI taxonomy): domain Eukaryota; kingdom Viridiplantae; phylum Streptophyta; class Magnoliopsida; order Poales; family Poaceae; genus Otatea; species Otatea glauca. Next base: position 97,943 of record JAYEVK010000319.1, on the reverse strand, counting down.
TAACTTTTCTATGTTCCATGCATTGGGAAGGACGTGACCATCTGCGTCCTTGAGTCGAAAGGTGCCGGGTCGAAGAACCTCCACGATGGTGAAGGGCCTTCCAGGAGGCGGAGAGCTTGTGCTCGCTTTGCCGGCCCGACCCGCGCAGACCAGTCACCGGCGAAAGGATCGCCATCGAACCTGACGGTTGTGGTAACGTCGCAGAGCTTGCTGATACTTGGCCGATCGCAGAATGGCCACATCGTGCGCCTCGCCGAGCTGGTCGATGGCGTCTTGTTGCGAGGCGAGCCCCCGAGCCTCGTCGAAGGCTTGTAGTCTTGGGGCGCCATATTCCAGGTCGGTTGGCGGGTGACGGCAAAGACCGAACACCATGAAGAACGGTGTAAACCCGGTCGCCCGAGTTGGCGTGGTCCGCAGGCTCCAGAGGACGGGAGGTAGCTCGGCCACCCATCGCCCCGCGAAATGCCTCTGTCGACTGAAGATCCGCGGCTTGAGCCCTTGGAGGATCATGCCGTTCGCGCGTTCGACCTGGCCGTTAGTCCGCGGATGGGCTACGGCTGCCCAATCGACGCGGATGTTGAAGTCGTCGCAGAACTCGAGGAATTCCTTCCCCGTGAACTGCGTCCCGTTGTCGGTGATGATAGAGTTAGGGACTCCAAAACGAAAGACGATGTCGCGGAAGAAAGTGGCCGCCTGCATTGATGTGACGCTCACAACCGGCTTGGCCTCTATCCACTTGGTGAACTTGTCCACCGCGACAAGGAGATGAGTAAAGCCCCCGGGCGCTTTCTTGAAGGGCCCGACCAGATCGAGTCCCCATACTACAAACGGCCAGGTGATGGGAATCGTCTGTAAGGCCTGAGCTGGCAGATGTGTCTGCCGGACGAAGAATTGGCATCCTTCACAGGTGCGTACAATCTGCTCGGCATCGGACACGGCGGTCGGCCAGTAGAAACCTTGTCGAAAGGCTTTTCCTACCAGGGACCGGGGCGCGGCATGGTGACCGCAGACCCCGCCATGGATATCGAGCGGCGATTGTTTCCCACAGTCGGCGAATGCACCTGCGAGGACTCGGAGGGACTCCTTTATAAAGGTCCGCCCGACCAGACGAAGATTTCGTCCGACGGGCGAGGCGCCGGGCCTCGGTCGGGTCAGAGGGAAGCGACCCGTCCATCAGACGGTCGATGAAGGGCTTCCTCCAGTCGGATTCAGTTGTTAACACGCTGCGGTCCGACCCGGCCGGATCTACGCCCGACCATACGGTGATTGGGTTAGCCGCGCCCGGCGGGTCGGAAGACCGCTCGGTCACTGGGTCCATCCGGACGGAAGGTAGTGGAAGGTCGCAGACGAAGATCCCAGGCGGGACTGGCTCTCTGCTGGAGGCAAGGTTGGCTAGGTAATCAACCTCACCGTTGTAGCGTCTGTAGCTATAGTGGAGCTCGAAACCTTTGAACCGTTCCTCGAGCTTGCGCACTTCGACGATCTGCGCCATCCGGTGTCTCGGGGCTCCGCAGCCTTCATGACCTGGTCGACAACAAGCTTGGAGTCCCCGTGGACGTAGAGTCGGCGAGCGCCGAGGTCGGCAGCGATCCGAGACCGTTGGCGAGCCTCGTGCTCGGCGATGTTGTTGGTCGATCGAAGAGCGGCGATCACGTCTTCAAGTCCGTTCCCGGCGGAAACAATAACAACTCCTGCGTCGCGCCATTCTTGGTGTAGGACCCATTGAAGTACATCGTCCGATGCTCGGGTCTTGGCGCGGTGGCGCTGAGCTTCGGTCCACTCGGCGACGGTCGGCCAGTGGCTGTGACTTGACCGCCGTTCGAGCGTATGATATGCCGTGACCATTAAGCTCGGCGCCCACTTGGCTATCCTTCACGAGGCGTCGCGGTTGTGGGCGATCTCGCGAGTGGCGATGTGGTCACTACGGTGATGGGGTCTTGGTGAAGTAGTGGACCAGCCTTTCTTTGCGATGAGCACTGCGTGAGCGCGCCGCGCACCTCACGGTACCGAGCCTTGGACTCGGAAAGCACCTCGCTGATGAAGTAGACTGGCCGCTGTACCTTGAGTTCACGGCCTTCTTCCGCTCGTTCCACCACGAGGGCCGCACTGACGACTTGGGCAGTGGCTGCGATGTAGAGGAGCAGCGGTTCGCCTGGTGCCGGGGCAACCAGGACCGGGGGTGAGGACAAGAAGGCCTTCAAGCGGGTGAGGGCCTCCTGAGCCTCTGAGGTCCAAATGACGGTCGGATTTCTTGGCGGCTTGTAGAGCGGCATTCGCCGCCAAGGCGAGACACGAAACGGCTCAAGGCTGCAAGGCATCCGGTTAGCCTCTGGACCCCTTTGAGGTTGCCAACCGGGCCCATCCTTGCGATCGCCGAGATCTTCTCCTGATTGGCCTCGATACCACGCTCGGAGACGATGAAGCCGAGGAGTTTCCCCTTGGGGACCCCGAAGACGCACTTCTCGGGGTTGAGCTTTATGCGGAATCGCCGGAGATTCGCGAAAGTCTCTCCTAGGTCGGCAATGAGGTCGTCGGCCTTCTTGGTCTTCACGACGATGTCGTCGACGTACGCTTCAATGTTGCGGCCGATCTGGTTGTTGAAACACGTTTGCATACATCGCTGGTATGTAGCGCCCGTATTTTTTAGACCGAACGGCATTGTTACGTAGCAGAATGAGCCAAACGGAGTGATGAAGGAGGTCGCGAGCTGATCGGACTCCTTGACGCTATCCGTGGTAGCCCGAGTAGGCATCCGAAAGGAGAGGACTCGCACCCGCGTGGAATCTATGATTTGGTCGATGCGAGGCAAGGGGAATGGGTCCTTGGGACACGCCTTGTTGAGACTCGTATAGTCAATGCACATTCTCCATTGCCCACTCTTCTTCTTTACAAGTACAGGGTTGGCAAGCCACTCGGGGTGGCGCACCTCTTTTACAAACCCTGCAGCCAAAAGCTTGGTAATCTCCTCCCCTATGATCCTGCGCTTCTCTTCGTGAGCGCGGCGCAGCGTTAAGCGTCGGCTTTGAGCTCGGTCGGATGCTCAAGGAGTGCTCGACGACCTCCCTAGGAATTCCTGGCATATCGGAGGACTTCTATGCAAAGACATCGTTATTGGCGCGGAGGAAGTCGACGAGCGCGCTTTCCTATTTGGCGGGGAGCGTGGCTCCAACCCGCACGGTTTTGGTCGGATCACCGGGATCGACCGCAACCTTCTTCGTGTCCTCGGCGGACTTGAAGGATCCTGCCCCCGACTTGTTGGACTCAGGGGCGGACTCGGGGGCTTCCCTCCGAAGGTTGGCGAGCTCGGCGGACGCGATGACCGCCGATGCTAACTCGCAACTGCTTCGCTCGCAGTTGTAAGCAAGCTGGAAGGACGAAGCCACGGTGATGACTCCTCGCGGCCCGGGCATCTTCAGCTTGAGATAGGTGCAACTGGGGACCGCCATGAACTTGGCGTAGCACGGCCTCCCCAAGATGGCGTGGTAGGATCCGGGAAAATCCACGACCTCGAAGGTGAGGGTCTCGGTGCGGAAATTTTCCGGTCCTCCAAAGGTGACGGGCAGGTCGACCTGCCCGAGCGGTTGGGCCTGCTGGCCAGGGATGACGCCGTGGAAAGGCGCCTTGCTCGGTCGAAGACCCGAGCGGGGGACCCCCATGGCGTCGAGCGTCTCAACATAAAGGATGTTGAGACCACTTCCACCGTCCATTAGCACCTTTGTGAGGCGCTTCTTCCCCACAATGGGATCGACCACAAGCGGGTATCTCCCAGGCTGCGGGATGTGGTCGGGGTGGTCAGTCCGATCGAAGGTGATCGGGGACTCCGACCACCGAAGATATTGAGGGACGGCTGGCGTGACGGTGTGAACCTCGTGGTAGGCGAGCTTGAGCCGACGCTTGTCGGCGTAGCATGCTGGTCCGCCAAAAATCATGAGGCAGCCGTCGAGTTCTGGGAACTCGTCGTCCGCCATCTTCTCCGCGGCCCGTGGGGCCGGGGCCGGCTTCTTTCCTTTACCCTGCGGCGTCGTGGGTATGCCGGAGAGGAAACGCCTTAGGACCTCGCAGTCTTGGTACTTGTGTTTGACGGGGAATCCGTGGTGTGGGCACGGGCTGTCCATCAATTTTTCGAAGTGGTCGGGAACAATGGCCGGTCGCGCTCTTTGCGCGGGGCGATCGGCGACGGCCGCGACCACTTGGGCCTTGCGGACCTGCTTCCCGTGCCGCTTCCATTTGTCGGAGCGGTCGGAAGGAGACCCGGCTCGGACCCCGGGCTCTTGCTTAGTCTTGCCATCTTCGAAGATGGCCCCCACAGCCTCCTCACCAGAGGCGTGGTTGGTGGCGATGTCCAGAAGGTCCTTGGTGGTTCTGGGCTTGACGCAGCCCAGTTTGTGCACTAAGGCCTTGCAGGAGGTGCCGTAAATGAACGCCCCCACGACGTCGGCGTCGGAGATGTCGGGGAGCTCATTGCATTGGCGGGAGAATCGCCGGATGTAATCCCGGAGAGTTTCTCCCGGCTGCTGCTTGCAGCTCTTCAGGTCCCAGGAGTTCTCAGGGCGCTTGTATGTGCCCTGGAAGTTGCCGACGAAGAGGCTCTTCAAGTCGGCCCAGTTCCTGATGGTCTTTGTGGGCAGGTACTCGAGCCAGGCTCGAGCCGAGTCCGCAAGGTAGATAGGGAGGTATTGGATGATGAAGAGATCGTCCGTCGCTCCTCCCGCCCGGCATGCAAGCCGGTAGTCTTCGAGCCATACGCCGGGGTTCGTAGCCCCAGTGTATTTGGCTATGTTGGTTGGTGCCCTGAATCTGGCGAGGAAATCTGCGTGGCGGATCCCCTGACAGAAAGCCCGTGGTCCCGGACCGTCGGGGCTTGGGCTGCGATTGTGGCGGCGTCCGCTGTCCGCAACACGCGAGTGGGCGGCTTCGTCCACCGCTTTTCTTCGCGCCTCGAGGGTGGCGCGGACGTCGTAGTCGTCTCCGAGGCGCCGCGCGACCGGTCTGCGAGGCCAGGGTTGTTCTTGATGTGCCGCCACCTTTGCCGAACCCGGCCGGGCCCAAGGGGTGGTGCGGGTTCGGCGCCCAGAGGTGGCGCCAGAATGGTGAGGGCCGGAGGCTTGCATGTGTCAGATAAAGAAGACGCCCACCACCGGAGATTCTGGTACGTGGCTTTGGCCTCCGGGTCGTGCGGCTCGGGAAGGCCTCGGAGTAGCATCGCAGCTGCAGCCACGTTCTGGCTTGCATGGGGAAAAATCTGAAGGCCATCAGATTCCTCCACCAGCTTGTGGCGCGCTTTTGGCCTGTGGCCAAGACGCGCCGCCAAATGCTGATGGGGGCTCGGGCTCATGCTACTCAAGGTCGGCCTGGAGCTTATCGAGCTCGGCCCTTCGATCCTCCAGCTCTTTACGCTCTCGAGAAACTCGGTACGCGAGCTTGAGCGCGCAGCAGCTGCGTTCGCCGGTATTCCTCCTCCTGCGCCTCAGTGTGCTGGATGGGAGCCCCCGTAGCCGCGGGGGTTACGGTCAGGTTGACCGTGCTCGCCATGTTGCACTCACGAGAGTGTCGTCTGCGGGGGGTTCGCTCCATGTTGGAGCTGGAGTCGTGGCTGGAAGAATCTTCCAGCAGCTCGTGGACAGAGGCCGGCATATAGCAGGCCATAGCCACGAATTGTGAGCTCGTGGGAGGCGACGCGGTCGTCCTCCCGAGCCCTCGGGCGCCACCGCCAAAGATGGCGGGGCACTCGTTGGGCTCCGGCCTGGAGGCCTGCAGGGGGTCCTCAAGCCGGAGGCCGGCGAGGTTGTCAGAGATGAAGCCCTGGCTTCCAGCGGGCTTCTGGTTTCTGACGGCGATGGGACTGAGCGTGAGCCCACCCGTTGGAGTGGCGATAAAGTCGAGGGAGCCGAAGCGGATTCGTCCCCCCGACGTAGACACGCCGTCGCCGGTGAAGAAAGCCATCAGGGAGATGAAAAGGGAATCCGGAGATGTCGATGAAGACGCGCGAAGCCCCTACCTGGCGCGCCAACTGTCGGCGTTTCGAGCACCGGCAAGTAAATTTGTAAGTCAAAGGGGCCACGCGTTCCCAGTCCCTAAATTGTTAGACTTGAGAGCCCAAGGTGTATACTGGTTCGGGCCGAATGTCCCTACTCCAGTTCGTTCGGTGGTGTTGTATTGCCTTAGATGCAGATGGTTGCACAACGTTTTACAAATGAGAGCAGAGGGTTTGAGCACAAGAGTGTTCGCAAAGGCCTAGCGAGAAGAGGAGATCTCTCAGGTGCCCCACTCCCAGAGGCCCCTGCCTCCCTTTAAACAACTGGAGGGGGCAGGTTACATGGGAAGTTGGGAGAGGGCAGGAGAGAAAACCTACGCCGGAAGCATTAGTCTTTTCGCTTTGGTGATGGGTCGTGGCCCGGTTTGCCCACGCTGGGTCGGTAGCCCGGTGGGCGAGGCGCTTAGTCACGCTGCTTGAACTGGCGCGCCGCCTTCGTGAACTCGACGATGGTTGACGTTGCAGTGCGTAACGTTGGTACTGCCTCGGGAGGGAGCGTAGCGTGCCTTCGTATTGTACGTGACTGGTTGATGGGACTGGAAGCTTGACTTCAGCAGCCATTTATACCATCTTGGGAAAGAGCCACCTACTCCCGTACAATCACTTCGATTGTCCCCGTCCGCAGGGCACGTGGCCGTAGACTGGCGGAGGCTTTGACACGTGGCCCTTGGCAGAGGTTGCCTTAATTTGGTCGGAGTCGGAGGATCCCGACCCGCCGCGGGGGTCGGGAGCCTTACTTGGTCGGGGAGGGGCGTCCTTTGTGGTCCCACGGGTCCTTTGGTCGGTAATGGGCTTGAGGTAGCCTGCTTGTTATCCTGGGCCGTTGGGGTATCCCTGGTATGAATATTCGTCACTTGGTTATATTTATTTTGCCACGTGTTGGCAATGAATGGTTATGGCATGATTAGATTATGGGATGAATGGTTATATGTTGGCAAATGAATGGTTGTGACAGAATTAGAATATTGGATCATTGAATTATTCAATACTCGCGAAGAGCTGTAAGTATTACTTATGCTTTACTTATTTCTTATCAGTCAAATTTACTCTTACAATTCCGTTTGCAAATGACAATTTGATCTACAAATTCAATATTGCTCTATGCAAATTTACTGTAGTAGCCTCATTTGATATAGCCTGCATTATTGTATTTGCAAATACCACTTAAGTCTTGCGGAGTACGAAAGTACTCAACATTGCTTAATCTATTATTTTAGGTTGATAAGAAAGCGAAGCTCCTAAGATCACCTTTCGTCGCAGGACGCGGGAATTCTGATGATACGATTTTTCCTGTGATTTATGTCTTGTCAGTTGCTTGAGAGTTGAATAGGCATACTACAAGACTTTGCTTCCTCTGTGCTATATATATATATAATACCATATACAAATAGCTTTTGTTTTAATAAAATGATGTATGCTTATGATTTCATTTGTTGAAAATGCATGTACTAGTCAATGATCATAAAAGGCATGCACGTTAGATTTCTATTTCGCATTCATGTCAAGAGGGAGAAGAGGGTGTTGGGTGATTATACAGCACGCACTCAGGTTTTCAGGTATGCTCGCGCTTCCTTCCGCCTCCTCTTCCATCACCAAAATTTCTCCGCCATTGCTCCAAGCTTTATCCAACAATTTCAGTTCGATTATTTCTTCTAGCAACATCTCAGATCTTGTTTCCGGATGTGGATTCATGGCATTCTTGATCTCTCCTTGCGGCAGCTTCTTGGCACACCACCCGTTCGACCAAATGCCACCGAGCCCTGACCCCATGCCGGAGACGTCCGACAACCACCGCATGTCTCCGGCGCGCGTCGCCGACACGGACGACAGGATCAGCGCCCTCCCCGACGAGGTCCTCCTCCGCGTCATGTCCCACCTGGACGCGCGCAACGCCGTGCAGACGTGCGTGCTGTCGCGGCAGTGGCGCCACCTCTGGCGGTCCGTGCCCCGCATCAACGCGACGTACGTGGAGTTTTATGGCATGGCTGACACCGACGAGGAGTGCGAGACCCTGTTCAAGAAGTTCGTCAACCGTTTGTTGATGCTCCGTAACCCCGTCGCACTGGAGGAGTTCCGGCTCTGCTATGGCTTGAATGATGGCCAGAGCCTCGATAACCTCGAAGCCGACTCAGCAGACGCGAACCTATGGATCGGTCATGCTTTGCAGTGCAATGCTAGGGCTGTTATGGTTGGCTGTTGGGTCGAACCATTACAGCTCAATCCTGCGATATTCACCTCAAGGTACTTGAAAAGATTGCGGCTCTCCACTTCTGATCTGATCCCGGGTTTCTTTAGGCAGCTCCAAACGGGCTGCCCGGTATTGGATGATCTCTTCTTATGTGACTGCACCATTATGGACGTTGAGATATCCTCCCATACACTGAAGATTTTGACCATCTGTGATGAATCTCGCTTCTCATTTGATCACCCGAGTTCCTGATGGGGCCAGAGCACCTTTACTAAAGAACATGGCATCACTAGTGAAGGCATCAGTTTCATTTTGTATTAGTGTTGATGATATCCAACAGCTTCTCAAGAGCCTTTCTGGTGTCACTTGCTTGAAATTCTGTTATATGGCCGAACAGGTACGCTTCTTGATTTGACATGACTATTCGTGATTTCTTCTTGTCTTGCTATCTGCATGCGTCTTCAGTTATTCATCATCACCAAACCTGAGACCTAAGTAAGGTGTTTTGTCTTGACCATTCAAAATTAAAAAACAGGAGTCATTACATACGATCGGTGCAAACCTAAGTGTTTGATAGGATGCTTGATGCTGTCAGGTGTCTGCTCAATGCAATCTAGTTCATATGCTCAGTTTGCAGGTTCACCAACCAGTTGACCAAAATATCTTATTTGGTGGTTTGATTTTGGAATGAAACTTCGGCATTTCCCATTCGTGAACATCTAGTTGTTCTACTGTAGATGCAACATTGGTAGTGGGAGCTGAAAATGCATCTTGTACTATTGCAGGGTGATAGTTTAGATTCAATTGCCATTACTTCACATAATTGTGAAACATTAAAAGGCACCATACAAATTAAAAAAGCTTCAGCAACTGTCGAAACCCTCATTTCCAATTATTACAAACAGATCGCCCCAATCCAGCAGATAGATCCCAAATTTGTGCTTTCACCAGTTAGATCCAGCTAACAGACTAGCATTGGAAGCAATAATGGTGATTAAATAACACACATGCTCTATATCAATGACTCCCTCGTTGAAAAAATAAGTAGTGATATTTAATATGGATTGTTTTTGTTAACATGATGCTATTTCGGTTGTTTTTTTTACATCCATTGTGTCCTAATGCTATAGTTGTGCCTGAATTTTTTCAACTATCACTCAACTAGAGAACCTATCACAAATATTCTCCCTTTTATTTCTTTTTGGCAATTTTGCTGAATAAAAAAATAATATAGACTACGTCGTGGGTTTTATGTGGTACCCTGATCCTTTGAACCTCTGTGCAGCTGAACATGGAAAAGAATCATGATTGGTGCCCGAAATTCAGCAATCTTATTAACCTGACTCTTAATGAATGGTGTCTTCATTCAGACTTCTATGCATTGATAGTCATTCTTCAGAACTCACCTAGCCTGGTGAATCTAACTCTGGAAGTTGCACGACAGCCAAAGGTACATGTTTTTCTCCACATGTATATTTATCCTTTCGTGGAAGTTTATGCATGTTTATCAAGATAAAACATACACATCTATGTTTTTCCTGCCATAGCAACATTTCAATAAATATGCAAGAATCATTGGCGAGCTAGAAGAAAGATCATTTACATGTGAGCAGCTTGAGATCGTTGAAATCAAATGCTCAAAGGATGATCCCCTGCTCAGCAGCTTGAAAGATTTTTTGCTTGATAGTGGCATAACCTCTGACCAGATCGATATCAACTACTGGGACTAGCTCCGATGGGAAGCACCTGAAATTTTGAGGTTGGAATACAGGTAAACCGTCAGTGGATCGCTCCTTCACTTGTTGCGGCAGGCAAATATCACTGTCCTCTTTGATCTACTTTCATTTGTTCCGGTTCAGTTGGATGGAATAGGACATGCATGTTTGGTACTCTTCTCTTTTCTATGCTTCGTGATCATGGGGATGAATTCGAAATAATTGTTGCTGACTGCTCGGCCGGCCAAAAGAAGTATTATTTTGATTTGAGCATTTTGAGATTGTTGAAACCGTATGCTTGAAGGAAGAGTCTTTACTTGATATTTGGTGGCATAACCACCCATTGATCATTAGTGGCCGCAGGAACATATACTACATGTTCAGTAGTTGGGCGCATCGAACACCATCACGGTACGCGATTGCTACCATGCATAGGTAAGAGCTTGCTAGCTAGGGTCACTAGCAAGTTTAAGCCTTCGTTGATATTTACGTTGACGATCCCCTGTGAAGTCATGTCACGGCTGATACTATTGCTATCTCTCTCTGCCTGTCTCCAGTCATGTCAGTCTGAATTCCTTCCTTCGGCCAAGTTCGTCGTTGTTCTAGCCTATCTCCAGCCTGTGGGCTAGCCCTCCCTGAACTGCCTTCCTTTTCCTGCCTTTTTCACGTGGAAGCATCTTCTGTCGAAGCTGCCTTCTCTCCTTCCCTCGCCCCGCGCTTGCTTGCCATAGTTGAGCTTTTGAGCTACTGTAGAACTCCTAGGTTTTGACATTGTCACCCATCGATTTGGACCCATCGTATGTGCCAAGACAGGCCCGTGACGACCTACCTCCAAAGCCAAGCTCGGTGTGCGTCGGAAGCCATCGTTGTGCGTCTAATTGTTGCAATCTCCTGAGCAACCATGAGAGCAACGAGTATAGCGTCTTTGTCTCGCCCTTTCTAGAGAACAACCGAGATATTGTCTGTGCAAACATATGTGTTAATCGTATATTGTCTGCGCCTAGATCATTTTGATAGACAATTTCTAGAGAACAACTGTATGTGATGTAACGCAGACTGTTCAAATCAAGACGTTGTCTATGTTGAATAAATTTATCATAGTGGCATCTATTGAGTAAATGTCTATGATATTACACAGACAGTTTACATCTCGTAGCCATATGTCATTAGTCAACTTGTCATACACGTTTATGTTTGTCCAGCAGTATTATTTTTTACCCATCTCTGATGTGTCAATTTATCACAGTCGGCTTAGTTTCTAGAATAGTCTGTGATATTGACATACTATTGTTTGTTATTAACCATCTGCAATATTATGACTTTAGATCTAGATCTTGTTCTCTGGTTCTCTCGGCCTATTGCTGAACATTCCGGGCAAGATAAAAGACGAGTTCAATTCGCAGCGTAATATGTCAAAAGGAATATTAGGACAGAGCTACACCGAGGGAGGACACGAAAGGCCCGTACATACCTTCCCCGCTTGCTATACTCTATCGAAGGTAGAGAGAATAAAATTTTGTAAGTGTTTGCATGACGTCAAAGGATGATTTAAAATTGTTTGGCATAAAGTGTCACAATTGTGACGTGATCATGACACGTATGCTTTTGTTGTAATGCTCCCTCTATTAAAGATGGGAGGTTTCCTGTGCTCTCCTGCGTTTGAGCCGGGAGAGCGCTGGCTCGGCTCACGGCTCGAGCCGAGCCGGTAAAAAAAATTACGATTAGGTCCTTTTTCGTAAAAAAAATTACGTTTAGGTCCTTTTTCGAAAAAAATTATGATCAGATCTTTTTTTGGAAAGAAAAAAAAATTGCGTTTAGACCCTTTATGCTTTTTAAGCATCGCGTTTAGGTCCTTTTTCAAAAAAAATTACGATCAGATCTTTTTTTGGAAAGAAAAAATAAATTGCGTTTAGACCCTTTATGCTTTTTAAGCATCGCGTTTAGGTCCTTTTTCGGTCCTTTATGCATCGCGTTTAGGTCCTTTTTTCGGAAAAAAAACAGTTTCGGTCCTTTTTTGGAAAAAAAAAAGAAAATGCGTTTGTGTCCTTTTGTCCGTTTTTTACGTGGGGAGCGACGGTCGCGGCGTGTCACGCCACGGTGACTCATCTAACATTTTTTTCGAAAAGGACCTTTCGTTTTAGCGAAACACAGATCCTTCGTGAGAGGACCCCGAATATCGCACGTTTTCTCAATTTGCTCGCGTGGGGAGCGGCAATCGCGGTGTGGCACGCCGCGGTCACTAATCTAGTTTTGACTATAGATACGTACTACTGAGTGATTTTGACCAAGTCTTGTTGAAGGATATTCTAACTATATTAAATATGGAGGGACTTTGGACTAGTGGTTCCGTCACGTCATCTCTTTCGCATAGAGACCCTTTGAAAATTTCAAAATTACTTTGAGGTCCTTCTACCATCTTTTTTGCAAAAAAACCCTTTGAAAATTTTGAAATTGTGTTTAGGGCCCTTCAGAAATTCCAAAATTATATTCAAGTCCCTCACCAGCTCTTTCATAAAAGTCCCCTTCTAAAATTATGAAAATGCGTTTAAGTCCCCAGTCGCCTGTTTTTGCAAAAAAAACTCATTGTTCTGCAAGTTCGAATCAAGTTCCTTCTCGAGCCTTTTTGCAAAAAACCCTCACGGTTTAAGAGAATTGCATCTAGGCCTAGACTATGCCCTTTTGCAAAAAAAACAGGCTTCCGAAAAATTGCGTCTAGCCTGGGTCGAAATTCACCCGGTGCGGTGTGTATGCTGTGCGGATCTACCTAGTGGTATTGATATACAGAGAGAATGAGCTGGTATGATTTGATCCGGCTTGAATGTTTGACATTACAATGATGAGTATGTATGGATTTTAGTTGAGACGAAAGAATGACGTGGAAGTGCACGTGGCAATACTTGCTAACATAAGTTACCAGGTGGCTAAGATAGGCCAGTGTTGGATCCATGTAAGCAAAACCACCCAACCAAAAACTGGTTTTATAGTCAAGCGGTTAATTCAGTAGACTTTTTGAAAATGTTCACTCATCTGGCTCCCTCTTTCTTTCTTTATATTTTGAAAAAATTACATTCAAGGAGATGATAACATCCCTGAAGTGATACATCTTGAAGATGATAACCCTAGCATATATTTGCGCGCACAATCCCACGCTGGGAAATCGGAACACTCAGACTCCATCGTTGTGGGAAATCACGAGGGGCTAGAAGAAATTTATAAAGAGATATCCCTGAAGTGATGCAGGAGAATTGTATAAAAGAAAGACTATAATTGTCGACATATGATTGCCTCTAAAATTGCTAAAAAAGCTGGATCCAGAACCAAAGTCCATGGCAGAGTGCCAGAAGCGCTCAGATAGGGTCAAATGAAAAGAAGCAATTAAGGCTGCGCTAGCTTATTAAAAGGAAAGCTTTGGTCCCATTGACCAAACATCTCCTAAAGTAATTCCTATAGGATCAAATGGGTTTTTCATCCGGAAGAGAAATGAAATACCCAGGTGGTGAGATATAAAGTGAGGCTGGTAGCACAAGGGTTCACGCAGAGATCCGACATCGATTACGATGAAATATATTCTCCTGTAAAGAGTGGAATAATGTTTCGAAATTTAAATATTAATGGCAGCAAGCTTAAACTTATCAATGCAGTTGATGAATGAAGTGACCTCATATATATGGGTCACTGGATACGGATATTTGCATAAGAATCCCTGAAGGAGTTACAATTCCAAATCCTAACAATTGCAACATGTATAGCGTCAAACTGAAGAGATCGCTATACGGATTAAAACAGTCGGGGAGAATGTGGTATAACCGACTTAGTGAGTTCCTCCTGAAGAAGGAATATTGCCCCTGTGTGTTCATAAAGAAATCTCAGAATGGATTCTGTATCATCTCAGTTATATGTCGATGATCTGAATATCATCGGAACCATAGAGGAGATAGAGGAAGCAAATGCTCACCTCACGACGGAGTTTTAAGATGAAAGATTTGGGTAAAACCAAAATTGCTTAGGCCTGTAGCTAGAGCATTTTCCCAGAAGAAATTTTTGTACACCAATCTTCTATACCAAGAAGGTATTAAAAGGTTTAATATGGATAAATCGCATCCATTAAAACCCCTATGGTCATAAGATCCTTTGAAGTGGATAAAGACCCTCTTTCAGACTAAAGATGGAAAATGAGAAAGTCTTAGGACCTGAAGTCCCATACTGATGTATCTTGCAAATTGCACAAGGCTTGATATTGCATTCGCAGCAAATTTGCTAGCAAGACACAGTGCAACTCCAACCAGAAGACATTGGGCCGGTATCAAGACTTTACTCATTTTCTCCAAGGTACTCAAGATCTTGGATTGTTTTTCCAGAAGAACCAAGACTTAACAATAGTGGGATATATGGATGTTGGCTATCTGTCTGATCCCCACAGTGCCAAATCTAAGACTGGTTTTGTATTTCTCTGCGGTGGTACAGCCGTTTATTGGCAGTCTTTTTAAGCAGACCTTGGTAGCTACTTCTACCAACCACTCAGAGATTATAGCTTTATATTAAGCCTCACGTGAATGTGTTTGGCTGAGACGTGTGATTAACCATATCCAGAAGTCATATGGTCTTAACACCGTCGATACCCCCACAATTATCATGAAGATAATGCTACTTGTGTTGCACAAATGCAAATGGGTTATGTGAAAAGCAATATCACGAAGCATATTGCTCCTAAGCTTTCCTATTCTCACGAACTCCAGAAGAACGGTGAGGTAAAGATTTTGCAAACTAAGTCATGTGAAAATCTTGCAGATTTATTAACTAAGTCCTTACCAAAATCTACATTTCAAAGATATGTTAATGGCATTGGAATGAGATGACTTAGAGATATGCAAAGTTTAAGGGGAGTAAATCCCTAAACCATGACCCTTTGCATGATCCAGAAGGTCATATTTTAAATCCTGAAGATTATAAGTTGTACTCTTTTTCCCTTAGTGAGTTTTCCTGAAGTTTTCCCACATGAAGGTTTTTAATGAGGCAACTAGTGTAACACGGAGTGCGAGTGCAATGTACTCTTTTCTCCATCCTTTTTTTCCCACTGGGTTTTTGGGAGGAGTTTTTAACGAGGCATGTGCATTACGCGGTATTCGCCCAAAGGGAGTGTTATGAGATAAGATATTCTTAACCGTATTCGGTTGAACTCTATCTCTTATGTGTGGGCGAATCCGAATCTATCTCTGGCTACCTTCTACTATATATTGGGCACCCCTTGTACAACAGATCAATCTAATAAAGCGAGAGAACTTTACCCCCTACTTTGTGCGTGCTCCAGTCCTTGTTCTTGTGATTTTGTTGGCGTGTGATTGATTGATCGTGGGTGAACGACTACGTTTTACAACAATTCTAACTATATTAAAGATGGAGGGATTTCGGACTAGTGGTTCCGTCACGTCACCTCTTTCGTATAGAGATCTTCTTAAAATTTCAAAATTACTTTGATGTCCTCCTACCATATTTTTGCAAAAAAACCCTTTGAAAATTTTGAAATTGCGTTTACGGCCCTTCAGAAATTCCAAAATTACGTTCAAGTCCCCCACCAACTCTTTCATAAAAGTCCCCTTCTAAAATTATGAAAATACGTTTAAGTCTCCGCAGCCTGCTACTGCTTGCTCGCTTCCCGTGCTCTGCCTCCGCGGCAACTTGGCCTTCCGCGGCACTGTAGTGCAGAGTGCGCTAGTTTTGTAAAAAATTTCAGGAGGAAATTATTTTTGCAAAAAAAAAAGAATAAAAAGAAAGAGAGGGTCAGACGAGTGAACATTTGATTGAAGTAGAGTATCTATCCATCTGGTACTACACTTTCGATGTAATAATATGCAAGATTCGCTTGTATAACATCTTAAAAAAAACTTGCATATAACAGCATTTAGAGGGAGGAGAGGGTGTTTGGTGATTTAATTTCAGGTACTCTAAAATTGTGTTAAGTGAGTAGGCACAATTTTCGGGCAGGGTACTACTTCAAATCTCAGGTCTTCAATCTGAGAGATGGATGGGCATGATCGATGCTCCTGATATATCTTTCAAATCGGTGCTTTTTATAATGGTATATATCCTCTAAACTAAATTCCAAATCAATATTATACATTGGTTGCGTTAAATAGTTTGTGTGGTCTATATAAAGTTTGGGTTAATATTTGACGAATGTTTGCTCATTTAGATAGTTAGCTCTGACAAGAATAACCCGGTTTAACCAAAGTTCAGGGTTAAAAAAACGATTTTATAGCTCAAGAGGTTAATTCACTGCACTTTTTGGAAAGTTTCATCTAAAAATCTGGTTGAGTATCTATCTATTTATCTAGTTTTATACTTAAATGTTATAATATGCAAGATTCACTTGTACTAGTAAGAATCTGTATATAATATCTTAGAAAAAAATGTTTATAACAGCAGTGAAGAGGGAGAAGACTGAAGAGGGTGTTGGGTGATTATACACCACGCACTCAGGTGTTCAGGTATGCTCGCGCTTCCTTCCGCCTCCTCTTCCACCGCCAAAATTTCTCCGCCATTGCTCCAAGCTTTATCCAACAATTTCAGTTCGATTATTTCTTCTACCAACATCTCAGATCTTGTTTCCGGATGTGGATTCATGGCCTTGCAATTCTTGATCTCTCCTTGCGGCAGCTTCTTTGCACACTACTCGTTCGACCAAATGCCTCCGAGCCCTGACCCCTTGCCGGAGACGTCCGACAACCACCGCATGTCTCCGGCGCTCGTCGCCTGCGCGGACGACAGGATCAGCGCCCTCCCCGACGACGTCGTCCTCCGCGTCATGTCCCACCTGGACGCGCGCAACGCCGTGCAGACGTGCATGCTGTCGCGGCGGTGGCGCCACCTCTGGCGGTCCGTGCCCCGCATCAACGCGACGTACCTGGAGTTTGAAGACATGGCTGACACCGACGAGGAGTGCGAGGCCCTGTTCAAGAAGTTCGTCAACCGTTTGTTGTTGCTCCGTAACCCCACCGCACTGGAGGAGTTCCGGCTCTGCTATGGCTTGATGGATACCCAGGGCCTCCATACCCTCGAAGCCGACTCTGCAGACGCGAACCTATGGATCGGTCATGCTTTGCAGTGCAATGCTAGGGCTGTTATGGTTGTTTGTTGGGTCGAACCATTACAGCTCAATCCTGCGATATTCACCTTAAGGTACTTGAAAAGATTGCGGCTCTCCACTGCTGATCTGATCCCGGGTTTCTTTAGGCAGCTCCAAACGGGCTGCCCGGTATTGGATGATCTCTTCTTATGTGACTGCACCATTATGGACGTTGAGATATCCTCCCATACACTGAAGATTTTGACCATCTGTGATGAATCTCGCTTCTCATTTAATCATCCGAGTTCCATTTCTGCTCCAAGACTCATTTCTCTGTGCTTGATTCGTCCCGCGGGGGACAGAGTACCTTTACTAAAGAATATGGCATCACTAGTGAAGGCATCAGTTTTACTTGATACTTTTGCGATTAATGATATTCATGTTGATGATATCCGACAGCTTCTCAGGAGCCTTTCTGGTGTCACTTGTTTGGAATTCTGTTATAAGGGGCAACAGGTACGCTTCTTGATTTGACATGAGTATCCGTGGTTTCTTCTTGTCTTGCTATCTCCTTGCGTCTTTAGATAGTTATCATTACCAAACCTGTGACCTATGGTGTTTTGTCTTGACCGTTCAAAAATAATATACAGGAGTCATTACATGCGATCAGTGCAAACCTAAGTGTTTGATAGGATGATTGATGCTGTCAGGTGTCCAGTCCGGTCAATGCAATCTTGTTCATATGCTCAGTTTGTAGATTCACCAACCCGTTGACCAAAATATCTTAGTTGGCAGTTTGATTTCGGAGTGAAACTTCGGCATTTCCCATTTATTGACATCTAGTTGTTCTACTGTAAATGCAACACTGGTAGTGGAAGCTGAAAATGTATCTTGTACTATTGCAGGGTAATAGTTTAGATGCAGTTGCCATTACTTTACATAATTGTGAAAAACTAAAAGGCACTGTACAAATGGAAAAAGCTTCAGCAACTGTTGAAACCCTCCTTTCCAATGATTACAAACAGATCGCACCAATCCAGCAGATAGATCACAAATTTGTGTTTTCACCCGTTAGATCCAGCTGACTGACTAGCATTTGAAGCAGTCATGGTGATTAAATAACACAAATGCTCCATATTAATGACTCCCTTGTTGAAAAGATAAGTATAGCATTCTTTAATATGGATTATTTTTGTTAACATGATTCTATTTCGGTTCATTTTTTTTGTCACATCCATTGGGTCCTAAAGCTATAGTTCTGCCTGAAATCTATCAATAATCACTCAATCAGAGAACCTATCACATAAAGTTAGCTCCCTTTTATTTCTTTTGGTAATTTTGCTGAATAAAAAATTAATATAGACTTCGACATGAGTTTTATGTGGTATCCTGATCCTTTGAACCTCTGTGCAGCTGAACATGGAAAAGAATTATGATTGGTGCCCAAAATTCAGCAATCTTTTTAACCTGACTCTTGATGAATGGTGTCTTTATCCAGACTTCTATGCATTGACAGTCATCCTTCAGAACTCACCTAGCCTGGTGAATCTAACTCTGGAATGTCAAGGGCGTTGACGCCCAAGACGGCAGGACCTCGACACGTAGCCCGTAGCCTCGGCTGGTAGAGGCGTCGGGTTTCTGCCCGGCGGCCCGATGATGAAGGGGATGAGATTAAGAGGAGAAAGAACAGGAGACTAGAGATGGATAATTCTTTCTTACTTCCAAAGGGTGCTTATTCTATCCAATATATAGGCACGTAGCTTACTAAGAAAGGAAACAGCTAACAAAGGAAACAAACCCCCTGATTCTAGCTTGCCTTGCATGCCGATTCTAGCTTGCCTTGCATGCCGATCTGCATGTTCGCTGCTTTCCTAAATCGGGGGCGCTGGTGGTTGTTGCTCTTGAGCGCGGGGTCGGCGCTGGTAATGCCGGCCCCACATGACATCTCTCCCCCCCTCGATGAGCAGCTCGTCCTCGAGCTGGAAACCAGGGTAGCGGTCGATGAAGTTGTCGGCATCTTCCCACGTGGCCGACGCTGCCGTCTCGCCTTTCGGTGTACCGATGGTAGCGAACGCCCCAGCCAGCGAGAGCGGAGGACGTGTTCCGGTTCCGGTACGGCGGCGCCATTGTGGATCGGAATAAGAGCTGGCGGTGCGGACGGAGGCGTGTCGACGAACTTCTTCAAGAGACCCACATGGAATACGTCGTGGAGGCGGGCTCGGGGAGGCAGCTCCAGCTGGTAGGCGACGTCGTTGATGACGGCGATGATGCGGTACGGCCCGTAGAAGCGCGGCTTGAGCTTCCCTGACGTCGGCACGTGAAGCGAAGATGCGGCCCGTTGGCGCAGTCGGAGCGAGACCCAAGCGCCTACCTCGTATCGGACATCCCTGTGATGCACGCCGTGATGGCGCTTGTAGACGGCTGGGCTTGCTCAAGGCGGGGCGGATGTCGGCGAGAACTCGTCCGTTCGCCATGTTCTTGGCGACCGCGCGACCCTTGTTTCGCGGGCTCATAGGAGCGGATGGAGGGTGGGTCACGGCCGTGACCACCCGAACGGTGTGTCGCGAACCTGATCGGTAGGCGGTGTTGTAAATGTACTCCGCCCAGGGGAGCCAGCGCAACCATTGTCGGGGGCGATCTCCGGTGAAGCAGCGTAGGTACATGGCGATGACCGTGTTGGCGGCCTCCGTCTGGCCGTCGGACTGGGGATGGAAAGCCGACGTCATGTGTAGTTTGGCGCCGATGAGGCGCATCAACTCCCGCCAGAAGATGGAGGTGAAGACGGGGTCCCGATCCGAAACCATGGACTGGGGTACACCGTGAAGGCGCACGATCTCGGCGAAGAAAACCTGCGCCACCGACTCCGCCGTGTACGGGTGTGCGAGGGGAATGAAGTGGCAGTACTTGCTGAAACGATCCACCACCGTGAGGATGACGGACTTCCCTCCTACGCGTGGCAGCGCCTCGACGAAATCAAGCCCAATGTCCGTCCAGACCGTCGTGGGCACAGGCAGCGGCAGGAGCAGGCCGGCCGGGTGCAGATGGTCCGACTTGTAGCGTTGGCATGTGGCGCAGCGTCGTACGTCTGGACCGCTCGCTGAGGTTGGGAGTGAAAGTCGCGGCGTAGGCGGTGCAGTCGTTGGGCGCCGTGACCGTCGTCGTGCACGGCGGAGATGAGCTCGTGAAGGAGCGGCGACGCAGGTGGGATGTAGAGGTGGCCGTTGAACGCCACAAGGCCGTCGAGGAGCGACCAGGAGACAGGGCGCTGGCCTGCTGCGAGCTCCTTCTTGAGTGCTACCAGAGCCGGGTCGGTGGCGTGGGCTGGCGGAGGCGGCGACGTCGGCTTGGGCGGAGATGGCGAGGATCGCCGGTTCGTCTGTGTCACATCGGACATGAGCATCGCCACCGTGTTGGTGCTCATCGCCTTGTACTCCACCGAGAAGTCGGCCGAGTAGTTTGCCCACCCGATGATCTTTGCGGTATGGTGGCGGCGCCGGTCGAGTAAGAACTTGAGACTGAAATGATCAGTGCGTAAGAAGCGGCGACCCCAAAGGTACGGCCGCCAGTGGCGAATGGCGACGACGAGGCCAATGAGTTCGCGCTCGTAAGCCGCCAGGGATCGGTGGCGTGGTGCGACGGGTCGACTGAAGAATGACACCGGGTGCTGCCCTTGTATGAGGACGGCGCCGAACCCATGCGTCGAGGCGTCGCACTCAACGACGAAAGGCTGGCTGAAGTCGGGCAGCGCGAGCACAGGCGCCGTGGTGACAGCGGTCTTGAGCGCCGTGAATGTTGCCTCGGCCTCGGTGGACCAGGAGAATCCCTCCTTGCGGAGAAGGGCGGTGAGGGGCGCGGCGATCGAGCCGAACGTTTTGACGAACTTGCGGTAGTAACCCGCAAGGCCGAGGAAGCCACGCACCGCCTCGTGCGGGCATCGGGAACCACCAATCCACGACGGCTTGTACCTTGGCGGGTCCATGGCGGCGCGGAGGCGAGATGATGTGACCGAGGTAGGAGATGGAGTCGGCGCCGAACTCGCACTTTGATCGCTGCGAAGAGGTGGTGGCCGGTGGAGAACGTCGAGGACGGCGCGCACGTGATGAAGGTGATCGGTCCACGTGGTGCTGTAGAGGAGGATGTCATCGAAGAAGACGAGGACGAACCGACGGAGGAACGGCCGCAGGATGTCGTTCATGAGCGCCTGGAACGTTGCTGGGGCGTTGCACAACCCGAACGGCATGACCAGGAACTCGTAGAAGCCGTCGTGTGTGCGGAACGCGGTTTTGGCAATGTCCTCGTCGCGCATCCGGACTTGATGGTAGCCGGAGCGGAGATCCAGCTTGGAGAAGAAGCGGGCGCCGTGGAGCTCGTCGAGGAGTTCGTCGACCACTGGGATTGGGTACGCGTCCTTGACCGTGATCGCGTTTAGGGCGCGAAAGTCGACGCAGAAACGCCAGGTGCCATCAGCCTTCCGCACTAGCAGCACAGGGGAGGAGAAGGCCGAAGAACTTCTGCGGATGATGCCTTGCTCAAGCATGGCGGCGCACTGACGTTCCAACTCGTCCTTGTGCGCGGTGGGGTATCGGTAGGGACGGACTGCCACCGGTGTCGACCCTGGAAGTAGCGTGATGCCGTGGTCGCGGGAGCGTGGCGGCGGCATGCCCTTGGGCTCGGTAAAGACTGCGGCGAACTCGTCGAGGAGGGTCGGCGAGAGATCGTCGCCGCACGCCGCAGCGATCTTTGGCCGAAGAGCCGGCCGCCACGCCAATCCACAGTGATCGCCGCGCCGAAAGGTCATGGTGAGGCGCCAAGTCCTGCAGGATGGGTCCCGAGACGCGAGCCATCTGCGTTCCCGGGACCACGTCGTGGCCGGCGAGGGCGAGCGAAGAAGTCCGCCGAGAACGCCGCCGTTGATGGAGAATGGCGCGCCATGTACACGCCGGCGCGATGCGTGGTCGCCGTTTGCCACCGTAACTGCGGTTTGCCCCGGTCGGCCGGGCGAGTGCGGGAGGCCGCCTCCTCGGCGACGGTTGTGGGTGGAGCAGTCGAGGAGAGGAGGAGACACCGCCGAGTTGGATGCACATTTGCATCGCCTCATCGGTGCGGATGCCGGTGATCGCGTGGGCCGAGATCTGCGGCTCGTTGGTGGCTGACTCGTCGCCTCGGCGTCCCTCGTCGTCCTCGAGTGCCAAGTCGAGGAGGAAGATGCGTTAGCGGCGACACGGTAGCCGCGCCCGAACTTCGTTGCAATTGAAGCGAGGCCCAGCGGCGTCGCTCCTCCATCTCCGTCTCGGGACGGCGCTTGACCGGCGCGCCTCTACTAGCAACGGTGGTTCTTTGGGAAGCGGCCGTGGATGGGCACGAGCAATGCGAGTCGCGACGGGCGCCGGCAGAGGCCCTCCGTGCGAGTGGCGAGGTTGTGGCGTGGAGGCCCCACAAGACCGATCGCGACTCCGACTGCGGGCGAAACTCATGGCGACGGCGAGGGATGCGGGTTGTGGATCTCGGCGCCGAGTGAGGGGCGGCTGCAGCCGCGGTGAAGAGCCGCACTTTGGGCTTCCGTGAGTGCGCCGACGCGGGAAGCGGGGCCTCAAACCAGTCCCGGTACTCGGCACGATCGAGCCCGTCGTCTCGCATGCCACGAGTTCGCCGAGCGGGTTGGAGCGCAGAGGCGGTCCAAAGCGGGTATTAAGCAGCTCGGTGAAGCGCCTCCACGGTGGTGTGCCCTCGTCACACTGAATCTGCATGACGCACAACTGGGCACCCGCCTCCAGGTTGTATGATGCCATCCATACCTTTTCCTCTTCCGGGATGCGTTGTTGGTGAAAATAGGACTCGCCCGAGTGATGAACGCCAGGATCGGTTTCCGTCAAACTTGGGAAAATCCATCTTCTGGAAACGCGGCGGGCGGTCGTTGTGGTGCGCGCCGCCATGCGGCCCGCTGTGGCCCGACGAGGAGGAGTCAGTGGTGCGTTGCTCGAGCGTGTCGAACTTGGTCTGCAGGGTCTCGACGGACGCGGTCAACCTGGTGATGAGGGCCGCGAGATCGGCTGTCGTCAGTTCGGCCATCGGTGTGGATCCTGA
This sequence comes from Otatea glauca, assembly GCA_036346275.1. NCBI lineage: Eukaryota > Viridiplantae > Streptophyta > Magnoliopsida > Poales > Poaceae > Otatea > Otatea glauca. The sequence goes on along the minus strand of JAYEVK010000319.1, from coordinate 74,859 downwards.
CGGAATTGGGGGCGACGGCGCGACGGAAGTGGGCGGGGGGACCGGCGGTGTAGTGGAGGAGTGCTCGGATCGTGATACCAAGTTGTCAAGGCGTTGACGCCAAGGCAGCAGACCTCGACTCGTGGCCCGTAGCCTACGGTAGAGGCGTCGGGGTTTCGCCGCGCCCCGATGATGAAGGGATGAGATTAAGAGGAGAAAGAACAGGAGACTAGAGATGGATAATTCTTTCTTACTTCCAAAGGGTACTTATTCTATCCAATATATAGGCACGTAGCCTGCTAAGAAAGGAAACAGCTAACAAAGGAAACAAACCCCCTGATTCTAGCTTACCTTGCATGCCGATCTGCATGTCCGCCGCTTTCCTAAATCGGGCGCTGGTGGTTGTTGCTCTTGAGCGCGGGGTCGGCGCTGGTAATGCCGGCCCCACATGACAGGAAGTTTCACAACTGTCAAAGGTACATGGTTTTCTCCACATTTATATTCATCCTTTTATGAAAGTTTAGGCGCTGGTAATGTCGGCCCCACATGACAGGAAGTTTCACAACTGTCAAAGGTACTTGGTTTTCTCCACATTTATATTCATCCTTTTATGAAAGTAATGCCGGCCCCACATGACAGGAAGTTTCACAACTGTCAAAGGTACATGGTTTTCTCCACATTTATATTCATCCTTTTATGAAAGTTTATGCATGTCCATCAAGATAAAACATACACATCTATGTTTTTCCTGTTATAGCATCATTTCGATAAATATTTAAGCATCATTGGCGAGCTAGAAGAAAGATCGTTTATATGTGAGCAGCTTGAGATTGTTGAAATAACATGTTCAGAGGATGATCCCCTGCTCAGCAGCTTGAAAGATTTTTTGCTTGATGGTGGCATAACCTCTGACCAGATCGATATCAACTACTGGGACTAGCTCTGATGCGAGGTACCTGAAATCTTCAAGTTTGAATACAGGTAAAATGTTGGTGGATCACTCATTCACTTGTTGCCGATGGCAAATATCACTGTCCTCTTTGATCTACTTTCATTTGTTCCGGTTGGATGGAACAGGACATGCATGTTTGGTACTCTTCTCTTTCCTATGCTTTTTGACCATGGGGATGAATTCGAAATAATTGTTGCTGACCGCTCGGCGGGCAAAAGAAATATTATTTAGATTTGAGCATTTTGAGATTGTTGAAACCATATGCTTGAAGGAAGAGTCTTTACTTGATATATAGTGGCATAACCACTGATTGATCATTAGTGGATGCAGGAACATATACTACATGTTCAGTTCTTCCGTGGTACTGTGTTGGACGGATGTAGTTAAGAAGTAAAATTAAATCAAGATATGTAAATTCAAAACAAAAAATAAATTAAATCTAAACTAAAATAAAATCTGACATGGAGTTAAAACTCACATAAAACTAACATCATAACCAAAATTAAATTTAAAGCTAAAATAAATTTGGACATTAAGATAAGTCAAGTTCAGAATAAATATTAAATATGAAATAATTGTAAATTTGGAAGAAAGGAAAGCTCGCTTTTATATATATTCTAACTTGGAATTTACAGTAAATCTGAATTAATTTTAAATTCAGAACTAAAATCAATTTCGGAATAACTAGTGCATAAAGATGAAGAGTGCAGAAGGAGCCGGATTGAAGCTTATACGTAGTTATGGTTTACAGAACTTGTTGGAGTGTTTCAAGTTGGTCACTGTGGGCGCCATCTGCTTCTTCATATTGTGCCCACCCGTTTGCTGCCGCTCACAGTGGGTGCATCTGGGGGTGCAAGACTGGAGGTTAAATCTTGAATCCCTATTTACTATAAACTCTAAACGAAATAAAGGGCTTTTGTGCAAAACCAGCTCAGGCTTTCATGTGTGGTCCTTGCTATGTCAGCATCCACGTCACGAGTGAGATCCTCACTGGTATGGGTGTGGCTACAGTGTTTCTATCTCAAGGAGTTTGGTGATCCAAATAACACTAGTATAGTGCCTGTGCTAACGCTGCGACGGCAGTACACCCGCTTATCAATTAAATGAGAAGATAAGTATGAATACAACACTTAATAATAAAAGAGAAATTTAGAATTTTAAATGAATTTAGAAAGAAAAACGGAACTAAATGGAGTTTGTAACATTCCAAAATTTGGATTTTAGAATGATTGAATTTCAAAATTCACCATTTGTAATTTCTTTGAATTAATTTCGGCTTAATTTGAATTTTTTATTTATAAAAGGATTTAATTAGGCTAATCTATCCATCAAACATTAGATTTTCGCTTTTCTTTGGGTTCATTATGTCGCAAGGAATTTTTCTCGTATTTTTGGAGATTTTTCGAATTTATTTGATATTTATTTGAATTTATTTGCTTTTATTTGAATTTCGAAATTTCTTAAATTCGGAAAATGATTTCTAATTCAAAAAAATCCTCTGGCCGAATTTCACTGCCGTTTCTTTCCGCTTCGGTCCGCCCATCTCCTTCGCCTTACCGCATTCGCTTTCCTCCGGCCAGCCGGCCGTGCCACCAGCCGCTCGATCGCGCCACGCGCGCGCGCTCGGATCTGCCGCGTCGCGTCGCTGCGCCGCCACCGCCAAAACCCTAACCAAATCCTCATAAAACTTCGGCGTCCGTCTGCGCCCGCCCCGAGGCTATTTAAACCCCGAGGCCCCATCCCGAGGTTCCCGCTCCGCTCCGCCGCTTTTGCCCAAAGCCTCGCCGCCGAAGTTGCCTCCGTCGCGGAGATCTCGCCGCCGGTTCTGCCGCCGCCGAGCGCTTCTCGCCGCTTTCTCCTTCTCCGTGAGCCTCCGCCTCTATTGGTCTCGCCGAGGTCCTTGCGTCTCCTCTCTCCCTTGCCCTACACCCCGCCCCGATCCGCTGCGCGTTTGCGCGTCGCGCCGAGGTCGTCTTCCCGCCTCCGGTGCGCCGCTGCCGCCGCATCACTGTGCCTGCCTGCGCCGCCTGCGTGTCGCCGCCGGCACTGCGGCGGCCGCGCGTCGCCAGCGTGGCGCCACCTCGGTGCCACGTCGCCTCGCCGCGCGGGCGGCGCCACGCGCCGCCTCGTCTTCCGCGCGCGCGTCCTCGCGTCGCCTCGCGCCTCGGCTCCGCGCCAGGCGCGTCACCGTCTGCGTGGCGGCCGCGTCAACGCCGCGTCGGCGGCCGCCACGTCGCCTAACTCCGCCGCGTCGGCCGCCACGTCGGCCGGCCCGCCACGTCGCCCAGATCCCTCGGTGGGCGCGATCCACCGTGAGCCGAGTCTCGACTCGTGGGTCCCACGTGTCGGCGGCTTTTCTTTCTTTTTCGATTTTCCGAAAACCCGAAATTCCAGCCAATCGCGATCGCCACGTGTCGACCTCTGCTTTTTCGATTTTCGATCGGGAATCTTCAGAGCCCGTTCTCCTTCGCTCGAGCTCCGATTCCAAAGTGATTCAAATTTCTAAATTCATCTAAATTCAAGATCTATCTTCCAGTACCATTATTTTCAATTTTTGAATTTTATTTGAATTTGTTTTATTTATTTGCCTCGTTTCGCGTGTAGACGACGCAGTCGAAGATCAGTCGAATCAGCAATCAGAGGTAGAACCAGCAAGAGGAAGCGAAGGCAAGTCTTCCTTGAACATATTGATCCCAAATTTTACAAAATGCCTATATTGTTTAAATTATGCATGCTTACTTTATGCAATGTACTTTAAACATAGTTTTAGAATATAGTTAAATACCAGAAATTGTTATACCCTCATTGGTATTGATCATGTCGAACCTTTGACACCCTAGATGATATATATACTAGCTATTTTATTTGGTGATATCCAGTAGATTAGCATGGAACGGTAGAATTGCTTAGTCCAAATTTAAGCGTTTGGTATTGTGCCAATATGGGAATCATTTCAAATGTTGTTTAAACTTATTTGTGAAAGTGCGGCAATTGGTGTTGCTGCTGTGGTTTAAGTAAAATAAAGTGGAAATGGTTTAAACCGGGCGGATGGATGTTTGGCGGTGCGTAAAGCACGAGACCTTGGTATGTGAATGTTCCGCCTAGTCAATTAAGGACCAAGCGTGTGTTACCATGGACCGAGCACTACCGCATACAACCACAAGTCTATATGGGTACGACTGGCTAAATAATTTGTGCGTCTCATTATTAGCTTCGCGGTTGGTGAGTGCGGATGTTGGCAGCGCAAGAGGGGCTTCAGATCTTGGGCGGCTAGAACCCTAACAATGTGAAACCTTAGCGGGCGAGATTAATAGTGGGGTTGTGCATTGTAAAGGCCTTGTCATGATCTCTCTGCCGACACACCAAAGGAAGTGTGTTAAGTGCATGACAACAAGAGTCGATCATGTCTTGTGGGTAAAGTGTACACACTCTGCAGAGTTAAAACTACTTAAGTAGCCGTGCCCACGGTCAAGGGCAGGCGAGGTACGCTTGCACATTGTAGATTTTATGGTTTTGTTTCAAAGGAAAATGATGGTTTGAGAATCCGAGAGCAGATGGAACTCTTGGGTTATGGTTTGGCGGATGGAGCTAGTCAGGTAGATGGAACCTGCTTTAATTGTTATATCAAATTCAATTACTATGCTATTACATTTTGTTCAAATGATGCTTTATGAAATTACTATTAGTATTTACAGTTAAACTTTGCTTTATGCTAAAAGAGCCATATTATGCCTTCAATTGCTTAGCCTTGCATATAGTTATCATGCATTATGTTTCCAAGACTTGCGGAGTACATTCTGTGCTCACCCTTGCAACATCCCCAACTTTCCACAGAAGAGTTCGCAGAAGCGGAAGGTGACTACGATTTCTACGCTTGTGGTTATGATGAAGGCGATCCGGAATGCTAGGACGCGAACCCCAGTCGATTGCCTGTTGGGCAAATGGATGGGCTTACTTACTTACTTTGCTGCTGTTATCTCGTTTCCGCTGTTTCTTATTGAACTCAAGCTATGATGCTTCTTATTTGTAATAATTGGCCATAAGGCTAATATTCTTTTGCTTAATTAATATTATTTGATTCGTGATATGGATGTGTTGTCATCACTGTTTTCACTGTGTGTGCTAGCTTTTCCTGGACTAGCACAGGTTATACACAGAGGGTTCGGATTTGGAAATCCGGTCACGACAGAGGTCGAATGGGCGAAAACGGGCTCCCAAAAGATTTTAAATCAAGAAAGAGAAAGAAAAAAGAATTTTCTGATTTTAGATTTTTTTTTGCAGCTTTCACAGAGAGCAACAGGCTCTCGGGCTTGGCCAACATAGGGGAGGGAAGGCGGTGGTGGCCGGCGGTCGCAGTGGGTCGGCATCGGTGCGGCGAGATCGCCAAACCGGCGCCATGGGAGGAGTCACGGTTGCGGTGAATTTCGTCGGGAAAGATGACAGTGATGGCTTGGGTTACCTCCAAAATCCGGCGATCTTTACAAGAGGGAGCACTTGGGGATTTACGCAATGCGATGGGGTGGAGGAGAGCTCGCTGGCTTTTATAGCCCCGAAACAAGCATATTTATGGAAACCATAATTTGGGATCAAATCAGATTGAGAGAAAATTTTGGCAATAGAGCACGAAATTTAGGGAATTAACACCATAGATGGAAAGAGGAGATTTGGTATGGGATTGATGGAGCTTTGGAGTTTCTTTCTTGCTTTAATGGAGGGAGGGAAGAGATGAAGCTTCTCTGGTCTGGGCTGCAGCTAGAAGAAGCTATAGGTGAGTTGCCTTTATTTTTTTTAAATATAGAAGGATTTTTGAAAAGATAGCACATTAGGTTAAAAAAATTCTCAAAAAAACTTTCGATTATTTTGTACTTAATAAAATTATTTTCAAAAAAAATTTAAATTATAAATTTAACGAGGCACGGCGGTCGTGAGGTCGCTGACCAGTAACCTCGCCGCGTCGGCAAAGACACCGATGGCGACCGTGGAGCCATTGCAGACCTGCGTTCTCCCGGCCGCACTGGCCCATCTCCCGGTTTCTTTTTCCCAGCACGTGATGTATGGTCCTTTCCTTTTTCAGGACGTTTATTTCCTTTTCCTTGATTCCAAGATGTCTGTTTCCTTTTCCTTGTTGATGCTGGAGGTGAGGGAAGGTCTATTGTGGGCCACAGGGATGATTTTGGAAAAATATGGAAAAATAAACTGCGCTTGCCGACCGCTGGATCCGTAAGGAGAAAAGATTAAAATTAAACAGTGCTCGCCGGCCGCTGGTTCCACGAGAAAAAAATTAAGCAGCACTCACAGACCGTTGGTTCCTTAGATAAAAAATAAAAACAAAAATTCAGCGCTCTCCGTGCGCTAAAATTAGGCTCTATGGGGCTAGATCCGTAAAAAAGTCTCGAGAAGGGTCATATTTGGAAAAAGATACGATCACAATGCCAGGACAATAAAAAATTCAAGTTATGTTTCCTTGCATGCGGATCCTCCCTGTTTATTTCCTTGTTTGATTCACCCTCCTTCCAAATATGTAGTACGTACAATTTTGGCCAGTAAAAAATTCAAGTCTGGTTTCCTTGCATGTGGATCCTCCTTATTTATTTCCTTGTTTAATTCGCTCTCCTTCCAAATATGTAGGTGGGGGAGGTCTGTTGTGGGCCACAGGGATGATTAGACACACTAAATAATGGCCATCGGATGTGGGTGAGTAAAACTGAGGAAAGATCTGAGACGTTCATTTTGATGAATGCAAGTTTCTGGGGACGTTTTGTTGGTTGCACGAACATTGGGCCATCTCTAATGAGGTGCATTATTTAGGGTGGACGTAGAAAAAATTGCTTAGGTGCATTATAAAGGGGTATAGATGTTAGAAAAACGATGACTTACGTGAACCATGTCTGTAAGAGTTCGGTGACTGACAATATAATTTACTCAATTTAAAAACCGTGGCAAGTTTTAGATGGATAATTTAAAAACATAGTAATTTGGTCATTGTGACTCCAAATCTAAAGAAGCAATCATAATGTTGTTTTCCTTTAGTTTGAAACCTAGAGTTGCTATGCTAGTTTGATGACATGTTCCTGCAAGGGTTGGCGGGCTTTGGGATGATGTGCCCATTATAAATCTTGGAACGTATGACCTAGTAATATGCCAATTAGAGATTTTTTGAAGTACACTAAATTCAATATGGTCCGTTAATTCTTTTCGATCCAATAGATCATATTTATTTATACTTTCTCCGGTAGTAGAACAGCAGGAATACCCTCAACAAAGCAATGGCTATATCTTATTTCTATTACCCACCATATACTACTAGCATAATGCACTGTAAAATTTATCGTCAATTAACCTTCACATCAATATTGAACTTTACTCAGGTGATAGAAGTGAAATCTAATGGGAGGATGTCTACCAAAAAAAATAAGCCGCCGGCAGCTATTGAAATCAAGTGGTATGTAAAAATAATGTAATTCTCAAGCATTGACCTACAATATATCAACTTCATTCTGTTCACCATATAATTGCTCAAATTCTCCATATGATGGCGTTGTCCTTGTACCAAACTCTCCATATGACGGCATTGTCCTTTTACCGAACTCTCATATACTGCTACTGCACATGTACTTGGTAATTGCCTGGTTATAATTGTAAAATGGAATCTATTTGTATACTTTACTTTCGTACCAGAAGCGTTGACCCATCACTACGGCTAATGAATTCAATGTCTTCCCTGCTGGTAATAGGAAACTTTCAACAATTAACTATATAGATTTTCCTCTGTCTGGTATTCTTTTTGTCTATTTTCTTTTCAGTTGTACAAACAATGAATGCTAGTGATGTGCCTGCAAGAGTCCTATATAATTGTTTCGTTACCACTAGTTGTTTGTTAAAACACCTGATTGTTTTATAGTAGATCATGGAGTTCACAGATACTTGTGTTTGAAAAAGAAGAAATGAAAGTTAAGTTCATGACACCATTTGTGTCATATTTTTCAGCTCAAATTGTGTTTAGTTGTCTGTTGCAGGAATCTTCACTATCATTGAGTTCATTGTTGAGGAACATAACTATGGTTTGATATCAAGCACAATTTTTAGTACACTTTTCCTGCAAATTTCTGTATCAATGTATCTTACCTAGACATCTATATTGTTCTTAATGTGCCACATCTCAACTGACGAGATTAGTTTGCTCTTTGCTGTGTAATCTTCTGCTCTTAAACATGTTGCTTTCTATAGCAGATGGGCATACGATGGTTTGTATTATAGCATGTAAAACTCGTATTTGCTATTTGTTGTAGGGTACGTGAACAAGCTATGTTAAGTCAACCTTGGTTCCTTGCGAGCGGTTGCTATGCACGAGCGTGTTCTCATTCAGAATACAAAACACAGCGATTTAACTAATCTGGTTCCAGCTCCAGGAGAAATTACAACAATCGAACATTGAGATGCAGGTCATTGTATAAGGAACTTGTGATTAGGTCCTGCTAGTCCTGGCGTAGGTATCGTATAACATCTAAATCCATGGCAACTAAGATTGCAGCACTGTAGGACGTACAGAGCAAGGCCTCTGTTAAATCTTGAATCACAGAGTGTACATTACCACTTTACCAGTATTCCCAGTACCAAGCTTGCAAACTAGTCCATATTAGCCCCACGAGGCACCATTTAAGTAGTAACCCCAGCATGATCAGTTTGTTATTGGCACTAATGAGCATGTAAATCTAAAATGCTGCCATGCAGGGTTTCAAGCGTGCCTCCGTCTCGAGCTTCCGCAACGCATGCAGGGTGAACCCGAACCACAGCTCCAGCTCGTGGAGGTTGTCGAGGGCGACTAACTGGAGCAAACCGGGAGCACGTCCAAGCGCGTGGCAGCGGACTGGGCCCCACCCCGGTGGGCGGAGAGGATTCGGGAGACGAGGCCGGAAAGCTCGCGGAAATGGTTAGGGAGGTTGAGGAGGGCGGAGAGCTAGAGGTGGCGCCACCAGGAGGAGGAGAGGGTCTGGGTGCGCGCGCCTTCATTGCTTGGGATGAAGGAGACGGTGGTGGTGACCAGTGTTTTGGATTTCGGTTTCGGATAAAATACCGTTCATGCCCGGAAAACGAAATTTCGGCGAAATTCGGTAATTTCGGACAAATCTCGTCCGGAAATTCAAATCCAAATTTTGAATCCGGTTTTTTTTCTACCGGGAAATGCCGAATTTCGACGAATTGGCGAGATCTCGCCGAAAATGGCGAAATTTCGGCCAGATTGACAAGCCCGAAAATTGGTCCAAAAGATGGAGAAAAATTTCGAATTTTTTTTGGAGAGTTCTGACGTATTATTAATGTTGTCATAAAAATTTCAGATTTTTTTGAATCATGTAAATTTTTTTAAAATTGAAACATTGGTACTGTCGTAATGAAACGCTCGCCGGCAATTTTGAAATCTTATTCATATGACCTACTAATCTTATTGTATATGGAAATCTTATTGTATATTGAAATCTTATTCATATGACCTACATTGATCCTACTTGTGTTTTGAAAAGGTTTTATCAAAATATCACATTTAGGGGGAGTCAAGTTTGCTACATGTGCAAATTTCGTCCCTGTTTCTTCTATATGTTTTCTTGAAAAGGTTCATCGAAAATGTCTTATAACCAGTTAGAATTAAATTTCTCATAATTCTACACCGACCACTTGAATTCTTTGTCCGTAAGTTTTTACTTCTCGCGGACTAGTTAGCGATACTAGTCGGTTCACGCCGGACTAGTTAGCGATACTAGTCGATTCACGCCGGACTACTTACAAGTGGTCCGCGTGAACGAAGCTTGCGCGCACCACTTCCAAGTGGTCCGGCGTGAACCGATGTTTATCCTATTTCGATTTTTATTTTTAAAACATAACAAATAATGTTAAAATATTTTCATAAATTTTATGTATTATCCTACATATCTTATGATACTCCCATAAATTTTTCATAGCATGAAAATGCATTCTCAATTTTTAAAATTCGAGAGTGTTTACACGAAATGCCAAAAAGTCTAAAAATAAACTTTTTCAAACATTATCATTGAAGATCACTTCACGAGAACTTATTGATATAATTCCTACGATCCGGCCAAAAAATTCAAATTCGGTTTAAAATTCCGAAATCTCGGCGGTTTTGCCGAAATCTCATGAAAAATAAAAATCCAAATATATCTGTAGCAATTTCAAATTTTTTCGGATTTTTACATCCGGCCGGTCTATGCAAACTCGCTGGGGTCCGAAATCCGAGATTTCGGCGAGATTTCGCCAATTTCGGCGGTTTTTGTAACCTTGGTGGTGACGATGCTGATGATGTTGGGCCCCCCGTCGCCTCCGCCATTTCCGTTCTCCGGCGGTCCTCCCATACCCTCGGTTTCTTGGATTTGGGAGCTGTCTTCTTCGACGGCGGGCCAGCGGCCGTGGGGTTTACGGGGGTTTTGGTTGGCGATACAACTCAGTCGCTACAAGCGCCTTTCAGGCTACCCATGCCGGGCCGGTTCGGGCTGGTGGCTCTGGTTTCTTCGGGCTCCGTCGAGGCCGAGCCCGCAGCCGCAGCCGCTGCCACGGAGTGTCTTGAGGAGGAGACGCAGGCAGCTCTGTTTGGGCACTGGAAGGCGAGAACAGCGGCGGACCCAGGACATAAATTTAGAGGGTGCTGCTATTCTTCTTCTTCTTCCATAGTGCAGCTTCAAGTTCCAACCTTCTGCCCAACTTGGCGGCTTTCATAGTGTGGTGGCGCTCCACGGTGGGCAGGGGGTACCTATGGTGTGGTCGGGGATAGGGTGTGCCCTAGCCCCCCTGCTCGGCCCGCCACTAGGTGAGGAGGCGGCGATGGGAGGTAGGTCCGGCAGAGGAGGAGGCGAGGACCGCGTGGTTGAGCGCTGGAGTAGCGACGATGTCAAAGGGATCGTGCGGGAGGTGGACACCTGACCTGGGTTACTTAGGGCCCTCTCGGCTTGGGCTTCGATCCCTGGGTCCTAATCGTAAGTATATGTGCTTTGAGATTTGTGTTGAATGTTAGATCTCGACAATAAACTTATGATTATGGGTACCTTCGATTTAGCAAAGTCAAGCACGAAGTCAGCGGCACACGATGTATACAGGTTCATGACCTTGGATGGAGTAATACCCTACGTCCTGTGCAGATGATGTATGTATTTGGTGTATCGAGTACAGAGCGAGTTGTCTAGCTCTAGTTACAATGAAGATTGGATCTAAACAATGGCTGGAGGTTGACGAAGCGTGGTTCGTCGGCTCATTGCTCTGCGTCTTGAAAAAAGCTCTCTCTAAAAAGTTTTCTCTCCTAGCTCCGAAGTCCCCTCCTGAGGATACGTACCCTCGGCCTTATATAGTCAAGGTAGCCCTGCCTCAAGTTGAGTCATAGTCGGCTTGGGATACCAGATTGTAGCTAATGAGGAGTCCATCATCGTGTCGATCTTCGCAGAATATCCAAACTTCCCTGGATACCAAGCGTACTCGAGTCAGTTTCCTCGTAACGGAAAAGTGATCGAGTCCTTCCTAATATGGAGATATCTCCTCCGCGTATATCTTATCCCACAGAATTAGGCCCGTGATATCCGGAGTTTCCAGATGCTTGCTTGAGCATATATGATATAGTCTTCATGTTTTCGGTACATACTCATACCCCATATTTAGATATTCGACAGTAGCCCCCGAACTCTGCCTAGTAGAGGGTCCATTCAAGCGCTTGGTCGATTAGTGGCAAGTTTTGGCTTGGTCGAGTAATGCGGCGTCGGCTTGTGGTCGAACAATTCGAGTAGATTGGGAATCACTAAGTATCGAGTAGGGATGTTGCCGGTCGAGCGCCCTGCCGTCAGCCCGTATCGAGTTCTTAGGTTAGCCACAAGTTACTCGATGTCGACTTATCGACTTGACTCTGAGCAAAGTTTAGAAAATCTAAACGTTGGTGTCAGGGATCGGTACCCTCGCCACATGTAACCATCCCCCCGGGGTATCATGGCGGCTTTCTGCGGGTCCGAGGGCTCATCTCCGACCTGGGAGGTACTCTCCCGATGCTCGGGCTCGGGACCAACGAACTCAGGCACGGGCACAAGGGCAGGCACCATCCACCTCGACCTCGACACCTCTACACCCTTCAGAGAAAAAGACATCTGTAACAATTTATTTATCTCGTGTAAAAACTCTCCCCTGCGTGGGAATCAGCGCTCTACCTGCCCCTGCGTGGGAACTAGGGTCCAACAGCTCCCGTCAAGCTCTCAACGACTGTTGACGCCTCTCGTCAGCCCCCGTCAACTCACCACGGGCTTCTGACGTTAGCCTCGGGATCAAGTAGCAAGGCTCCCGGAGGGCTACAAAAGCAACGGATCGCCCTGACCAAAGGGGGATGAGGGAAAAAGAAGGAAGACACACACAGAGGACGAACACAACGAAAAGAACACGCAACACACGCTAAGAAAAACAACACAGTAGGGCGGCGGCGAGAAAAGGGACGCTCGAGCTCCCCCTCGCGGCCAGGCTTCTGAGCGGCACCTGGCTCGGGCCCTGTTTGTATTCTCTCACAACCGCATATACACCTTTCGCCTCAGGGCAAGACTGGAGTAGAGCTGTTACCCGACCTTGGGGGCTCGAACCAGTATAAACCTCATGTTCGGTGTTTCTTCCCCACGTACATTCCGTGACGCTAGGCGCCTCCGAATGAGCACGACTTCGGGCCTCGCCCCCGAACGATCTCCTTGCATCCCCCTTTCTGCGGTCGATGGTCCCGATCGTCGACAGTTGGGCAGTTGAGCATTTATTGATCTCGTCTTCAATGTTAAGATTGGTGCAGTACCATCATTCTGCCTTTCTCGCTGATCGAGGCATCGCGCCATAGGGAATGAACCATTCGTATGGGGAGAAGATTTTGGCTTATAAATTCCCAGATCCAGAACTATAGCTGTTCCTCCTTTTTGCCTCCAATCTTACTCTCGAAACCTTCGCCACGCTCCTTAAACCCTAGCGACGCCATCGTCGAGCGATCCAACTCTTTGCCTTCTTCCTATGGCGTCCAACTCCTCATCCAACTCCGGTGCTCCCCCGTTGCCGATGAAGAAGCCTAACGTAGCTGCCTCCACATCCGCCGACGATGCCCCGGATTTCGAAGATGCCACCCTCCGGAAGGTGTGGCAAGAATCGATCATGTCAGAGAAGCGCCTCATCGACCTGGTGAGGGACAGCTTCCTTCCTCCTCGAGAGCTTCTTTACTGGTGGCCATCCGAGGGCAAGCCTTTCCCCACCCCCGAAACCAATGACGAGTCCGTGGTTTTCGAGGCTTATTTTCGTTGTGGCCTCAATTTTCCCCCTTCTCGCTTCCTGCTTTCCATTCTTGATTTTTACCAAGTCCAGTTGTATCACCAGAGCCCCAATTCCATTACCATGCTCAGTGTGTTTGTCCACCTATGCGAGGCTTTTCTGGGAACTAAGCCCAGCATAAATCTTTTTCGCCACTTTTATAATCTGAAGCGGGCGAAGCAAAACGAAGCGATCAGAAGTGCCGGCTTCCATCTCTGTAGCGGAGTTGCCAACTCGTACATTCCAGTTCTTGTCACCTCCTCATGGTAGTCGGACTGGAAAAAATGATGGTTTTATGTTACTTCCCCTGACACCGTGAACTGCCCCATCGGCTAGCAACCTTTTCTTCTCCATGTGACCAAGCTCTGGACTAAGGCACCGCAATCGACCGTTAGCAACGCCTGTTATGTTCCGAAGATCAAGGTGCTCAAGGAGGCTGGACTGACCGGGTGGCACGTCGTCAGGGACTATATCGCGCGCCGATCGAGTCCCCTGAAGTGACAGGGCCACTTGGCTTGGGACTACGCCGTGGTCGACGACACCACCAGAGATTACCTGATGGTATGTGCTTGCACAGTCTTGAACTTTCTCTGTTTTAATTGATGATTAATCTGCGGCATCAAAGCGTACTCAACCAGCAATCCTCGACTGGAGGTAAGTACCATGCTGTGAATTGTTTATGCATTGTTCGTGCATCTGTTGTCATCCTGACACGATACTTGCTTAGGAGCCTAAGCTCGCATATGAAAGCGAGGCGACCGAGGGGGACATCGGTCTAGATGATGAGGAACCGACTCAAGTCGATAGCCAGGCATCGGGCTCCATCCCTGCAGAGGCATACAATACCTTCTCATTTCCATCACACTGAGTGATGTGCAGCTTCCTTTCAATAATCCTAAGCCAATCATTTGCTTCCAAAGAATTGGCATTGCCATAGAATGTTGGCAGACGAGTCCTCATAAAGTCACACAACTTAGAGTAAGGACGAGATCCATTATTGCCATGCTGAGTATTGTTGTTGATAGCAGCTTGACTTGTCACACTCTGCATCTGTTGCATCATTGTTTGCATAAGTTGAGTCTGCGCTGTAAGAAAAGCTCCCAAATTCTGCATGTCAACTGACGTTGCTGGCTGCGACGGTACTCCTTCATTAAGATTGTCACTTGGGCGTAGACCACTTCCTGAAGCTCCGTTGTTGCCACGAGTATGCACCATATGTTGATCGCTTCTTGGGTTAGGGGAAAGAGATGATAGCATAGATAAAATACAAGAATTTCTAAGGCGGAGGAAACAGGTTTAACCCAAAAACTTTAACAACTTTATTAATGCTTGGTATGGTTGCTTACAAAAGCCTAAGGGCTATACAACACATACTGCACACCGAGCAAACATAAAAAACCAAACTAAACACACAACCTTAATGACTGCTAAAAAGGGTCGGGTCTATCTTAAAGACGCAACTCAACACTTGAGTCTCAACTCAACACTTGAGTCTCACTCATCCAGCCACCCTGGCTGGGGCTGACCCGGCGCATACACTGGTGGGTGGACTGGCATGGGTGTGAAACTATCCTGATGACCCACGACTGGAACTTCCACGTCCACATGGACGTCGTCCTCCTCTGGCTCAAACTCGACCTCCTCCGGGTCCTCGTCGTCCTCATCGTCCTGCTGAGCTGGCGCAGCCTGGCCACCCTCCTGCAGTGCCTCCTCTAGCTCCATGATCCTCTCGATGAAAGCAACGCGAGTGTCCTGCAGCTCCTCCTTAGTGACTCTCAAGGCCTCATATACCATCTTCAGCTCCTCAGCAGTGTCTCTCATGTGCGCATCTTGAGTGGCTGCCAACTGTGCCAAGTGAACAACTATCGCATCCTCCTCCTCGATCCTCTGTTGTTGCGATACTCGTCCTGTAGGGTGAAGTCGGAACACTGTGTCGTCGAGCTCGTGCGAGTAGTCACAGCAGATCCTTCTCAAAACTAGTCGTGAAGCCTCCTGGATGCCAATCTCGAAGGTAGCTCTTCTCACAGTGATATTGGTTGGTTCGCTTGCCTTTTCATCTTCTCTTGCATAAATAAGAATTTTGCAGATGATTCCTCTTTCAACTCCATTCACGACCCAGCAGTTGCCTCTGTACAATGGTCTCACAAAGCCTCCCAAGACTTGAAGAACTCTCCATAGGTCCGCAGCATATCCACCCTCACGCACCCCGTACGACTGCAACATCCTCGTCTATTCAAAAGAGAAATAGATAAGTCCACAACTCGAAACGGCAGTGAGAAAACAAAAAATTCAGTAAAGGCGAGAACTAGAAAATTAGAAGAGTCAAGAGTGTCTTGTTAATCAAATTTAACTTTTTCTTTAGAAAATAGTTTTGGACACACCTAGGACACCACCAAGCTAACTAGGGCTAAGATCTACAGTCAGTATGCTCTGATACCACCTCTGTCGGGACCCGAATTTACCAATTCGGACTATCTGTGTTTACTGTACTAATCCTTGGATCAACGCTAGTGCACACAGCTCAACATTGGTAAATATCACATCATACATAACGATAGTAATAATATAAAGACTCTACTTATTGATTATAACTAAATGTATGATCTTATGATCAACTTACATTATTAAACCACGCAGGGTTGAACTTAAAATAAAGACTAAGACAAATGCAGCGGAAAGTAGAAGACGTAGATGACCCCTCAGTTTATCACCGGCAACTGACAAGGTTTGGACCCTAAAGACTCGTGTCCTCCTGGAACTCCTCCTCCAACAAAGGCGTAGACTCCTCAACTGTTGATTGTGGTTGTTGGCAAGGGTGAGTACTTGGAAAGCACTCAACAAGTTGTGCACAAATGCATTCCTATTATTCTATATGAGAGGCTTATTCCAAAGGATAAGGCTATATGGCTATTTTGCAATAAAGTAGCATTTATGAACAAATACAATAAATAGATTGTAAAGACAGTAAAACAAATAGCAATAATAAATAAATTTCAGCATTTGCATGTTATCCAAGTTTTTCAATCCTAAATCAAGTTCCGACCTTCCATATGGCAACCTGCTATCCATCATAGGTTTTATTTTGACAAAAGTCTAACCCTTGACTGTAATTCCCAAGCTATGCTCAAAACCGCGAGCACGGCCATTCGAATAGATTCACACTCTGCAGAGGTTATGTACTTTACCCACATGATACAACCATACACCACACAGACGAGTGATTATAAGAAAGCCTTTACAATGCACTATCTTAACCCAGTACTACCCGTTGAGGTTTCAACACTGAAGGGACTGGTTACCACAACAGGGCCCCCCTCTTACGCCATGTGAGTTAATCCGTGAAGGGACTGGTTACCACAATCCGGGACTCACACCACCACAAGCAATTCTAAAGCTAAGACATTGCAAATTAATCAGCTAGGCTGCCCCATAACAGACATGTGGTTGCATGGTTGACTCAGGTTAAAGGCTTGGAAGGTTAAGTCCTTAGAGTGATTAAGGCAAGACTTCCACATACCCTCTGCCATTCCTGGCCCACCTTGGCACACTGTCTCTTGCCACTTACCCCAATCTAAATGATTACCACCCCAGTTAATTTTACCAAGCACCACGTGCCATCAACAATTCAACATCGTTACGTGAGATCCTCTTGCCATAACAACTCAATCTCATCGTGTGACCACACATGACACACAAGTTCATAGCATTGTTCCATATTCCATTAGTCAAGATTAAACATTGATGATTCAAGTACATGTGATGACGTGGCATGGCTAAGCAACTATTACGTTCTAACCATCCCATATTGATTTTAGTATTAACCAACTATAGTGAACCAATCTAGTGTGACAATAGATCATGGCATACAAATAACAAGGTAGGGTATAGATCAATTTGGTATAATAGCTAAGTCCCAATTTAATTGAAAACAATTGTACATGTGAAATAATATGCAATATGGTAAAACAAAGTAGCAATTTTATAAACATGGGTTCAACATGATCAAAGCACAACTTGCCTTAGCAAAGGTCCTGGTCTTGCTCTGGAAAGAGCTCTTGAGTTGAGGGATCCTCCTCTGATGCGTCACACAACTCAACGTCTATGCGAATCGAAAGAGAAGCAAATAAACACAAAACACAGAGATCAAATAAACTAAAAAAATCAACTAAAATTCACCATTAAATGATCTCAATTTTACAAATTTTTAGAAATTTGAATCACCTCAATCAGAGCTCGTATGAGGGAGAACGGGCTCAAGGAAGATTCAAAAATTCTAAAAATCAGAAAATTGAAAATCAAATAATAAACCGAATTATTTTTATATTGAAAAATCATTTTATTGCATCGGCATGATGTCATGATGATGTCATCCCTAACCCAAGCTAATCACGGACTGCCACTTGGCCACGGTCCATGCACCCAGTCCACGGACCTCCTCTGGTCCACCATGAACCCAATGTAGGGCGCTTCGGTTACCTCGTAGCCACACGTCTGCGCGCTACTGGCTTTCCCGTGCGGTGTGACCCAATCCATCCATCGCAAACGAATGCCTACGGACATGGGGACACGTGGCAGCACCTGGACCACACAATTAATCGGATGGTTTCCTAGACGGTGCGGTTCACTGTTGACACGACGACGTGGCTCGATCACGGACGTTCGTCTCCAATCTGACGGTCAGCAAAGCTTCAATCGGCGATGACTGCACGACGGCGAAGTCTTCATCTGGCTTGGAGACTAAAAACGGCGGGGTCGACGCGGCGCAACACGATGATCTCAGATCTGCAACCCGTGCGGCGGAAGACGGCTTGACAGCGACGATCTTGAGCAAAAACCGCAGCGGTGCACCAAATCAACTATACTGGCTAGGGCTACGGGGCGCAATGAGATGGCGATCCTCGGGCTGCTACCCTCCCCCTTAAATCGCATCGGTGAACGCACGCAAAACGGAAACCTTACTCTACACGGCGACGGCGACGTGCTGACGGCGGACTCCGAGTCCCAATCAGAGACGATGAACGAAAACCGCACGATCTCCGATGGGAGGCTAGGATAACTCCTAACGCGGCACGATCGAATCCATCCTTTCCAAATCAACGGATACGATCTAAACTATCGTAATCTAACGCAACTCAATTAGCACCGCTTGATCTTAATCTAACGGCCCTCGGTCACTAGTATTTCCATCGATACCTTTCGATCACAGCCGGTCCTTCACGATCCAATGGCTGATCCAATACCAACGACGTGGCTTGAAAATGCCCTTGCGATGCAGATCCAACGGTCGACGGCAAAGATGCTTGAACGCAGGCCTAGCGGGTTGCACAGTACTGGGCCACACGCGCACAGTATTGGGCTCTAGCCCGATACTATTCAAACATTTTTCCCCGACTTTTTCTTTTATAATAATTCCAAAAAAATTAAGTAATTTGTTTTAGGTAATAAAATTATCGAAAAAAATCCAAGAAAATTCTCATAAATACTTTGAGACATTTTGAACTTAAATAAAATATTTTTAGCCAAAATTTATATTAACTTTGTCTATATTTAATTAGTTTTCACAAAAAGCCAAAATACTTAATTTAAAATAAATTCAAATAAGTTCCAAAAAAATTCAATAAATCTAGAAAAATCACAAAATGCACAAATAACAATAAAATAATGTTTTTAGCAAATTTTGGGATGTTACACCGGGCATGTTGGACGGTTGCCACGCAAACACGTCACGGCGCTATTGGATACAGGAGTCTTGTCGTTGCTCCTAGATTTTTAGCGCTTGGCTCCCTCATCGTTGGCACTGGCTATTGATCTGCAGAGGTGCTCGACCATCTCCAAGCTCTTCTTATCGCACCTGACTGTCGCGTGCTGGTCCCCATGATTGTGAGGACTCCTTTTGGCGCTGGCATCTTGACGGTTTGATACGCATAGTGCACTACTTCCATGAACTTGGCTAGCATTGGGCGGTCTAGGATCACATTGTAGGCAGTCTCAAAGTCCGCCACGTTGAGGAGGATCTTTTCGGTGCAAAAATTGTCTAGTGTGCCAAACGTGACAGGCAGCTCGATCTGGCCGAGGGGCATTGATGATGAATGCGGAGTTATGCCATGGAACGGCTCAGCTCCAATTTTGATCTCTATTCAGGGAATCCCCATGTTCTTCAACGTTTTTGCGAAGACAAGTTTCAACGAACTACCTCCATGGACCATGGTTCGAGCGACCTTAACGTTGACGATGGTAGGCGCGACCACCACGGGGTATCGACCCGGATGTTGGACTACAGCTGGGTGATCCGATTGGTCGAAAGTGACTAGCACTTCTGACCACTTGAGGAACCTAGGGGAGCCGGTGTGGCCAGGTTGACCTCCCTTTTGACTGCCTTTTACTGTTTTTTGGACTCATACGTGGCAGATCCCCCAAAGATGTGCGCTAGCTTGTGATCAGCCCTGCGGTATTCGGGTTCATCATCCTGGAGCTTCTCTTTGGCCTGCTCGATCCCGCGCTCGGTGAGGACAGATTTGAGCTTCTCCTGGACCTTCCTGTTGATCACTTGGCATTCGTCTAAGTCGTGTTTGTTCGTATGATGGACTAGGCATTATTTGGTTCCTCCACAGCTTCGACCCTTGTTATCGTCAGTATTGCGTGCCTTGCCCCTTTCGACCGCGGCCACGGTGGAGTCACCTTTGTGTTTCTCTCTGCGGTTCTTGTTCCTCTTTGACCCTTGCTTGGAAGACTCGGGCTTGTCGTCGTCAGACTTGAGGTTGTCTACACGGTCTCGGGCTTCGACACGTATAGTGTATTTATCTGCCAACTCGAAAAGCTCTTTGGTGGTTTTGATTTTCCGAGTGGCAAGCTTTCCCTTCAACTCCCTATCCTTGACGCCGTTCTCGAAGGCAACTATGAATGCTTCGTCTGATATTAAATATTCAATGGATTTTAGAGGGAAAAGATCCTATTTTAACGAATCACACTTAGAGATATTGCTAGCACACAAAAAGTTAATGGTATTTCATAACTAATATGATTGAGCAGCAGCTCGTAGACCGCCTAAAAAAGAATATTTATTATTTGAGCTATATCCTGCCATAAGAAGACCAATAGGAGCAATACTTGAAATGGCAATCCATAAAAAAACACCAATACTAAGATCGACTAAAACAAAACGATATCCCAAAGGGATAACTAAAAAAATTAATAAAATTGATATGACTGCTATAGAGGGTCCAATGCTAAATAAGTCAGGGATTGAGTTGCGCTTGTCGCTGAAGTGTCGGATGAAGCTGCGTAACGACTCCCTTGGCTTTTGTATTACCCGATGCAAGTCGCTGCACATTCCGAGGCGTTCATACATGCCCTAAAAGTTGGCGATGAACTGGGCCCGCAACTCCATCCACGATGATATCGATCGAGGTGGGAGGTTGAGCAGCCAAGATCTTGCCGCACCATCCAAGGTGGTCAGCAAGTAATTGGCCATTACCTTCTCGTTTCCTCCGGCAGCCCTCATGAATGTAGTATAAACCTGCAGCCACTTAATAGGGTTGATCTTGCCCAAATATTTCTCAACAGGGTCTGGCTTGAACTTGTTCGGCCATCTGACTGCGCGTAGCTCGAGGGTAAAAGCCTTGCACCCTTCATCGACGTCCTCGGGGGTTGTCTGTCGAAAATCTTATCGAGGAGGGAACCTGCGCCGTGCTGGCGAGCGGCCCCTCGAAGGCAAAGATTCGCTTCGTCGGGCCTGGCGTGCGGGAGACTGGTCCCTCGAAGGTGGGGACTCGTTTTCCCGTCGCTCGCGATCTTCCTGGTCGCATTCCTCCCTTAGATCGTGAAGGATGTCACGTAAATCCCGCCGATCGTGAGGAATACAATCTCGAAGATCCTCGGGACGTCTACGATGGGGTTTGAAACGAACTGTCTTGGAAGTGCGATGGTTAGAGCTAGCCACCGTCGATCTTGCTGCTCGATGACGATCGTAGGATGGTCCCGACAGCTGGCTCCTGGTGCCCTACTGGCTGGGGCGTCTGAACCTCGAGTTGGCTGCTCGAGTGATCTGAGTTTGCGCTGCATCGAGTAGCGTTTTCATCTTATTGAACACTGGAGTCATCGTGTTGCCTGGATCCAGCGACGGAAGAGATTTCAGCAACATATGAGCGCACTGGACATTAGCCTCAGGGGTACTGAGGATGTTGTTGTTATGGCTCTGGTGAGACGCTGCCCCTGGGGTGCTCTCGGGCCCTCCGTTGTGGTTGTGCTGTTGAGAGATTTGTTGTCCCTAAAGATCCGGAGCCGACGGGTGGGGTGTCGTTGGATTATCGAGATCGAGTTGCTCCGACAGGTTGGCCACAATCCTAGCTATGGCTGCGGCTGCTAGATCTCGCCGATGATCTATAGTATTGGGAGTGACAGCGTTTGTGGCCGTCCGGGCTGCAGCCATCACCGCTGCAGGATCTTGAGGCGTGTACCAAGGGATCTGGTGTCCTTGACCCTCTGCGGTGTCTGTTCCTAGATTTCGCTCTTAGGAATTGTTGGCGGTAGCACCGTTGCTGGCTCCAGCCATGAACACGCTTCGATCTGTTGTGCTGCTGTGGCCGTCGCTTTCGCTCTCGCTCTCTGTCTCGACATACGTGAGAACGTTGAACTCCATAGGATCGAAGTCTATGAAACCTACCTCTCGGCATGGATCCCAAGAGCGGGACTCGGTAAAGCCGACGTGTATCAAATCTCCGCCCGGTCCTCGTTGATAGAGCATGGTTTCGAAGGCGATCTCAGATCCAACCGCGGGTGCTTAGTTGATGACGGTGATTCAGCGAAAATTGTCGCAAGAGTTGTCGTCGGAGAATCTGATGTGAGTGCACACCAAAGACATACTTGATCTGCAAAAATAGTTGAAGGCCCCTACCTGGCGTGACAACTGTCGAAGGTTAGATCTCAACAATAAACTTATGATTACGGGTACCTTTGGTTTAGCAAAGTCAAGCACGAAGACAGCGGCACATGATGTATACAGGTTCAGGTCCCTGGATGGAGTAATACCCTACGTTCTGTGCGGATGATATATGTATTTGGTGTATCAAGTACAGAGCGAGTTGTCTAGCCCTAGTTAGAATGAAAATTAGATCTAAACAATGGCTGGAGGTTGATAAAGCGTGGTTCGTCGCTCCTGGTTGCTCTGCGTCTTGAATAGAACTCTCTCTAGAAAGTTTTCTCTCCTGGCTCCGAAGTCCCCTGCTGAGGATACCTACCCCGGCTTTATATAGTCGAGGTAACCCTGCCTCAAGTTGAGTCGTAGTCAGCTTGGGATACCGGATCGTAGTTGATGAGGAGTCCATCGTCGTGTCGATCTTCGCAGCATATCCAAACTTCCCTAGATACTAGGCGTACTCGAGTCGGTTTCCTCGTAACAGAAAAGTGATCGAGTCCTTCCTAGTATGGAAATATCCCCTCCGCGTATATCTTATCCCATAGAATCGAGCATGTGATATCCGGAGTTTCCAAAATTTATGTAGCTTTTTTTGAAAGATCATATAAGTAACCCCTGAATCAAAGCTAATGATAGACATACTTGATCAAAGTTGCCTAACTTGATCCCGTTAGAAGTGTGCTAGTGAACCAAACATCCCATGAGTGCCTAGACAGTCCCAAGAGTCCAATACACACCTAGGTTGTAGTTGTATACCATGAGCCCTGATTTACATTAACAAACAAATCTATCGAATCGAATGTGAGTAGACCGGATGCCCGATCCGTGGGTGAAGAGAAGCACAAGAATTGTACGTGCGGTAACCAAGGTTCGCAATACTGTTTCGGATGCGAAAACCGCTAGCCTCGTAGTCGCGGTTTTCGAGAAAAATCGCTCGAAAACCGCGAAAAATCGAATGGTTTGTAAATTCAAAAATTTTAAAATTTGGTCAAACCAACTCGCAAAAACAGCGGTTTTTGGAGAAAACTGTCCGAGGTTGGAAAATTGGGGTAAAAATTCGAAAAAATTTGCAAAAAAATATTGTAAAATTTGTAAAAATATAGGGAAAGCTAAAATTGAGTAAAAGTATAATAAATATATGTTTGTGAAAACACGAAAAAAATTCCAGAATGATCTCTCCTAAATTTGGAAAAAATTCGATATGACCTTTGCTATATTTTAGATAATTGGAAGTTGTAAATTAGGTATTTAGCAATAATATGTCAATAAATAATCCTTCATTGCAAGACTACAATCACACAAGTGCAAAAATAGGTATTTACATAACCACATAGCAAAATCATTCGCAATTTCACTACCATTCACTTGTCAATAGCATTCAAATATCAATACCATTCACATTTAGATAAAACTGATATAAACTATATAAATCTATGAATTTACTGTGTCCAGGAACTTCAGGGCTTCCTTAACACTTTCAACTGCAATGACTACATTCGTCAAATATGGAAACACTTAGGTGAAACATTCGAAAAAAATGGAAATAAGGATAGATGACAAGAAAATTATCATTAACCATATATGATACTACATAAATAGTTTCTATACTTCAATTCACGTTTTTTCTAGATTCTAACGACAAACAAATCTAGATGAAACTTAATACGCTTTCTTACATCTTTTAGTACTTAATTCTTTACTCTAATATTATGTAAGAATAAAGAGCTCATTGTTGCATCCTAAATCTCTATTATATGAAGAGTTGCTTCTACAAGAAGAAATTTATATGCCATCATAGCGGTGCGTTGATTTTTCTATGTTTAACATTTCTAATGGCTCCAAAACGTCTCCAAACATCATTTTTTCGAAAAAATTTGGCACCATAGGTAACATAGGAATTAATACTAATTTTAGGATTTTTCAATAAAATTGTTCAATTTTTTGAATTTAAATTTGAATTCATGCGGTAAACCGCTCGGTTTCCATTACCGAACCGGCTCGGTAAGTGCGGTTTTCATGGTAACCGAGCGGTTTTCACGGTAACTGAGCGGTTTACCACGAAATTGTAAACCCTGACTGTAACCCCCTTTCTAGTTGTTCCCAAGAGGCTTCACCAAGGAAATTAAGAGATCACCTGTTGTTGGATGAGATGAAAGCAACCAGATGTAGGAGGGAGCTCGTGTTTCAGAGTAGGCATTATTCATAGCAAGCTAGCAACAGGTAGTGAGCTACAAATTTGTTCCGTTTTGTGTGACTGATGACGTAAATTTTTGTCTCGTATTTGTGTAATCTATGTCGGCTGCAACTACTGTACGGTCACCCTTGGGAATACGAAACCTTCTTCCTGTGAATTGTAACTTTGTGTGCTTTCGTGTTTTCTTGCCACCAGCCGCCAAAAGAAGATGAGGGCCTCGTTCGAAAAAATATATTCAGTTCCAAAAAATATCAACTCGAAAACATTGTAATTCAAAAAAAAAATCAACTCGAAAAATTTCAAGCTGGATCGAAAAAAATTTAACTTGCAAAATTTCAAGCTGGTTCGAAAAGAAATCCAATTTGGAAAATATTTAAAGCGGTCCGAAAATTTTAAGTTGGTTCACAAAAAACAAAAAAAAAATAGAAATACAAATGCCCTGTTTGGAACATATCTGGGCCACACAAAGGCAATATGGGCAGCATGCATGCATGTGACTGGTAGGGCAAACTGGGCTCTCCTATGGTCTACGGTTGAGACATTTTAGCTCACTCAACAACAACATTTTTGTCCAAACCAATAGAGCCGAAGTTTTCATATGCAATGGCCAGTTAAG
Source organism: Otatea glauca (assembly GCA_036346275.1). Lineage (NCBI taxonomy): Eukaryota > Viridiplantae > Streptophyta > Magnoliopsida > Poales > Poaceae > Otatea > Otatea glauca. The sequence goes on along the minus strand of JAYEVK010000319.1, from coordinate 49,892 downwards.
ACCTCCTATATGCTACTTTCACAGGTGCTTTTGCTTGAATATTCTTTTGGGTCATAGAGCTAATCCGATCAGGGCAAAATCGACAGAGGTTCTTGCTGTGGACTGTGGAGTCCAAAGGAAAAATCTCAAGGCCCATATGCTATTTATTGCTGGGATTAAATCAATTCCTACCTTCGCACTTGAGCCCTAGACAATATATATATGCCTCCTCTCCCCCTCCCTCTGACCCATCTAACCCTAGCCGCTGCATCCCTACCTTCGCACTTGCGCCGCCTCCACACCTATCCACTGTTACCTTGCCACCTCGTGGCGGCCGGTCTTCCGCCGTTGCAACTGCCTCCTCCTCATTGCTGCCAACCTAGATCTACAGATAAACAAGGGGCACTATGCGTAGTTGGAGGTAGAGGTGCCTTACTAGTGATTGGAGATGCGACTTTTGTTAGATCTGGAGGCAAATACGTCACCAGCGAATGAGACTTGAAGCGCATCCATTGGTGAGAAAAATTCAATTAAAACCCCCCAAAAATTTTGGTGGAGTATTGTATAGAAAATAGGTAAATGAAATCTGAATAGTTTGTTAGGTGTTTTTTTTATCTGTTTCACAATCATGGTAGAATGTTAAAAGTGAAAAATTCATTGTAAATTTTGCCAAATCCAAGGCATTCAAATTAAATTCGGTGCCGCATGTGAAAGCAAGAAAGAAAGTGTAGCGGGCATTGGGGTTGGCGGCTGGGATGGTTTGGGGTTGACCTAGGATTTTCTACGGTTGACAGGAGTAGGCGAGAACTAGCATCCGCACGTCCGATTTTTGAAATCTTGCGTCGGACGTTCGGTGCAATATTTTTTTCAACGTGTGCAACATTTTCTTTCGCACGCACATTTTTACTGTTATCGAAGAAAAATGTTTCACGCGTAGGAAAAAAATATTGCAGCGTTCGAAAAAAAATCAGACGATCAAGGGCTAGCAATTCCGATAGGAATACCATCTAAATGAAACATGAGATGGTGTGGCATGCCAAATTTTAGGCTTGCCTAGTTTGGGTCACTGTAAAAATTGCTATAGTTGGAAATGACGTGGAGTAAAGTGGTTGGGTTGATAATTTTGTTTCCCTAGGAAAGATTTTGAGTTGCACAATATATATTGTCAATGAGTTCTTTAAAATTTAGATGGACATTACACCTTTAAGGCTGAAACCATTTGGTCCAAATATTTTGTGGACATTGAAGATTCAGCGTTGCCACACAATACGGTCATGAAAATTGAATAATATATCTAATTCTTAATTAGTGTTACGTCATGAAGAGGTGGAAATTACAAGTTAAGATATTCTAATTGTACAAAAACTATGTGTAGTGTATGGCTTTAATTATCTCCTTTTTCTTTCCTTTATATTGGATGTGTATGTGAATAGGAAGGGGCGACTTATCCTTTGTGTATGGAAGTTTTGCATTTTTGCTACTTATTTCATCAACTTAATTCTACTTATTTCATCTCTCTCTCTCTGCGTGTGTGCGTGTGTGTGGAACTTTTTTTGCCAAGTGGAAAAGGAAAAGGTGGAGGCCATTCAACTCTGGTTCTCGTTCCCTTTTACAATTTGAGGGCTCCATATATTTCTTACTTTGCTAGATTAATTGAGTTTGAGTAAGTAGATATATTTAGGACAGGCGGGAGTGTGAGATTTTAAAATTTACTCAGTGCATACGAATTGATAATCATGCTTGATATTAATTTTCATCCTTGGTGTTCTAATGCTTTTTCATGATTTCATGAATATCTACTAGAGTTGGATTCGATACAACAATTTTTGGCAGATGAAAGATAGAGAAAGCATAACTTGATACTATTTTTCAATGTAGATTTTTCAGTGACCAATATTTTTTTTTGGAAGTGAGAGAGACACTTCACTTCTATACATTTTTTGCTGTAAGAGATTTTTTTGGAAAATTTCAAGTTGGTTCACCAAACAAAAAAAATTCAGGATACACATGCGCTGTTTGGGACCTAGCTGGCCGTACAAAGGCAATATGGGCTGCATGGATGCGACTGGGGGACCAAACCGGGCTCGTACGGTCTACGGTTAAGACATTTTAGCTCACTCAACAAATAACATTTCTGTCCAAACCAATAGAGCCAAAGATTTCACATGCAATGACCAGTTAAGACCTCCTATATGCAGCTTTCACAGCCTGTGAATCACAGGTGCTTTTGTTGAATTTTCTTTTGGGTCATAGAACTAATCTCGATCTGGGCAAAATCGTACTTGTGCCCTGGCATATATATATATATATATATATATATATATATATATATATATATATGTATATATATATATATATATATATGTATGTATGTATATGCCTCCTCTCCCCCTCCCTTTGACCCATCTAACCCTAGCGACCGCAACCTTACCTTTGCACTTGCGTCGCCTCCACACACATCCACACCTAACCATTGTTACCTTGTCACCGCGTGCTGGCCGGTCCTCCCACTACTACAGAAAAATTCATCACAGACGGTTTTCCGAACCGTCTGTAACCATGTGTCAATGATGTTATGAACCGTCTGTGATAGAACATATCACAGACGGTTTCAAAATAAAACCGTATGTGATATGCAAATATCACAGACGGTTTTTACTAAGAACTGTCTGTGATAACAAACATCACAGGCAGTTTTTACTAAGAACCATCTGTGATAACAACTATCACAGACGGTTTTTACTATGAACCGACTGTGATGTTACTTTTGAAAACAAAAAAATATCGTCACGTATAGATGATATTTCTATGATCCAGCTGCTCTTTGCTAGTTCAGGCATAATAGAAGAGCTACTGGATGTGAGATATCCCATGTCTCTACTCTGAGGAACTTGAAAACGCAAAATCGACGAAAAGAAATCTTCGGAAGCCGTTTTGAGACCCTAAACGACATTTTTTCGAAGCCTCGCGTGTACTTTTGATGTAGCCTCTTGACTTGGCCTTTATGGATTTTCAAATCGAACTTTTCGTTAGCTTTAAAACGAGCACAAGAACGTCATGATCGGAACTCGTATGCAAAAGTTATGGCCGTTTTACCGAAAGATGCAGGATCGAAAATGAAAATGCCGCAACATCAAGAGTGCAAAAGAGAAGAGAAGAGAGAAAGGAAGAGGAATTGGAAGAGGAGAGAATGAGCTATGACATTTTAGTTGAACGATTCGAACATCACACTTACCAAACATTCGAAGAGTAGAGGAAGAGGAAGTGAGAAGAGAGAAGAGAAGAGGAGAGGAGAGCAGGAGAAGAGCCACGGGCTGGTATTTTAAAAGAAGTCGACAACGAGACGAGCGGGAAGTTCAAATTTGGTGAGAACGCGAAAGTTGAAATATTATCACAGACGGTTCTGTCTGGATAAGCCGTCTGTATTGTGGTTTATCACAGACGGTTATTATAACGAACCGTTTCTGATAAGTCACTGACGGTTTGTGATAATACATGATATCACAGACGGTTTTTGAAGAGTACCGTCTGTGGACGGTTTTTGAAGAGTACCGTCTGTGATAATATCACTGACGGTTGCAATATAGAACCGTCAGTGATGTTCATCGTCACAGACGGTTTTGAGGAACCATCTGTGATGAGACGTTTAATATAAGTCTTTCTGTAGTAGTGTCCATCACTGCAACTTGTGCCTCCTCTTCATTGCTGCCAACCTAAATCTACAAATAAACAAGAGGCACTCTGCGTAGTTTGACGCAGAGGAGCCTCACCGGTGATGGAGATGTGACCTTTGTTAGATCTGCAGCAGAGACATCACCAGCGAATGAAACTTGAAGCGAATCCAATGGTGAGAAAATTCAACTAAACCCCAAAAAAAATTTAGTACAGCATTCGGTGGTGAATAGTTTGTTAGGTGTTTTTTTATCGGTTTCACAACCATGCTAGAATGTTAGAAGTGAAAATTTCATTTTTCGACTTGTAAATTTAGCCAAATCCAAGGCATTCAAAAGTCGGTGCCGCATGTGAAAGCAAGAAAGAAAGTGTAGTGGGCATTGGGGTTGGTGGATGGGATAATTTGGGGTTGACCTTGGATTTTCTACAATTGACAGGAATACCATCTAAATGAAAGACGAGATGGTGTGCCATGCCTAATTTTAGGCTTGACTAGTTTGGGTCAGTGTAAAAAATTGCTATAGTTGGAAATGACATGGAGTATAGTGGTTGGCTAGATAATTTTGTTTCCCTAGGAAAGATTTCGGGTTGCACAGATATTGTCAAAGAGTTCTTTCACATTTAGATGGACATTACACTTTTAGGACTTGTTTGAGAGATTTGTTAAGGAACCTCGCTATCGAATAGTCCGGGGTTCCCGAACAGATCTAAATTGAAGAACAGAGAGAGAGAGACACAGGTATATGGGGAGCGACGACGGAATTCTTTATTGATTTCTGATTGCTTCTACATAGGGGGGATCCCCCTCCTCCTTATATAGTGGTCGTCTAGGGTTTCGACTAAGGGACCATCGTGGGCTTTCCATTGGGCCACGTGGTTTCCCAACACTCCCCCTTGGGCCCTTTGCCGCGAGATGCATATGCCTCATTAAAACTCCAGAAAAACCCAGTGGGAAAAATACTTGGAGAAAGAGTACATAGCATACGCTTACTATGTTGCACGAATTGCCTCGTTAAAACCTTATGCAAGAAAACTTCATGAAAAACTTGCTAAGGAAAAAGAGTACAATTCACCCGAACTTCAATTGCTAATCTTCGAGATTCATGTTGGGTATTCAAAATTCATGTTCAAGATTTATGTGGGAGTATGTGAAATATCTCCCCCTGAAATCTGCACTTCTTTAAGTCTCATCATTCCAATCCCTTTTACACACCTTTCAAAGGTAGATGCTGGGAGTGATTTAGTGAACAAATCTGCAAGATTTTCACATGACTTAGTATGCAATATCTTGATCTCGTTCATCTTATGCAATTCGTGAGCATAGAAGAACTTGGGGTTGATATGCTTCGTAAGATTGCTCTTCACATAACCATCTGTGCTTGGGCAACACAAGCTGCATTATCTTCATAGATTATCGTGGGAGTTTGCTCAATGTTCAAGCCACATGACTTCTGGATGTGGTGAACCATTCTTCGGAGCCATGCACATTCACGAGATGCTTCATACAAAGCGATGATTTCCGAGTGGTTTGTCAACGTCGAGACGAGAGTCTGTTTAGACGACTTCCAAGAAATTGCTGTTCCTCCACATAGGAAAACATAGTCAGTTTGGACTTTGCCAGTATGCGGGTCTAATAAGTACCAAGCATCGGCGTAGCAAACCAAATTCAATTCATTGTTTCTTCTGAAAAACAAACCAAGATCTTTGCTTCCTTGGAGGTAACGGAAGATGTCCTTGATCCCTTTCCAATGCCTTTTGGTGGGTTCTTCACTGTACCGGGCTAGCAAATTTACGGCGAACGCAATGTCCGGCCTAGTGCTATTTGCAAGGTACATGAGCGCTCTAACTGCACTCAGATATGGGAATTCTGCTCCCAGGACTTCCTCCCCCTCTTCTCTAGGTCTGTATGGGTCTAGGTCTGCTTGGAGTGACCTTCCGACCATTGGAGTCTTCGCAGGATATGCTTTTTCAAATCCAAACCTTTCCAACACTTTCTGCGTGTAGGTTGATTGGTGTACCAAGATTCCTCCTTGGACATGTTCAAGCTGCAAGCCTAAACAAAATTTGGTTTTACCCAAATCCTTCATTTCAAACTCAGACTTCAAGTATGAGCATGCTTCTTCAATTTCTTCATCCGTCCCAATGATGTTCAAGTCATCTACATAGACGGAGATTATACAGAATCCATTCGGGGATCGCTGTATAAACACGCATGGACAATCTTCGCTGTTTGTGTAGCCTTTCTTGCAGAGAAAGTCACTCAAGCGATTGTACCACATTCTTCCCGATCGCTTACCCATACAAAGATTTCTCCAATTTCACATCATGCATGTGTTTTTATTTGCTCCGTCTTGGTTCGGGATAGGAATTCCTTCCTACTTTCATGTATATCTCCGAATCCAAGTTTCCATACAAATATCTTGTGACCACATCCATTAGCTTCATTCTCAACTTCAAGTTGACGCCATTGAGATCAAATATCTAAAGGTAATTCCTCCCATGATCGGAGAATAGGTTTCTTCATAATCAACTCCGGGACGTTGAGTGAAACCTTGAGCTACAAGCCTTGCCTTGTACCTTACAACCGTTGTTTTCATTCCTCTTCCAACAAAGACCCATTTGTGACCTACGGGGTTTATATGGGGAGGTGTGCGGCATCTGAGCAAACACCTCTCTCTTGTTCGAGAGACTAACTTTGCAGATGATTGCCTTTTTCCATTCTTCCCAATCTAGCCTTTTCTTGCACTCTGCGAGAGATGCAGCTCGGGATCATGATCAATGATCGAGGCAATCTTCTTTGCGAAGTATGCATCAACGTTGGTTGTTGCTCTATTCAGTGATTCTCCGTTATTACAAAGTTTATGGCCATTTCTTCATGGGGTGCTTCATGCACTTCTACTTGCTCTTCGCGCTTTTCCCTATCGCAGAGCAAGTTCCTTTAGCTTTTCATCGCCTATGTGTGCGCACACATTATTTCCGTGACTTCTGCAATGGAAGATTCAAGTCCAGGATTGCCTTTCTGTTGGCTTCTTTCCAAGCTGTCTCAACCGCTCCCCTTCTTTCCTTGGGGTATTTTCGTGATTGGTTGTGGTAAGTCCTCTCGCCCGCTTTTCTCGGGCGTCTCCGGGTACTTTGGGTTTGAGGAGCCGATTTCTGTTCTTTTCTTTGAGGCCTTTGAGCAGATGAGGATACCTTCTATTTTCTTTGGTATTTCCACCCTCTCGGTGCATTTCTTGCGGGTACATGCGACTTAGCCACGCCCTTCGGATCACAAAATGATCGGTAGTTCATTTGCTAAATTCGCAAATCAATTATCTTCGGACTTCTTGATTTGCTTCATTAGTGCGGAGGTCATGTGCGGGGATCCCAGTGGAATGCCATATGATTTCCCGGCATTTTTCATCCAAAGGTTGATTTCCTCCCCCTAATGACGGGAAACGGTCCTCATCAAAGATGCAATCAGCGAATCGGGCTGTATGCAAGTCTCCAGTCATGGGTTCCAGATACCTGATTATGGATGCACTCTCATAACCAACGTATATCCCAGACTTGCAGAGAGGGCCCATTGCAGTCCGCTGAGGGGGTGGTATAGGTACATATACCATACACCTAAATTTCCTGAGATGGGAGATCTTCGGGATGATCCCGTGCACAAGTTGCATAGGAGAATGGATGTTGTAGGCCGAAGGTCTGAAGTTGATGAGCGCTGCTGCGTGCAGGACTGCGTGTCCCCAACAAGTGTTGGGCAAGTTACAACTCTGCAAAAGTGGTCTGGCAATGAACTTAATCCTCTTTATCAGTGCTTCAGCTAGCCCATTCTGCGTATGGACGTGCGGTATGGAGTGCTCAACTGCTATCCCTGTTGCAGTGCAATAATCATCAAATGCCTTTGAAGTAAATTCTTCGGCGTTGTCCATTCTAATGGACTTCACACGATGATCAGGGAAAGCATTCTTAATTCTTATGATCTGCGAGATCAGCTTTGCAAAAGCATGGTTTCTTGTTGACAATAAGCATACATGCGACCATTTCTAGGAAGCATCGATGAGCACCATAAAGTATCAAACGGCCTCGACAGGGGCTGAATCGATCATAAATATCCCACGGATGCGTTCGGGAATGCAGAATTTCACTTTGCACTTTCATGACAGAGGGTCTAGTTATTAATTTCCCGGTGGCACATGCAGGGCACACGAAATCTTCATGATTCGGGAAATTTTTAACATTAATGCCATGACCTTGTGAGTTGTTCACTATATTTCTCATCATTCTGAGACCAGGATGGCCTAATCTACCATGCCATAAAGAAAATAACTCAGAACTTCTAAAAACAGTCTTCAAGGAAGTATACACTCCGGGTGCATGAATATTCGTGTAGTACAACCCAGATTCATATGAGGGACATTTTTCTAATACCATTTTTCCACATACCGCGTGCTTCACAATGCACAAGTATTCTTTGCCATTTTCTTCATCGGTTTCTACGTGAAAACCATTGGCGCAGATGCCTTTGAAGCTTAAGAGAGTGCGCGTTGATTCAGGGTACAAAAGGGCTTCTTCGATTACCAAAGTTGTACCCATAGGCAATATAATAGTGGCTCTTGCTGAGCCGATTACATATGAGTCGCTTCCTGCGATCGTAGTAATCTTTCCAGCGTTCTTCGTGATCGACTAGAAGTATTTAGACTCTCTTAAGATGGTATTTGTTGTGCCACTATCAACAATGCATATCTCTTCCATTTGGGCGCTACACGATTTCTAGATAAAAGAAATATAATTCCAAACAAACAACGGCAAAATAATCCAAATATTGCTTGCAAAATTGAAGAATATTGGAATAAAGAATAAATTGCATATTTATTCATGAGAGAAGTATGCTCTTCTAGAGCTAACAATTCATTATTCAAAAAGAAAATGCTAACAACCATAATCTAAAAGAAAATGCGATTCATGCATTTAAACGGCAGTGCAAGACTTGATCGTTCTGCTCGACGGTAGGTTTCGCGTCCTGCGAGGACCCTAGACCAATCGCAGCATGGAGCTTCTTGCCCCTAGGACAATCTTCACGCCCGATGCCCAAGTGAGGTAGTTCTGATCGTGCGGGGCCAGTTCTTCAAACTCACGATTCACGATTCATGATGCATGATTTCAAAATTCCGACATTAGATTACTGCGTGTAATCTAATAGAAAATAGTTGCAATAAGCATAAAGTACAGAAAAAAAATTTCCATGCATTGCAGTATACAAAATAAAGCAATGAATTCAAAATTCATAAAGAATATTCATAAATGCAGAGAATAAAGTTAGAAAAATTAACACAGAGCCAAATAATTTTTCTGGAATTTTCTAGCAATTTTTTTTCTTTCTTTCTTTTCCTTTCCTTCTTTCTTTTCCTTTTCTTTCTTTTCTTCCTTTTTCTTTTCTTTTCCTTCTTTCTTTTCCTTTTCTTTCTTTTCTTCCTTTTTCTTTTCTTTTCTTTTCTTTCTCTTTTCTTTTCCGCCGGCCGAGCGACCTTTTGGGCCGCGCCCCTTTCTTTGCTTCAGCCCGCACAGCCTCCACGCGTTCTGTCTTCACGCACGCCTCCTTCCTCCTCGAGCGAAGCCTGGAGGCGGCGGCGATTGGGCGCTGGGCGGAGCCGACGAGGCGACAGGCTAGGCCGGGGCCGACTCGCGCAGAGGCCGAGCCGCCGGCGAACGGCGCCGAGGCCGAGCCGGCCGCTTGTGGCGGCGGCAGCGCGAGGTCGAGGCGGGCCGGGCGGAGCCGACGAGGCACGGTTGGGCCGGGCCGACGGGCGCAGAGGCCGAGCCGATGTTCGTCTGGCGGCGGCGGGCGCGAGGCCGAGGCCGGCCGGCGGAGCCGACGAGGCGACGCTCGGCGCTGAAGGCGAGGTGGCGACGCTGGCCGAGGAGGCGCGACGCCAGCGAGCTGGCCGGCGACGCGGCCGAGCGCGGGCGAGGCCGAGGCGCCGTCTGCTGGGAAAACGAGGCGTCGCGGCACCGACCGAGGCAGAGGGGGTCGACGACGCGGCCGGGCCGAAGCCGGCGCTTGGCGGCGGGCGCGGGCGGTCGGCACGACGGCGTCGCGAGCGGCGGCCGCCTCTCATACCGGGCGCGACGGCGGCGCGCACGCAGCGCTTCTGGCAAGGCCGCGCAAGCCCGCGGCAGGAGGGCCGCGTCGCGCGCGCCGTCGCGCGTGGCGAGGGCGCGCGCCCGGCGGCGCGCGCCGCGCCGCCGCGCAACAAGGCGTGGTGATCGCGGCCGGGCGCCGAGGCTGGCGGTCAGCGTCTTTGTGGCGCTGAGCCGTGGCGGCGACATCTGCCGCCGCACGAGGAGCCAAGGCGACGGCGGCGAGGACGACGGTGCTTCGCGGCGCCTACGGGTACCATCGACGGCGAGCGGCTTCGAGCCGGGCCGGAGGCGGCGACGCGATCGCTGCGTCTCTTCGCCAACGACGGTGAGGCGGCCGAGCCGGCCGGGCGGTGCGCGCGATGCCGAGGCGAGCAACGGCGCTGTGAGGCCGACGGCGGCGGCGGCGGCGCGAGGCCGAGCCGGCGATAAGCGGCGAGGCCTAGCCGAGCGACGGCGTTGCGAGGCGGATGGCGACGGTGAGGCCGAGGCCAGCGCTTCGTGCGGTGGCGTGGAGGCCGAGGCCGCGGTGGCGCGGCTGCGTGCCGAGCGGCGTGGAAACCGAAGCGATGGCGTTTTTTTTTCTTTTGCTATGAATGAACAGTAACTTCATGTACTGTAAATTGTACCGCTTATAGCTTCATGCCACGCGACGAAGTACTGATGCGTAGGTTAGATGCATGCATATAAACCAGAAGCGATTAGATTAATCGTCGAAAAACCCACCTTTCTCACCTTTCAATCTGTTCATCGGTAGAGCTTCGTGCTGATAACGTGTTAAGGAACCTCGCTATCGAATAGTCCGGGGTTCTCGAACAAATCTAAATTGGAGAACAGAGAGAGAGAGACACAGGTATATGGGGAGCGTCGACAGAATTCTTTATTGATTTCTGATTGCTTCTACATAGGGGGGACCCCCTCCTCCTTATATAGTGGTCGTCTAGGGTTTCGGCTAAGGGATCATCATAGGCTTTTCATTGGGTCACGTGGTTTCCTAACAAGATTCATTGCTAGTCAGAATCCTTGTGGATGGGCCAAAATTTTGAACTAAAATCCCGGTCTATCTACAAGGATCCCCATCGGGAACGGGCTTTCTAAACAAGGCCTTAAGGCTGAAACCATTTGGTACGAATATTTTGTGGACTTTGCAGATTCAGCGTAGCCACACAATGCGGTCATGAAAATTGAATACTATATATCTAATTCTTTTATTGAAAGAATATATCTCTAATTCTTAATTATTGTTACGTCATGGCGTATCTCCAACCCCCTCCCTCCTATGTGTGTGTGTTGGGGGCGTGGAGCGTATGTCTCACGGCCAAGCTAATGTGGTGGAAATTACAAGATATTCTAATTTTACAAAAACTCTGTGTAGTTGATGGGTTTATCTCCTTTTTCTTTCCATTGTTGGATGTGTATGTGTGTAGGGAGGGGCGATCTATTCTTTATGTATGGAAGTTTTGCATTCTTGCTACTTATTTTCGAAGGAGAATGGGTAGGCTACTACAGCATAAATTCAAAATTTTCTACCATGTAACCAAAAAAACTACTTCAAGTTATAGATCATAGAATTATCACTAGATGCGCAGATCCGTAGCAGAAGTAGAGTCGATGTAGCACGTTGTTGCGATTGTAGTTGAACTAGCCTCGCACCCCATCTAACAACTCCTTGTGATCGTCACAGGTTGCGGATCATCCTCGTGACCATCACAGGTTATAGATCGTTTAAGCGTTGAATCCTCGTAGCAACGCCTCTAGGCCATATCTCCAACAATTTCAAAGAACAAGATAATAAATAATAATAACATTATTCAAGAAACAAGATAATAAATTATGAACATAATGAAATATAATCATTTCTATGATTGCCTCTAGTTGCATATCTCTCTCTATATGTGTGTGTTTCTGAAACTTTTTTTTCCAAGTGGAAAAGGTGGAGGCCATTCAACTCTAGTTCTTGTTCCTTTTTACGATTTGAGGGCTCCATATATTTCTTAATTTGTTAGATAGAGTTTGAGCAAGTAGATATATTTAGGACAAGCGGGAGTGTGATATTTTAAAATTTATTCAGTGTATACGAATTGAGAATCATACTTGATATTAATTTTGATCCTTGGTGTATTCTAATGCTTTTTCACGATTTCATGAATATCTACTAGAGTTGGATTCGATACAACTATTTTTCGCAGATGAAAGATAGAGAAAGCATGACTTGATATTATTTTTCAATGTAGACTTTTCAGTGACCAATATATTTTTTTGGAAGTCAGAGACACACTCCATTTCTATACATTTTTTTTCTGTAAGAGATTTGCCCCACCTTGTACTATTACAAGTGAGTTATATGAACTAGCTAGAATATGGTACTTTGTCCATAACTTGAAATGTATCACATTGTAATCTCATGTTTTCTAGCATCTCAGGTCGAGATCGAATTAAGCGACTGGAACTAATGTGTATTAATTAAGGGAGCAGAATCCGTAATAATGGAGAAGGAATGCACGAGACATATCCCAGCTGAAATAATTGAGAGGATACTCCTGCGAGTTCCTGGGAGCAGTTTGCTGAGGTGGCGTTCTGTCTGCAAACAATGGCTGAACAAGATCAGCAATCCCCAGTTCATCATGCGACACCTTCGGGTTACGCCCCGGCACACCCTCCTGTTCTTCCCGGCACGAAAGATTTCCGATAAAGAATATCCCAGCGATGCGGTCCTCGTCGACAAAGATATGTCTCTGTCAACAAGGCCAGTGCCAGCCATTGAGCCTGGTGACATTCTCTGTGCATCATGCAATGGGCTTGCTTGCTTCTACACACAGGCATCTACAGTTAAGATAGCCAACCTTGCAACAGGTGAATATCTGCATCTTGAAAGAGCCCCCAACGGAGGGAGGGATGAAGACAGTTCTTCTCTCTACGGTTTGGGGTTTCATCCGACAACAGGGGAATACAAAGTTATACATTGCTCTACCGAAGGCCTATCCGATTCCCTTCAAGTGTACACCCTCGGTGACGATAGGTGGAGACATGTCAGTGCTCCCAACTTGGATGGGTTGCAATTGAAATACCTTGGGTTCGACCATGGAGTTGTCAATGTCGATGGATCGATGTATTGGTTGGTTGGGGATCCGATAGATAAATGGGTCTTATCTTTTGATCTCGAGGAAGAAAGCTTCTTGTTAATACAGCTGCCAGAGCCTATAGCTGGTAAGTTACCAGCTTGTCTCACAGAGGTTGATGGGAAAGCTTGTGTGGCAGTCACTGCAAAAAGATTGAACCTCAAAAGGTCGAGTTTGCTCCTCGTATCTGAAGATATCCTACAAATTTGGTCACTTGAGAGCAAGAAAGAACAAATCTGGAGCCTTAAGCATTGCCTTTCATCAACATCCAGTCGATCATTCTCAATTGTTGGGGTATTCTTCGCTCAGGGCAAAAAGGTTATAATCAGAGATCGTGAAGATAACATATGTTGGCATGAGTTTCAGAATGGGAGCTCTGAGATTGAGTTGAGCAAGCTTAAGCTGGTAAGGCTGTTAGATTTTGGTCCTCACAGGCAGCGGCAGGTGCAGACTTACGTGCATGTGGATTCGCTTGTGCCACTGGACAACTATAAGAAGGCCAGCATTGTACATAAATCAGAGCAGAGCGCTTGGTGGAGTGTGGAGAGATGGAAATCGTGGACATCTGAGCTCCATATGATAGAACAACTTTGGAACAACGTCGATCAGATGGAACATAGCGTTGTGGTACGTACGTGGGGTTAACCGTACCAATAATTTAGGCCTTCTTTCACTGCATGCATGCATGAATAGAGGTGGGTGCCGTGCTGTGCCGGATCGGCATCGTGCTTCGTGCCTGAACCGTGGCGGACCGCGACGACCCGTCTTGCCCGCCGTACCGGCCCGGCTTGCCTTCGGCTAGCCTAGGCATGACCCATTTGCGCTTCATACCATGCTGACCCAGACCCGACCCATTTGCACTATTGCAATGAGAGGAAAGGAACCGGAGACGCATAGAATTAAGGCAGTGAATGCAAATATTATGAGAAAAAGAACTAAATTTTATTTCTTCTTGAATAGTTACATATAGCAAGGGGATGTGTTCAACACGGGTGAGAGAGAGGGCAATGGGCGAGAAAGAGAGTGAGCGAGATAGATGAGCGAGATTGAGAGGGAAATTGAGATAGACCGGTGAGAGAGAGCTGAGAGAGATTGAGAGGTTCTCTCCTGTTTTGTCCGTCTCTCTCAGGTGTCGGCAGTAGGGGTGTCGTTCATGCTACTGGGTGCATCCATGGCGGTTATGCTCTGTGAGTCAGTGACCTTTATGCTAGACTTCTTCCTTATAACCTGGGTCATCAGGCCCGGTACGGCCCATTCTACAGTGTCGTGTCGGGCCGTGCTACAGTATCGTGCCGACTCGGTACGACCCACTTCGTGCGAATCGAACTTCATACCGGACCATAACGTCGTGCCTCGGACCGGCCGAAAAGAGTCAAGCCTGAGTGCCCACCTCGACATACGAAGTTACCTCGCTACGAGATTCCCGCGTCTAAAAACCGCCTAATTTTTGCAGATGCTGGCACAAAGTACGGGAGTGGACGTCAAACAATATTTACTGCAACATCCATTGGATCAGGTAACATTGGGTTATGTATTATTATTATTATTATTTGGTAACCGGGAGTTCCTCATTCCTAATGATCTTAATTCAGAAAGTGGTTTATTAACTTGGAGCAAGGAACAGTACTGAACTATCCAAAACACTGTTTTATTTTAGAAAAAACTTTGTTGTAAATTCAATGCATGCATGATATCCAAGCAGGCTAGGCCCCTCTGGCGTTGTAGCTGGGTGGAACGGGAGCGAGACAAGAGGAACTTACATGCGCGTACAAAGAGGATAAAGGATATAATAGAGGTATATATGCGTGATAACATTTATCGACCAAAGTTGCCTATATATTATGTTTGTGGTGGTAAAAGTGACATAGTTAACCTACTTGCAGGTTGTGGTTCGAGCAGAAGGAATTGACCCTACCATAATACAAAGCCATCCACCGAACCAGGTAAATTAACTTTTTTTAAGTGAGGGAGGAACAATTTTATTAATTTTTTTGTATAAGCATATTTTATTTCTAAATAACGGACATCATGTTGGTGGTAGATTGGATTCGACGTATCGTCTATCAGATAGCGGGCGATATGTCGGGCGATGCGTTACAATATTAATGGGTTTTAAATGTTGTTCAAAATTTTGAGTTACACAGCACAAGGGCAGGTCATGTGATTTTTTTTTTACCGTTTTTCCCTTTTTTTCATCTGGTCTTAGTAAGCAAGTAAACTATATGATGCATCAACGTCTTCATCGAGAAATGCTTTAAACACATTCTAACAAAAAGGAAAAAAAAAGAAAGAAAGAAATGCTTTAAACAAATTCTCAAAAACGAAAAAAGGAAAAGAAATGCTTTAGACGCTTGCTTGTTCAATCTTTCGACATAACTTATTCGTCTGTGCCAAATAAGAGGCTCATTCGTGTTCTGTCTAAGGGCTTTATTTACTGCTGGATAACCTCCTTTCGTTCATTACATTAATATATTAATATGCAATATATAGGATTGTTTCTCTTAAAAAGTTGACTATCCTCTCATCTTTGTAGGCGGTGATTCAGGATGTGGATGAGCCACTTGGTCAGCAGCAGTTGCAAATTCAACCGGCTCAGGTAAGAACTTAATCATAAAGTAGTTTTGGAGGAGTACCCATGCACATCTTTCCAAGATTTGATTCATCAAATGCTTCACTTCATTCGGAAGCAATGCATTGACCTCTTTGCGTGATCGCGTCCTCAGTGGTCGAGTTGGTCGGAGGCGGCGCGGGACATAAGCATGATGCAGGATTCCATGAGCAGGTTGCACACTCATGTAATTGAGCAGGTGCGTGATTGACACTCTGATTGGTAGCATTTGCTAGCTAGTGTATGTTCCATGGCTATGATCACAGATTAACTCTTCACATTTTGCAGCCTACCTCAGCTGCATCGACTAGTGGCGCTTCTGGTCAATATGCGGTCAGCGTAGCCACCGGTGATTGTGACGGCAGCGCCATTGGCACTCTGTCATGTTGCCATCGTTGATGCTTATGCGCTCAGACATCTATCTCCAAACTGATGGAGATGAAGTAACTGTTAATTATGTCATCGTCTTCAGGTTCCATGTGGAATAGGCAGAGAAAATCTTATCGCCGAAAAACAGAGGTTACCGGTGTTATCTGTGGGGCCTAGTAAAATATCAAACCGGGCAAAAGATTTCAGATTTATCTAATTTTCGTCAAGGTATAAAATAAATTGGGCACGTGGTGCTTTTGGAAGGAACTTGTTTGCACATGGTCTATATTGGGAAGGAATTGTCGTGGGTTCGACTGTCCAACTTTTCCTGTTTTACATCAAAAATAATAATGCTGTGAACAGAACCCTGATATCTATGGTGATGTTATTGTGGCTCTAATATTTTCAACCTTTGTTTGTGGCCAAAAAGTTTTTTTAAAAAAAACATGTGCAGCAAAGTAACATAGCTTGTGTTTGAAGATCGTAAGAATGGATTTCTTTTTTTTAGAAATGCGAATCTGAGGGGCCATACACATTGTTTCTTGCCGACTCACCCTAGAATGCTTACGCATAAAGGTGGGTATCGTGTTGTGTCGGATCGGTCTAGCACGGCCTGTCGTGTCGTATGTCTAAATCATGCCGTGCAGTCACGGCATGGTTGGCCCACCGTACCATACCACCTCGGCTCGCCTTCGACGAGCCCAAGCACTACCTATTTACTCTTCGTGTTGACTTCGTGCCATGTCGATCTAGGCTTGGCCCATGTGCACTATTGCGACGAGAGGAAAAGAGCCAAAAACGCACGGAACTGAGACAATAGACAAAAATATTAGGGGAAAAAGAAGTAAATTTTATTTATTATTGAACAAGTACAGAGTTACTACCTCGTTATGAACATAAGTATAGGCCTCAGAAAAAACTTTGTAGCATTTGTGTGAGTACACAATGATCCTTAGTACAAAGACTTCTATCTTGCAAGAAGCTGCTCTCTCTAGCCCGTCTTTCTGAGCTCTCTCTAGCCCGTCTCTCTCAGCTCTCTCTCTCTCGCCCGTCTCTCTCAATCTATCTTAGCTCTCTCTCACTCGTTGCCCTCTCTCTCAACTATCTCTCTCGCCTGTCTCTCCCAATCTCTCTCGCTTTCTCAACCATGAGCGCCAACGAGAATGCATAAATCTACTGTGGACAACTCCTTAACCACATGCGAGGAGAAATCGGGTTCATTGCCGAAAATCTGGCTCCACTTCTTTTTCTCTTTTCTTTTTTTCTTTTTTCTCCATTTTCTTTTCTTCCTTTCCTTTTATTTTCCTTTTCTTCTTTTTTTTCTCCCTTTTTCTTTCCCTTTCTTCTTTCTTTCTTTCTTTTCCTCCCTTTTCTCTTTCCTCTTTTGTTTCTTCCTTTCTTTTCTTTTCCCTTTCTCCTTCTCTTTCCTTGGCCGAGTCCACCCCTGGCCTTCTTCTTTCTTTGCACCTCCCCCGCGCTGCCATCCTCCCACACCGGCCTCCTGCGCCTCATCGGCGTGTGCTGTGTCGGGCTCCTACCCCTACACCCAGGATTCTTGCGCCACACCAACCTCTCCCGGCTCGCCGGCCTCCTCCCCCTTCGCTCCGGTTTCTTGCGCCGTACCGCCCCCCCCCCGCCTCCCCCTGGCGCGCCCGACCTTGTCGCTCTCCTGCAGCGTGCCCAGCCACAGGCTGCTATGTGCCGTGCATGTGCTGTCGCGCTGACGTGCCTCTTGAGCGCTGTGCGGGCCGTGTCGGGCCGCACACCGTGCCTGGTTGGTAGGCCCAACACGGCCTAGGCTTTCATGCCATGCCAGCCCGGTTCATTCGCAACCAGGTTGTACTGTGCCGTGGGCCATGCTTGGTCATACGTGTCACATGCTAGCCCGAAAAGATCCGGCCAAGTGCCCACCTCACTTATGCGTGGAAGCGACCATGCCCATACATGCACCACGTGGCGATGCATGCGTCATTCTCAAGCAAAGACAGAAGAGAGAAGCTGCGTCGTTATCCTCTTCTACTCGCACACTCTTCCCCTGCTCAATCTCGCACCTCCCGTCTGTGCTGCTGTCCTGGTGCCGTCCAACACCGACAGGAGATGTCTACCACCGGAGCCGCATGCTGCACGTCTGGGGAGCTCAACGCCGCCAGGGAGCCGCACGCGCCGGAGCTGCCGCGATCCTCACGCCAACGCCGCCAGGGAAACGCCGCGAGCCTTGCGTCGACGTGTACTGAAAACGTGCGGCCAAACCTCCTCGCGATTTTGAAATTTCGTGGTTCTAATGTTTTTCCCCGTGTTGAAATATTCCAAATTGAATTTTTATTAGTCGAATTTTCTCAAATTAAAATTTCCCAATTTAAAATTCTTTTATTTGAAATTTCCCAAGTTGAAAATTTCTAACTTGAAATTTTTTTTAGGGAAAGAAAGGAACAGGGGAAAAGAGGGGAGGATGCGGGGGAAGGATAGAAAGAGGAAGAAGGAGGTGGGAGATGATACGCGCACTCGAACGTGCATGTGAAATGGCCACGTGTTGTTAGAACATCAGCCCTCGTTGGTGTAGAAATTTTTGCGATCACGCTTTGTTCATGGACGGGCACGCGTCAAGAGGAGACACGTCGGATGAGCTTGCCGACGTTGTCGTGCAGGAGATGCATGCGGGATCACCTCCTTCCGGTTCTTTATGAAGTCCAGGCAAAAAACCAAAAAATGTGCTTGACTCAAGACTTGAACCCACAATCTCCTACTTACGCTCAAAGACACCTGTTGTGACTTACATCTATTCTCAATCTCAAGTTTCAAGACAACACACAAAAACCAACGGAGCTACCAAGCTTTTCTTGATGACTTATATTTCTTTCTCTATTATACTTACAAACTTAAGTACATGCCTACTTAATTATATAGCAGATTTTTCTGCAGAATCATACTCTAATTCGGAGTTCAACTTTGTCACGTTTGTTTGCCGCAGCGGACACGGCTTCCTTGCTTTGCATGCCCGTCTATTACAAAATTAACTCTATCAATCACCCCTTTAATCTTGTAACATAACTCTAACTTGTTAAAGCAGCCAGTCTCAACTATGACTTACCAACATTTACTCGATACAGGATGGAGAACACATCTCGGACCCATCTTCGACAGACTCGACTTTGGATGGCGAACACATATCTTCAACGCCCCGGAGTTAACTTTGACAAACTTGATATAGGACGGCAAACACACAACTTGAACGTCCTAGACTAAACTCTCTTACTTGACACAATCGGCACCAAAATGCATTGTTTTCAACGTCTCCCGCGTAGCTTTGGCCGTCTCCTTTTCAGCTAGTAGGAAGAGTGTTTCCTCCGTAATGCCTCCATAGATGGCTGCCAAAGCCATATGATCCTTACGCTCATCGATGTTGTCGTCCACGATCGCTTCCCACAATCCTTGAGCCCTCAGGTAAACCTTCATCTTGATTGACCATGCTGCATAATTGCTCTTCGTCAGCATCGAATAATGTAGCGAGACAGCGGAACTCTCCTTCGCCATCGCACCCGATGTCGCCTTAGCACCGGTGGCACAACTTGTTGGAGAAGGCGGCGTTATCTTGGGCAACAGATCAAGAATTTGACTCTAATCAACAACTCAGGCTAGGCCTTGATACCAATTGTTAGGACACCAGCCATCGTTGGTGCAGAAATTCTTGCGATCACACTTTGTTTATCGACGGTCACACGTCAAGAGGAGGCACGTCGGATAAGCTTGCCAACGTTGCCGTGCATGCGGGATCACCTCTTTCCGGTGCTTGATGAAGTCCAGGCAAAAAAAACAAAAAATGTGCTTGGCTCAAGACTTAAACCCACAATCTCCTACTTGCGCTCAAAGACACAACCCAGCTGAGCAACAAGCTCTGTTGTGACTTATCTATTCTCAATTTCAAGTTTCAAGACAGCACACAAAAACCAACGGAGCTACCAAGCTTTTCTTGATGACTTACATTGCTTCTTTCTCTGTTATACTTACAAACTTGAGTACATGTCTACACTACTACAGAACAGCCAATCCTTATCGGCATATCACTGCTGGTTAGGACCGAGCCGGCAGTGATAACACATCTCTGCCAGTTCGAAAGTTAAGTTGGGGGGGAGAACTTATCGCTGCCGGTTCATGCAACCAACCGGCAGTAAAAAGCAAGATATCACTGCCGGTTTGAGACAACAACCGGCAGAGATATATCACTGCCGGGTCGTTCTTAAACCGGCAGTGATACTTGCCTTTTCACTGCCGGGTTGAGACTAGAACCGGCAGTGATATTATCTTCCCGCGCAATATGTTTTTTCCGCGCTTTCAGAGCTTATCACTGCCGGTTCTGCGCAGAACCGACAGTGATAAGTCGTTTATATAACTGAGACCCCTGCCTCCCGACCGATCGAGCAAAGACAGAGAGGCGCTCTGTCTTTGCTCGATTTGTAGATTGCGACGACCTGCTGCCGATTTTTTTTTAAATTTGTATTGTATTTCTTTTCGAGGTTAGTAATTTGATCTCTATTTTTGTAAATAATAAAAAATTGCCACGTGGATATTTACATAATGAAAAAGGTTCATGTATTTTCAAATGTTGAAATAATAAAAACTTGTTAGATGGATATTTACCTAATCAAAAAATGTTGATATATTTTAATGTACTCAAAGTATATCGTAAGTACTTACAATTTTTTCCAAATTTTTAAATAATAAGGAATTGCAAGCTGGATATTGACGCAATGAAAAAAGATTGATATATTTTGATATAGTCTAAATATATCCTAACTATTTACAATTATTTTCATTTTTTACAATACTAAAAAATTGCTACATGGATATTTACATAACGGAAAAAGGTTGATGTATTTTAATATAGTAAAAATTGCTACATAGGTTTTTAAATCTAATCGTTTACAATTATTTGTTATTTGCAATTATATGCGTATGTAATGTTTGATTTAATTAATTGTAGATGGACCGAAGGTGGATGTATGATACGGACCGTTGTGAGGCAGAGTTTTTTAATGGTGTGAGTTATTTTCTAAACGTGGCGCGGCGCTAAGTCAAAGAATCATGCGGACTACATGTGCTGTCCATGCGTTAACTGCAAAAATCAGAAGTTGTTTTCTACCATAGAATCGATACGTGCACACTTGCTTCGAAGAGGTTTCAAGGCTGGCTATACCTGTTGGACCAAGCACGGCGAAGATGAGATTGTACATGAAGGGCAACACATTATTGAAGATGACAGAGACAACGGTATGACGACAGTTGAAGATACGTTTGTCGACAGCCACGATGACGATCTAGATCAAATGTTGCGTGATGGGGAGGGAGACTTCACGAGTGAAAGAGAGTTTCAAAAGTTCCAACATATGGTACAGGACTTCACGACACCATTGTACCCAGGCTGCAAGGAGGAGCACAAAAAATTGCAGACCGTGCTTACACTACTGCAGTTGAAGGCAAGCAATGGTTGGTCCGATAAGAGCTTCACTGAGCTGTTATGTCTCTTGGGGGATTTGCTTCCAGAGGGTAACGTGTTGCCTACAAGTACGTACCAGGCCAAGCAGGTTGTCTGCCCGTTGGGATTGGAAGTACAAAGGATACACGCATGTCCAAACGATTGCATGTTGTATCGCAATGAGTTTGCGGACTTGGATGGCTGTGCTATTTGCAAAGCAAAGCGGTATAAGGGCAACGATGATGACATCGATAATGAAGATGTCGGGGTGAAGCGTAAGAAGATGAGATCTCCCCGTAAGGTGGTGTGGTATTTTCCTATAATTCCCCATCTGAATCGATTGTTTGCGAACAAAAGGCATGCCCAATTGCTACGATGGCACGCCGAAGAGCGTAAGAACGATGGAATGCTCAGACACCCTGCTGACTCTGTGCAATGGAGGAACATCGACATAAAATATAAGAAGCACTATGCATATGATGTAAGGAATATAAGGTTCGGGTTGAGTACGAATGAGATGAATCCTTTCGGTAACATGAGCAGTCGTCGTAGCACTTGGCCGGTAACTCTATGTATCTACAACCTTCCTCCTTGGCTTTGTATGAAGCGGAAGTACATTATGATGCCAGTACTGATCCAAGGGCCTAGGCAACCTGCCACGATATCGATGTGTACCTGAAACCATTGGTTGAAGATCTTCTAATCTTGTGGAACGATGGAGTACGGGAATGGGAT
Organism: Otatea glauca; assembly: GCA_036346275.1. NCBI lineage: Eukaryota > Viridiplantae > Streptophyta > Magnoliopsida > Poales > Poaceae > Otatea > Otatea glauca. The sequence continues at coordinate 27,814 of JAYEVK010000319.1, read as the reverse complement.
GAGTATAAAAGAGAGAACTTTATCCTACGCGCATTGTTGTTCGTAACCATCAATGATTACCCTGCCCTTGGTAACCTGTCGGGCCAGACGACAAAAGGCTTCAATGGATGCGTCCATGCTTAGATGGTACAAACTAGTCGGTGGTCAAGAATCTGTCGAAAAATGTCTTACATGCGGCATCGTAGGTTCCTTCGCAAGGATCACCCATACCGCAATAATAAGAAAGCTTTTGATGGGACAAAGGAGACCGCTTTAGCTCAGAAGAATCACACCGGAGAGATATTTGCAGTTGTAAAGGATCTTAAAATTATCCATGGAAAGGAGCAGCGGTACATCTATCCGTGTTCCCGTGATAAGGCTCCTTTGTGCAAAAAGAGATCGTATTTTGGGTCCTACCTTCTTGGCAGACTTGGAAGTTCGACACGCAATCGACGTCATGCACATAGAGAAGAACGTGTGTGACGACTTGCTTGGTATCTTCTTGGATATACAGCAAAACAAAAGATACTCTCAAGCACGGATGGACCTTGAAGATATGAAACTCAGGAAGGAGCTGCATCACAGAGATATGGATACAGGGAAAAAGTACCTTCCCGCAGCCTGCTACACTTTGAGCAAGAAAGAAAAAATTAGCTTGTGCGAATGCTTGCACGGAGTGAAAGTTCCGTCCGGATACTCTGCCACGTGATGATGACGCAGATGCTTCCAATTGCAATTAGGGGTGTTCTGCCAGAGAAAGTCCGAGACCCAATTGTAAAGTTGTGTTCATTCTTCAACGCGATTTCACAGAAGGCCATCGATCCATTGAAACTAGATAAGCTACAGGAAGACGTGGTCCACACTCTCTGCAGGCTCGAGATGTGTTTCCCTCCATCTTTTTTTGATATTATGGTCCATCTCATTGTTCACATCGTGAAAGAGATACGGATTCTCGGTCCCGTGTTTCTACATCAGATGTATCCTTTTGAGAGGTTCACGGGGTTATAAAGAAATATGTTCAGAACCGACATCGGTAGGAAGGTTGCATTGCGTGATGGTTGGGGAACCGAGGAGGTCATTGAGTTCTGCGTTGATTACATGGATCTCAAACCGATTGGTGTGCCTACATTACGACATGAGGGTAGGCTACGAGGAAAAGGGACATCAAGGCGAAATCACTCCGTACAAACAATCTAGCTTCATTCACACAAGCACATTTCGCGATTCGGGACAATCTGTTGTGGTGGCCCGTATGTCAACATGCACAAGAGCATGCTATCAGAACAAACCCAACGAAGTCGAGGGTTGGATCGCGAGAGAGCATAGACATAACCGGCGATTGGTTGCGTAGGCACATGATGCATACGGAGACAGTGCGCTCAGTTGAAAGTGTTGGCTCAGGGACCGTCCACTACAATTTGGACATTCCAAGGATACGATATAAATGGTTTTACTTTTTATACAAGAGCACAAGATAAAAAGAGCACCAACCAAAACAGCGGCATCCGTCTGGATGCCTCTGACGACAACGGAGATAGGAAAACCTACTACGGATTCATAGAAGAGATTTGGGAGCTTGATTACGGACCTTTGAAGGTCCCTCTCTTTCGGCACCAATGGGTAAGACTTCCAAGGGGCATAAACATCGACAAGTACGGTATCACTACCGTGGACCAAAAACTGGTCGGATACAGAGAAGAACCATTCGTACTTGCTAATTGTGTTACACAAATCTTTTTTGTAACCGATCCAGCTAACAAGGAGCGCCACGTGGTTATTCAAGGAAAAAGAAGGATTGTCGGGGTTGAGAATGTTGTCGACGAGGAAGAGTACAACCAATTCGATGAGCTTCCTCCTTTCGGAGAGGACGTTGACCTCGGTCTCATGGAAGAGAGTGAGGACGAAGTTACATACATACGCCGCGATCATGACGAAGGTCGAATCGTAGCTTAGTTGTCCTAATTAAATACATGTTTATTTTCTCATATGTAACAATTAATGTATTCTTTTGTCATATGTATCAATTTGTGTGAATTCAACTTCATCTGTGTGTTTTTTTTGTATTTGTGTGAAAACAGTGAGCAATCTGGATTTTTATAATTTTACAACTTTGTCAAAACTTAGGGGAAATATGTAAATCAAATATTACATGTCCTGAAGTATTCCTCCAAAAATTTGCAGAAAATTTGGATAAAAATTGATAGGATTTAAAAAATCCCAAAGCAATCATCACTTTGACATAATTGACCGGAGCTTATCACTGCCGGTTGTCTCATTAAGCCGGCAGTGAAGTGATTTATCACTGTTGGTTTGTAGTATTAACCCGGCAGTGATAATCAAGTATTACTGCCGGTTTTTGTTTTGAACCGACAGTGATAAATACTTTCACTGCCGGGTGTAGATACAATCGGCAGTGATAATGTATTATTACCGCCGGGTTGAGCTTGAACCGCGGTGGTAATACTTTCACCGCCGGGTTGAGCTTGAACCGCGATGATAAATACTTTCACCGCCGGTTGAGCTTGAACCGGCGGTGATAATTCAAGTATCACCGCGGTTCTCTTTATTATCCGGCGGTGATAGTGTATCATCGCCGTTTTTGGTGACCGGCGGTGATACTCTAACCTATAAATTGAACGCCGCGCCACGCTCGGCCCCTCATTTCCACTTCAACTTGACGCCGCCACCGTCTCCTTGCATCGCCCGCGTCGCCGCGCATCGCCCGGCCGTCCTCGACCTCACCGCCGGACCTCACTGCCCCGCCGTCGACCGGACCTCACCGCCTCGCCGTCGCGCGACCTCATCGCCTCGACCGTCGCCCCGCCGTTCTTTGCTTCGGTAATGATCGGCCGTCGCCCACGGATATTTCTACATGGCCCAATTTAACCATTTTTATGCACAATTATTTGTCCATATATTTCTACAAGTGAAATCCTTGAGCATCGATCATTAATTGTGAAAACTATATACACAAGAAGCCAAGTTAGTTCAGAGTGAGGTGAAAGCAAAAAAATCAAAACAGTTGTGAAGTAACCTAAAAATCATGAAATTCTTCTCCAATTCAAACTACAACTGGAATTTGAATTACACCAACAGTAGCAAATCCAAAACTTTTTTTCCAAAGAGGACAATACTTCATTTAAGAAACCAGTATATTCTTCTCAATCTTGCATCTGGTAGAGTCCTAAAAAAGTGCAACCCCGCCTTAAAACAGCAAGGAAGTATTCACAATTCCTCAATGACCCTTTAGATACATGTTTTACCAATATATCAAATTATGATTTATAGTTTTCCACATCTCATTTGTGAAGGATGTACAATGCCGAAGGAGGAAAAAGGATTCCAATTGTACACACTCAATTTCAATCACAAAGTCTGTGTTTTTATTTACAATCTCTGTAGAACTTACTTATTTTAGATTTTCCGCCTCGTTAAGAAAGTGATTATCTAGGAGTATGCATATTGGTGAAAATAAAAATCAGAAATACCTTTGCTGCTGCCTTTGAGCCTGTTGCTTTTCCAGAATCCAGTCTTTCTTTTTGTACGGATCAAAGTTGTCAAACTTTTCATGGTAGCAGATGCCGCAATGGCATTAATAAGGCAAACAGCAGGTGCTGCAACAAGAATTAACCGAACCATAACACATGTGCGTAAGTGCGTTACTCGTGAGGCCATACATAATTATAAACATGTAGTGTATTCGAATGACATTCATGTGAAGACTTTATTCTTTAGACATTGTGGAGAAGTCACAGAATTTATTCTTTGTATTGCATTTTTAATAAATTTCATATATATGTGGTAGATTTAGGATCTTAGGAAATCATTGTATAATTTTTTCCTTTTATGTGAGAAGCTTGCTAAATGTATGTATATGTGTATGGTTACCTGGATGTATATGTGTATGGTTACCTGGATGTATATGCGCTTATTCAGAAAATATGTGCTAACACATCAACAAAGTATATATGTATGTGTAGATCTCCTGCAGATGTGTACATATCTTGTGTACGTGTATGCTTATATTTGTGTTCATGGTCAAAATATTCTGGAGAATGCAGATTCAAAAAAAGATGTATATGTGTATGTGTCCTTCAAGGATGTTTGTGTATACAGATAAAAAAAATATGTGTGTACATGTTCTTTAAAGATGTGTATTATTGAGTACTCCTTTCAATAAACATGCCATGTAGCTTTCTATTCATAGAGAATTGCTTGATTTAGTTTGGAATTTGGGGCAGTGAGACAATTATAAAGAGTCCATGGGACGTAATTATAAAGAAAAATGAAAGATAGCAACACTTCAACTGACCATTCTCAATTTCAAGTAGTTCTCTACAATATTAATGTAAAGATGTATATGTGTATGTATCCTGGGATATGTAAACATCCTTTCACGGGATTAACTTTAATGTCAATCCTCGTTTGTATGTGTCTTTCAAAAATGACCTTGTTAATTGGAAATTTTCAACAAACTTGCTAGGAATGGCCTCCGACGAAGGACAAGTGCCGAGGAGTTGGGCCCTCAAATATGGACGAAGGAGGAAGGGTAGCCGAATAATAGCCCAACGTCCTATCTCGAACTGCAGGATCCAACCATGGACCTACTCGACGATACTCACGTAAGCGAGGTAAAGTTTTAGTACACCGTGGTTCCCAAAACATGGTAGGCCCGCACGACTAATAATTTAGAAGATCAATTTGTAGGCTCGGGCGTCCGATCAACGAAGGCGTACGCAAGTCGTGGTCCGAACAAGATGCCTAAGGGAATTTTTAACATAGTGGAGCTCTCGGCGGTGGGAACCCGCTATACGGAGTTATCATTGGGGCGTCTGGGACAGCTGCGGGGTTATTGCTAGGGATGATGTGCCCATCAACTATAGATCATGGATTGGCCGGAGGTGACCCATGGGTGGTACCCAATGACTGAAGAACTCATTATGGGACAAGTGAAACAAGTTTTCCAGTTCCCCAAGGACCGAGCTGGTTGCAAAGAAACGAGCACTCTGCATCATGTGCATTGCGTGGAAGAATTGGAAGACAGCACTAAACAAGAATTATGTGAAAAAGAATGAAACGCCGAATTTTGACATGTACCCAAAGTTAAGGGAGTTCTGGGATGAATTTGTGGCGTACAAGAGATCTGAAGAAGCTCACATAGTAAGTCAAAGGAACAAAGCAAACGCAGATAAGAATATTCACCCTCACAAACTAGGAACAGGAGGGTACGTGAAGAAAATACCAGCATGGGATCGGTCCGAAGAAGAAATAACCAGCAAGGGTATAATTCACAACGCCGCCTTAAGCGAGCGATCGAAGCATTGTTTGCTTGGGAGGGTGCTTCTATCTCCGATGATGGCGGCTTAAGCTTCGAGCGATAGAGAGCGTGAAGTCTTTGCGAGAATCACGATGATCACATGCGGTCTTCCCAAGGATCTTTCGCGCCACGAAGGAGAATGACGAGCTAACCATAGCCCCAGGTAACAAGGATCATGCGCAGTCGCACGGAGGAGTTGGTTTGGTCACGTGGAAAGAAGCCTTCCCGCAGACACATGGATGTACAAGCGTTCAAAGAGATTAAGAGAAGATCAACCGAACGTCGGATAAAGATCTTTGTCGCGAGGCGCTAGAGGAACAAAGAGCGGAACTAGATAAGGCCGTGGAGCAAGCCGTCATGAAAGCTCTCGACTCACGACCGCCACCGGTGAAAGCCACGAGCTTATCGGTCCGGTGCTCGTAAGAGCAGCTGCGCGTCCACAGGGATTCCCGAAGAGCATGGACTGCATTTTCCTGTGGATGACATCAAAGAACCGACACCGTGCAAGCTACATTTGGCCGCACATGGCATTACCATAAAGGTGGCTAAGGGCAGGGCTTGGCCATGCCAGGAGTCACAGATTTTGAACTGTCGCCCGATACCGCATGGATTCGCCAGGGTCGAAGTGGACAGTGTCATCCGCCAAAACCGAAAAATGGAGGTAGAGATCCCTGGCGAGGATGGGAACAAAAAGCTAGGAGAAAACGTGAATGGCTTCCTCGCGTGGCGCAAGAGCTTGATTAAATTTGGCTCGGACGATGAGGGCGACGACGATGATGATCAGCCGCACTCTCCACACAGAGACCTCCCGCCCTTCTTGCCGCCAACCAGGAAAAGTCCAACTCCTCCGCCGGCAACAACCAGAAAAAGCCCGACTCCTCCGCCAAAAACTGTAAAGAATCGAACAACAGGAAAATCTCGGCAGTCGGCACCGTCCTCAAAGAAATCTCAACCATCTGTGAACCCAGGACAACCACAAAAGAAACTATCAGCTGACATGACTGAGGAAGAACGGAAAAAGCATGTAAGCGCCTGCGTAGCATCTCACTTTAAAAAGGTGCCATCAAGTAAGAAGACTAAAGTTGATGCTAACGCGCAAAAGTTTTTCTTGAGTATGGCAAAAGTGCAAAAGACGGGCAAGCTTACAACCTTGCAAAATATCGGACTACGGCGCATATCCGAGCAATACTTGCGACGGCTAGTGCCGACACGTTAAAGCGGGATGCTCAAGCAGATGATGTTCAACTAGATGCTCTGGCGCATGGTCTCAGGTGGAAGTTCGTTATGGGAAAACCGCTGGTTGAACCAGCTCATTTCGACAACCTTACAACACAACTGTGGCGCGTCCATCGCTGGTACATGCAGCATCCAACGATGGTATGGGCGTTCGGTCGATACACGAGCAAGATTTTCACAATGGGGATAACATCTGCTGGGTTCTTTTCACGGTCAGTATATGTTGTACCAAAGAAGATGCCCTCGGCGTGAACATACTTAGACTATGGACTTTGTAAGTCATCCGTATATCGTTGAGCATTTACATCTTTGTTTAATTGCATCTCTAACTTCTTTCTTATGTAGAATGGAGGTACGGACATGTAGAAGAAATAACAATGACAATCTAGCATTCGTAGATCCGGGCTCACAACGAAACTTGTGAACGACAATCCACGATTCGTTGAAGACTATTTATTTTATACTTTTTGAAGTCGCAATACAAAACCTCCGTACTTTTACCCTATAACTTCAAGTACGTATCTCGACTTCTAATATCGTTTTACTATTTTTGCGTAACACGTGCGATGTGGGAGTAATTGACTACGTTGACATATATGTGCGTGTTTCACTTTGGTCCTCCTCGTCATCCAGTTAGATGGGATTTTTGTCTTGGACTCGAGGAGAAAACAAACAAATCTGTACCAAGACCTTTGGGATATGCTGAACAAGTAAACTCGATCGTTGCGTTATTACTCTAGCAAAATTCCATTCTATTGCATTTAAGTTTAATTACTATTCAAAATCATTCACAGGGCTTTCGACGCAGTCTCGCAAGAAAAGTGTTCGTATCGTCCATACAGAAAATTTTGAAATAATAAATGACTTTCCATGCATGAGGCAGGAACCCGGAAAAAATTTATGTGCATTCTATGTATGTACAAATATGCATTCAATTGTCACGGAGAGTGTCGACTATAACGAAGCCATGGTACGTAATTACACTTTGATGCCCTTTTTTATTTAACAAATATCATCATTAATTAACTTCCTTTTTTGTTCAAAAACAGTGCTCCAAACTGAGAACCAATAAGTTATTGCTGACAGAAATTATAGCAATTCAATAACAGATCGCCGGATTCATTCATGATGAGATCATCAATCCAAACGGCGAGTTCCACGAGTAGCCTCATCGCCCTCATTCCTACGGCCTAGACGCGTGACATGTCTACTTCGATTCTTTGTAAAATCAAAGCGAACGGGATGACATGTAGTCGAGCTACATTTGTAAATAAATCATTGTAAAAACAAATTATGTGATGCTTAATTTAATATATTTGAATTATGATTTTAACGATGCTTCATACATACATGGATATATTTGAATTATGATTTGAATGATGCTTTATATACTACATATAGACACTGTAAACAATTATATAAAAATATATATATTGCACAAAAAATATGCAAGCTTGTCACTACCGGTTCTTGGAGAAAACCGGCAGTGATATGTATATATCACTGTCGGATTATGGTACAACCCGGCAGTGCTAGTACAATATCACTGCCGGTTTTATGTATAACCGGCAGTGATAATCCTTATCACTGCCGGATTTTAGTTTGAAATCCTTATCACTGCCGGTTCCTGAGTCGGCAGTGATAAACCCCGAGTATCACTGTCGACCAATCACTGCCGGCGCCAACGACCGACAGTGATGGGGTTTTGGAATCGGTAGTGATGTGCTGTTCTGTAGTAGTGCTACTTATATAGCAGATTTTTCTGTAGACTCATACTCTAATTTGGAGTTCAACTTTGTCACGTTTGTTTGCTGTAGTGGACACGGCTTCCTTTCCTTGCATGTCCGTCTGTTACAAGATTAACTCTATCAGTGTCGTGCTAGGAGAAAGAGTAGTGGAGTTTGTAGCGGAGTTTGTAGCGTTAGGACAATAAACTTGATTGTAAAATAATCGCTTCCTTTTTTCTTGTTGGTGATGGGTTTCCATGCCGCCTCGTTGTTCGTTCATCATATAAACAAATCCATCAAATGTATGTAGAACAGATTCTCAATCTGTGGGTAAAGAGCAATAGAGGAATATTACTGTAACCCCCCTTTCTTAAGGACCTTGTGGTCAAAATTAAACAACTATGCTTACAACATTAAATCCTTAAGTAGTATAGTGCAGGCTGCCAATTCCAAATTATGAGTAGGATAGTTTATCTCATGCGCATAACATTAAGTCCTTAAGTAGTCTTGAGCGAGACATCTACATCCTAAATATGCTAATCGCACCCCTTTAGTGCACGATCACTTGTCCGACGGAAAATTATTTTGTTCAACGAAAACCAATGGCATACTCTGCCACGATACATTAAATTTTACAATAGTAACTACCCGTCACAATTCAATATCTCATTAAGTCAAAATTATCAATATGTATCATGTAATATGAGCCCATCATACAACTAACCATGTCTAAGTATAGCTACAGTAACCTAATTGTTGGTACTGCAATTATGCCCAACTAATAATGTCCCAACCTAGGGTAACAATGGATATATGACATACAAATAATTAAGGTGGTATAATGATAAATAGGTATATTGCTATTCCCAGCAAATAATTATCGGTACACAAATAGCATGCAATTTGTATAAAACAAAGTACTTTTGCAAATATGGGTTCAACATGATGAAAGGATATGACTTACCTTATTTATATACTGTTTTTGCTGAGTCTTCGGAAGACTTCAAATCCTTCGTTCATAAATATAAATAAACAAAAAACAAAGGCTTAAATAAACTTTATACTAAAAATAAATGGCCCTAAAATAAAGAGCATGATTTTAGAAAAAATTAGAAATTTGAATCGGCTCAATTAGAGTTCGTATGAAAGAAAACGGGCTTCTAGAAGATTTAAATCAAAGAAAAGAGAAAAAGTTTTTTTCTAAAATTTCTAAAATTATTTTTCTGAAGAAAATCCAAATTATGATGCATGCTTTAGTTTTTTAATTTCCAGAAAGTCTCTTTTATTCATTCTCTTTTCTCTTTTTTTACTTTTTGCCTTTCTGTAACATCCCAAATTTTTGCCCTATTATGATTTTATATTGCAATTTATTAATTTTTGGAATTTACTGGGATTTATTTGGATTTTAAATAATATTTTTGAATTAGGCTTATTGCAAATAATATTTAAATTTGTAGAAAATTTATATAAACTTTTATCAAAAATATTTTATTTGTGCTTTAGATGTCTCAAAGTATTTTAATAATTTTTTCTGGATTTTTGAAATTGTTTTCCTATTTATTTGGAGCTAACTGAATTTCAAGAATTATTTTTATTAGGACAACCCTAGAAAATCTGGTTTTGTGTTTTGGGCTGAATTCTTTAGTCTGGCCCAACATGGCCCATCCCTATTCTGCACTTGTCCAGTGTAATATCCTAATTTTTTGCCTCATAATGATTTTTCTAGAATTTTTCTAATATTTTTTTCTATTTATTTGGAATTATATGAATTTATAGAATTGTTTCTATTTGAAAAAGCTTTAAAATTCGAATTGAGATTTAGGCTAAAAACCTTAACTCGATCCATTTTTTCTATGCACCCGATCTAGCCTGCCCTGGCCCAACGTCACGTCGTCCATGCTTGGCCTGGTCCGTCGGCCTGCCCATGTCATGTGAGATTGACAGGTGGGGCCCACCTATCAGTCCAGTCTACTTCGCGTGGCCGCTGGACTCCGAGTCCGTACTGTGTCTTGGTAACATCCCAAAAATAAAGAAATATAAAAATAAATATTTTAAATTTGAAAATATTTATTTATGAGTTTTATTGGATTTATTGGTTCTTATTTGAATTTTCTTGGATTTTTGTATTGTATGAAAATCCAACAAATAGAATTAGTAAAAGGGAAATGGTAAAATGGTAAGAAGATAAAAGGTAAAAGTAAAATCTTGAAAATTGTATATATTTAAAATCATATTAGCTGGTACATGAATTTTAAATGCATAGCATAGTGAATAAAAAGTTGAAAAGACATCCCTTTGACCTCCAAATAGTGTAAGGACAGATTTATTATAAAATTTTAGAAACTCATCTTCTTCTGAAAAATTTACCATAATAACCTTAAGGAAATATTTACCTCTGGTAAAAATATCAGGAATTAATAATGTCATTTATACCATTTAAAAATTCAAAAACAGCGGCATTGAAAATCTAAAAATTTCCATGTCAGAATATGTATAAAATAATTACCTCATATTTTGACTTGAAATTTTTATAGAGACATTCTTAACCCAATACAAACGACTAAAAAAAGTTATAAAAATAAATAAAATGTTTTTACCTTTAATTAAATCAAAATCCGAAATCAAAATTCTGAGCAGTGCACAGTGTCAGAATTTTAATTAATTAACCATGTGGTATTTTAACCCCAAAGTTTTACTGGAAGGTAAGCACTCCCAGTAGACCATGGTCAAAAAGTTTCGCAATTTTTCAACTTAGTTGAATGGCCATTTCGATGCCCATACTGAAGCCATCACGTTCCTGTTCTTTGGGGACACCTTGCTCGATCCGTAAGCTTCACTTGAAGGCGCCTGCCAGAGCTTCCACGCGAGCTAGTCAATTAAGTCCTTCCCACACCAAAGCTCTGGCTTTCATCCATTCCTTCACATGAGCCTAGCCCATTCCAGTGAAGTGAGCAAGCAAAGAGAACAAGGTCAAGCAATTCCATCAGTTGAGCCATGACATCGTAAGCCAAAAGAGGAAGCGCAAGTGAGGAGCTCAGTTACTGCATCCTCTTGCACGCTTTCTAGGAACCTCGCAGCCAAATCATCTCCTCAGCGCTGCCGAGTTCAGCTCTTCCCTGCCATTGCCGCCGCAAGCAAGAAGAAAGGGGAGAAAGCCGATCAAGCAAAATCGGTGAGTCACTCTCAAATTCCTCGCAACCGTGGCGTCTCTGAGCATCGCTGAACTCATCTCTCTCATCGATTTTAGCTCTTCTTGCCTGAAGCACCGCTGCGCCCCATTTCTTCTTCCTCGGCTCAGGCTCACGGTGGCGACCCAACTCGTCACTTCTCCGAACAAACCGACTCCCAAAATGGTACTCCCTAGCCTCACTGATGCTCACCCCGTTACCCATTCGAACTAAAACTCACTTCTTCTTCTTCCCCGGCGAGTCGCCCTTCCCTCCGCCGCTGGCCCACGGTGGCAGCCCGCTCCGACCATTGCCGGAAGTGATCGACTCCACCATCAAATGCACGATTGACGAATACTCATACCAGGGGTACCCCAACGGCCCAGGGTGACGAGCAGGCTGCCTCAAGCATAGCTCAAGCCTAGCAGGCCGCTCCGGGCCCGCTACCGACCAAAGTACCTGCGGGGCCACACATGGCGCCCATTACCGACCGATCGGGGTAGGCATCCCCGACCAAGCGGGGCTCCCGACCTCCGCAGCGGGTCAGGGTCCTCCGACTCCGACCAAGCAGGGCTCCCGACCTCCGCAGCGGGTCGGGATCCCCCGACTCCGACCAAACCAAGGCAACCTCCGCCAAGGGCCACGTGTCGAAGCCTTCGCCACCGGCGACCACGTGCCCCACTGGGCGGGTCAATCGAAGTGATTGTGCGGGAGTAGGTGGCTCTTTCCCAAGATAGCATAAATGGCTGCTGAAGTCAAGCTTCCAGTCCCATCAACCAGTCACATACAATACGAAGGCACGCTCCCTCCCGAGGCAGTACCAACGTTGCGCACTGCAACGTCAACCATCGTCAGATTCACAGAAGGCAGGTGCACCAGTTCCCGACGCAGCAACTAACTGCCCTGCCCATCAGGGCGACCGACCCAGCGTGGGCAAACCAGGCGACGACCCATCACCGAGGCGATTGCCCTCTCCCAACTTCCCATGTAACCTGCCACCTCCAGTTGTATAAAGGGAGGTAGGAGCCTCTGGGAGAGGAAAAACCAGAGAGATCTCCTCTTCTCGCTAGGCTTTTGCGAATACTCTTGTGCTCAAACTCTTTTCCCTCATTTGTAAAACGTTGTGCAGCCGTCTGCACCTAAGGCAATACAACACCGCCACACGAACTGGAGTAGGGACATTTGGCCCGAACTAGTATACACCTTGGGCTATCGAGTCTAACCATTCAGGGAGTGGGAACGCGCGGCTGTCGGGCCCCGAATCTGCAAATCCGGACCCTCTGTGTATTCTGTGCCAGTCCAAGATCACGCTAGCACACACAGTCATACAGGGTTGCACATCACAGACATTCACAAGGATATAAGAATAAATAGTGCAAACATGTATATAAACCGAGTTGTACGACCTTATGGTCTCCTTACAGATAAGTCAGCCACACAGGGCTTACATTATTCAAAGTAAAGAAATAGCAGCGGAACATAAGTAAAGGTCGTGGAAGCCTTCATCTTGCCACAGGCAACCGACTGGGCTTGCCCCCTAGTTGTTTGTATCCTCGATGTACTCCTCCTCCCAAACTGGTGTAGTCTCCTCCACTGATGTTGGGGTTGATAAGCAAGGTGGGGTGAGTACACAAGGCACTCAACAAGTAATGCACAGAATGCAGCGCTATTACTATATGCAGAGCTTATTCCAAAGGGTTGGCTTAAATGGTTCTTTTGCATCAAGCAGCATTTTTAACCATTATCTTAATCAGATTAAAGCAGTGGAACGGTTATAAGTAATAATAATTTCAAATAGTTTTACTTCGAAGATTCTCGGCACACAGCCTTAACAGTTCATTTTTAACACTTGGCACACAGCCACCCCTTCCATGTTTTGTTTATGAAAATCTACCCCTTGACTATAATCCCCGAGCAACGCTCAATACCGTGTGCACGGCTATTCGAATAGTTTTGACACTCTGCAGAGGTTGTACACTTTACCCACAAGATACAGCCGCTCACCACACAGGTGATTGTCCGCAACAAAGCTTTTCAGGAACTTCTACCTTAACCAAAGAACCTCTCCCAGTTGCCTTCACTATCACTTCCCTCACACAGAGCCAAGTATAGGACCGGCCAATCACCGTTGGATGAGCACCAAGCCGTAGCAGTGCGCTCCCCATACAGATACACCCACGTGTCTTGTCACCCCGAGGTATCGAGAGGAAAGATATCGAACCCTAGTCAACTAGGTCTGTCCCATAATGCACATGTGGTTGTGCGGGTGACTCGGATCAAAGGCTTGCAAGGTGAAGTCCTTAACTGACCAAGGCAAGACTTCCAACACTCAACAGTGGCACACAGCCCAATGTGGCACACAGACTCACATCACTCATCAACCCACTGCCACACAGGCCCACCAGGCACACAGCCTCTTGCCACTTGCCCCAGTCTAAATCATTTCCCACCCAGTTGATTATTGTGCAACACATGCCAGCAATAACTCAACATCGGTACAGAACCACACAGGTCGTTGTACCTCAATCTCATCATGTGGCATCATCACACCACTTTTCAAAATACATTCAATATGTCTTTAATCAGTATTGTAGCATTTTTCCGAAAGAACACTCATGATTCGTTGCAAGGCTAAGCATCTACTCACGGTCTAGCCTCCTGTGTTGGCACAATATTAACATCCAACTAATATAATCAAACTTTGGGTGACAATGATTTAGGGCATACAATTAATAATTCAAGGTGGCATAACAAAATGGGTTGATTAACTACATTATCCCAAATTAATTTAAATTCGTTTTAAATAATTAGCATGCATAGTTTCAAAGCATAAATTACATTTTAAAATCTGGGATCAAAATGATCAAAGCATCACTTGCCTTCAAAGAGTTGCTGGTCGTGTTCCGAAACTTGGTCTTGAGCGACGAATTCTTCCTCGAAACTTTCCGGCAAATTTGAGTCTGCGCGTACAAACAAAATGTACAATAAATAGCTAATACAGAATACTAGATGACCTCAAAAATTCAAATAAAATTCTCCATTAAATAGCTCATAATTTTATGAATTTTTAGAAATTTGAATCACCCAAATCCGAGTTAAAATGCAAAAGTTATAGTCGTTTGAAGTTTGAATAAAATCTGAAAATACAGAAATTAAGAAAATCCGATTTTTCTGAGTTATTTTTATACTGGAAATTCGCATTTATGACGTCAGCACCGCGTCGTGATGACGTCAGCACAGAAATGAATTTCGGTCGAAATATTTTTATATAAAAAAATATATATATGACGTCATTGCTGACGTCAGCTCGACACGTGGCACGCCCAGAGGCTGCCACGTCGCTCTGGTCTATGGACTGGGTTCACGGCTCGGCTCTGGTCTACCGTGGACTCGGTTCACCAGAACAGTGCAGCCACGCGGCAAGATCCGAACCGTTCGTTGGATCAACGGCTAGATCTCCTCACGTGCACCGCAGCGCACCGAGATGCGTGCGACACGCGTCGCGCATCCAACGGCCGACCACGTATCCAGCGCGCGCGCACATCCAGCGGCGCGCGTCGATCCAACGGCCTCGATCCAATACAGCGCCGCCGCCATCGCAACGTCTCGGTTCATGCGGCGACCGCAGCGGTGCAATCGCGACGGTGCACCGAAATCGGCGGTGGATCGGTCTCGCCCTAGTCAAAATGCCCACGTGTCAACACGTGATTTGGCGAGGGTACGGTGCCATCTCCGCCGCACGTTCAAATCTGAACGACGCGGATCCTTAGGGCAAAACCAGATCCAATCTCTACCGTTTAGATCTAATCTAACGGCCTACGGTACCCGAGCGGTTTTCTGTTCATGGCGCGACGTGGCTCAATCCTACGCATCCAAAAATGATCCAAGGGTTCGCATTAAATCTAGCCGCAGAATCTAGATCTAATCCCTACCGTACACGTCAAGATCTAACGATCAAGGTTTAATCTAATCATAAACAGGGAAGGGCTACGTGGACTCACCAGAACCGAACGATGCAGATCGGACGGTCGGCGGGGTTCGACGGGGTTGACGGCGGCGAGGAAGCGGAGGTTGCCGGAGCTGGGGAAGATGACCTCGGCGACGGCGTTGCGGGGCTTCTCCGGCGAGAAGAAGTGGTCCACTCGATGCGGTTTGCTTCGGTGAACTCGGGACGGGGTCGGAGCACGGCGGAAAGCGACGGACGGCGACGAGAGGAAGCAAAAACAACGGCGGCACAAAGACGCAACTACGGCGAGCTCGCTCAGGCGCTAGAGAGGGTCTCGGTGTGCGTGCGAGGAGTCAAAAGATGCGGCGTGAAGGTCTCTGCACGACGCCCTCAACGGGGACTTAAGGGCTGCCTCGACGTGCGCGAAACTGCCGGCGGAAATCACGGCCATCAACGCCCACGTCCCTCCGGCGATCTCGCGGGGACGAAGTGACGTGGCGCAATCCCGCGCGTCCGTGCGGCGACGATCCGAAGGCTCATGCGTGCGGGCGACGTGGCACACTCATAGGCATTCGATCCGGATCGGACGGCTTGGGCTGGGCGGCGCTAGGGTTTCGGCGCAGTTGGGCCGACGACACGCACAGTAATGGACTCGGCCCATTACTGTTCATCTGGTTTTTAAAACATTTCATATTTAAAATAATTCTATAAATTCAATTAAATCATTTGGAGCTTTTAAAATAGCAGAAAAATTTCAGAAATTACTTTGAGATGTTTGGAACTCCATTAAAATATTTGCAATAAAACTTTGCAAAAACTTTTCCATTATTTAATTGTTTTCAAGAAAAGTCCTATTTGGATAAATCCAAATTAACTTAAATAAATTCCCAAAAATTCACAAAAAATAAAAAATACTCCAAAATTCAAATTAGAGCAAAATTAGGTTGTTACAAACCTCCCCCCCTTAACAGAATCTCGTCCCCGAGATTCAGGGCTGTCTACAGAAATAGGTTAGGAAACTCCTTCTTCAGATCTTCTTCGCGTTCCCACGTGGCTTCACTTTCCGAGTGGTTGCTCCACTAAACTCTGCAGAAACGTGTTGACTTGTTTCTTGTCTCTCTGTCCCTTATGTCCAGAATCTTCATCGGATGTTCTTTGTAAGTTAGATCTTCTTGCAGTTCGATTGCCTCTAACGGTGTTTGCTCTCCGGTACCCGAAGACACTTCTTCAGTTGAGATACATGAAATACATCATGCACTCCTGCCAAAGACTATGGTAACTCCAACTGATAAGCAACTTCACCTATGCGGCTCAAGATCTTGAATGGTCCGACATATCTGGGTGCGAGCTTTCCTTTTGCATGGAACCTTCTGACTCCTTTGAGAGGTGTGACTCTAAGGTACACAAAATCTTCGGGTTCAAAGCTCAGTTCCCTGCGACGGTTGTCAGCATAACTCTTCTGCCTTGATTGTGCAATCTTCAATCTTTCCCCTGATCGAGCGTCTGTTCTTCCGCTTCTGAAGAATGTCGGTCCAAAGACATGTCGTTCGCCTGTCTCATTCCAATTCAATGGTGTTCGACAGACCGACCATACAAAGCTTCAAATGGAGACATCTCAAACTCGCTTGATAATCGTTGTTGTAACTAAACTCAGCATAAGGCAAACACTTGTCCCATGAAGTGGAATATGCTAAAGCGCAGCTCTCAACATATCTTCCAATATCTGTTAACCTTCTCGGTTTGACCATCTGCATCATGCGGATGGTAGGTCAGATGAAGTTCAAACGAGTCCCCATTGCCTCATGTAGCTTACCCCAAAATCTGGAGGTAAATTGGGTACCTCTGTCTGACACTATCTTTTTCGGTACTCCATGCAAACAAACAATTCTTGACATATAAAGTTCTGCTAACCGGTCCCCGGAATAAGTGGTCTTCACGGGTATGAAATGTGCCACTTTAGTTAAACGATCTACTATGACCCATATGGAATCATATCCACTTTGCGTTCTGGGCAATCCGGTTATGAAATCCATACCAATTTCTTCCCATTTCCATTCAGGTATCTTTAAGGGTTGTAATAGCCCTGCCGGTCTTTGGTGCATAGCTTTGACTCTTTGGCATATGTCACATAATGCAACGTATTCGGCGACTTCTCGTTTCATGCTTGGCCACCAAAATCTTTCCTTTAAATCTTGATACATTTTCGCACTTCCTGGATGAATTGAGTACTTGGAGTCATAGGCCTCCCCCAGAATTAACTGCTTCAACTTCTTTTTGTTCGGCACACAAATGCGCCCTTTAAACCACATAGTACCTTGTTCATCCAGTTTGAAATCTTTTGCTTTGCCTTCATCCATTTTGCCCTTAATTCTTTTGATCTTATCATCATCTTTCTGCCCTTCCTTGATCTGATCTTCCAGGGTAGGTCTTACTTCTAAAGTTGCTAGGAATCCTTCTGGTACCATTTCCAGTTCTAATTTCTGAAAATCCTTACACAATTCTGCCTGACTTGTTTCCAACAGCATATTAACACTATGGTTCTTTCTGCTCAAGGCGTCTGCCACCACGTTGGCTTTACCCGATGGTAGTGAATTCCCACATTATAATCCTTGATTAACTCTAACCATCTTCTTTGCCTCATATTTAGGTCAGCTTGTGTGAAGATATACTTAAGACTTTTATGATCGGTATACACTTCACATCTATTTTCGATGAGATGATGACGCCATATTTTTAGGGCATGCACTACGGCAGCTAATTCCAAATCATGAGTCGGATAGTTCTCCTCATGTGGTCTCAATTGCCTTGATGCATAGGCAATTACCTTCCTATTTTGCATCACACGCATCCCAATCCCTGACACGATGCATCACAATAGATGTCGAAGTCTTGATGAACGTCAGGTAAAACTAGTACAGGTGCCGATGTTAATCTCCTCTTCAACTCCTGAAAACTCTTCTCACACTCAGGTGTCCATAAGAATTTCTTTTCCTTTTTCAACAATTGCGTAAGAGGTCTCGCAATCGTAGAGAATCCTTCGATAAAACGACGGTAATACCCCGCCATTCCAAGGAAACTACGGATTTGGGTTACCGACTTGGGTTGCTCCCAATGCAGAACCGTCTCAACTTTCTTTGGATCTACCGCAACTCCTGCTGCAGTCATTATGTGTCCCAGAAATTCAACCTTATTCTTCCAGAAATCACATTTGCTAAATTTCGCAAACAACTGTTGCTCTCTCAACTTTTCAAGGACTAGCCTCAAATGCTCGGCGTGCTCTTCTCTCGTCTTGGAATAGATAAGGATATCATCTATGAATACGACGACGAACTTGTCCAAGTATTCCATAAACACCTTATTCATTAAGTTCATGAAATATGCTGGTGCATTTGTCAAACCAAAAGACATCACTGTAAACTCATAGTGTCCATATCTTGACGAAAATGCAGTCTTCAGAATATCCTCTGATCGGATCCTCAATTGATGGTATCCTGATCGGAGATCAATTTTGGAGAATACTCCTGCTCCTCTCAACTGGTCAAACAAATCATCGATCCTAGGTAGCGGATACTTATTCTTTATCGTCACGTCATTGAGTGCACGATAGTCTATACACATCCTAAAACTCCCGTCCTTCTTCTTGACGAATAAGACAGGTGCTCCCCATGGCGATGAACTAGGTCTTATAAATCCTTTTTCCAGCAGTTCCTCAATTTGCTTCTTCATTTCCACCAATTCCTCTGTGGACATCCTGTAAGGTCTCTTAGCTATGGGAGCTGTCCCTGGAACCAGCTCTATCACGAACTCGATATCTCTATCTGGCGGCATTCCAGGTAAATCTTCCGGGAAAACATCCGGATATTCATCGACTATGGAAACTTCCTCTAAGCTGACAGTCTTCATGCTGTTGACCATTAATTGTCCATCCCGCACTGATTTTGCTTCAAACTCGATCTTCTTTCCATCCGGGCTCTTGACCGATATGACTCTTTTTCCGCAGTCCAGCACTGCCTTGTGATTGGTTAACCAATCCATTCCCAGGATAACATCCAAGGTTTGGGTATTAAGGACGATTAAGTTCGCTAGGAACTCCACTCCATTAATTATTAGTCTTACCCCAGAACATCCTACTTTAGATCGGAGTTCTGATCCAGGGGATTGGACTATGAGCACACATTTAAGATTCACTATTTCCATATCATTTTGAACAGCAAAATCTCGGGAAATAAAAGAATGCGAAGCTTCGGAATCAAATAAAACAGTAGCTGGTACTGAGTTTACTAGGAACTTACCCAATTATAACGTCCGTGGCGCTCGAACTTCATCCGTCGTAATGTGGTTGACTCGGCCTCGTGCAGTTCCTTGGGATGGAGTTGTCGCTGTTGATGCCCCGCGTTCACGATTGGCGCGGAGTCCTTGCCGTGTGCTCCCGTGTTAAAGCGAACGGGTGACACCTCCTTCTTAGGGCAATTGTTGGCAAATGCCCCATTTCATTGCAATGATAGCAACGCCTTCCCACCGCTGAGAGGTTCCTCCGCGTGCGCTACGCCTCGCCTGAGTCCAACATTCGACCCATCGGGCGATTTGCCGGCAGTGGTGCCCTATCATTGCCTCTGGGCTGGTACCGGATGAACTATTGGGGTGCCGTCCTCTGCCTCTGCTGACCCGGACGACCTCCTTGTTGCGCCATTCTGCGCTTCCTGTTGTCATCAAACTCTCGGCGCTTGTCCTCTAAGATAAGAGCTTTGTTAACTAGCTCTTGGAAGTCAGGGAATGTATGGGTGATCAGTCCCACCTGCAACCCTGCATTCAATCCCTTCATGAAGCGGGATTGTCTGGCCTTATCCGTAGCCACGTCCTCCGGTGCGTAGCGTGCCATTTGGGTGAATTTATTCAGGTAATCGGCCACTGACTGGCCGCCTTGCTTGAGGCTCCGGAATTCCTCCTTTTTAAGATCCATGATACCCTCGGGTACATGGTAATCGGGCGAAAGTCGAGGTGAATTCCTCCCACGTGATACTGCGGGTCCTCATGAGCCGCGCAGAAGTTTTCCCACCATTCTGCGGCAGTCCCTTCGAGTTGATGAGAGGCATAGAGTACCCTCTCATGTCCTACACACTGGGTAATGTGCAGCTTCCTTTCAATTGTCCTTAGCCAATCGTCCGCTTCTAGTGGATTGGCGTTACCTGAGAAAGTAGGTGGACGGGTTCTCATAAACTCCGACAACCTGGAGTAGGGGTGTGGTCCATGGTTACCCCCAGGTTGAACATTCACAGCTGCTTGATTGGATATCTGCTGCATGGTTTGAACCATCGTGTTCATAAGTTGAGTCTGGGCAGTCAAGAAGGCTCCCAGGTTCTGCATATCGACCTACGGCGGTTGAGGGATCGGCTCTTCATTCTGGTTGTCCGCCTGGTTAGCTCCACTTCCGCTGGCTCCAACATTTCCACGAGTCCTCACCATCTGTTGCAAACTTCCAGGGTTAAGAAAAGAAGAGAGCATAGACAAGTAGAAGAATCTATGTGGGGAAACAGGTGTAACTTAAATTATTTAGCCACTTTGTTGATATAATATAAAGCAGTATGGTTGCTCACAAGTGCCTAAGGGCAATGCAACACATACGAGACACTCACAACCAAAACACAAGTAAGCAAACATAGGAATCCACGACGACTCACACCTAATGGTGACTCTGAAGAAAAAGACGCGACTCAACCTTCGAGTCCCGACACTATACTCTACTAGACTCGATCACTCATCGAGCCAACCCGGCTGCGGCTCCCCCGGAGCATACACCGTTGGGTGCTCCGGAATCGAGGCAACCGTCTCGTGACCTCATCGCACTGGTGCAAATGACCCCATCGACTCCCGTCCCGGGCTGCTCGCTTCCTGCACCGGTGCCTCTGCTCGCCTGCTCCTCCGGATCTGGATCGTGTAACTCCAGGACTGGCTCAGGCTCGGGTCCATACAATGCCATCTCCAACTCCTGGATCTTCTGCATGGAGTGAGCTAAGCCCTCCCGCAGCTGGATCTTTGCCTCTGCGACCTCGGCGCGGGTCCTCTGCAACTCCTGGACTGTCTCGTCCAAGGCGTCCTCTTGGGCGATGGCGTACCTCGCCAGGTGGGTGATAGTGGCGTCCTCCTCCACAAGCTCCATCCTGTCAAAATGATTGTCTCGACGCGGATGGTGACGAAAGACGGTGCCTCCAACTCTGCGGAGTAAGTGCGGGCAATCTGCAAGACGCTTATCGCGCCGCCTCTCGGATTCCGCCTCAAAAGAAGACCTCTCGACAAAGATGTAGATAGGACGGCTCGCCCGCGTCCTTTCCCGAGAGCATACACCGTGATCTTGACATCCCTGTGCGACGCCAAGTCTGCCTCGTACCACCAAGTCCTCGATACATGGGTCCGTCAAAACCTCCGAGCAAGCGCATCATACGCCATAACTCGCGGCGTATCCTCCGATACGCTCTCCATAGGTGTGGATCATCCTCATCTGGCCAATATAAACCTTGTTTAAATTAAGCAGAATAATAAAAATTCAAAGATAGGTATGAATAAGGAGAAGAGATAAGTCGAGATTTCTTTGACATTCTTGCTCAAGTTGATTAGGTATTTAGAAAATAGTTTTACCCTCCTAGGCACAACCAAACTAGGGTCAAGACCTACAGTCAACTTTGCTCGATACCACCTTTGTCGGGCCCCGAATGCAAATCCGGACCCTCTGTGTATTCTCGTGCGACCCAGATCACGCTTAGCACACACAATCATACAGGTTGCACATCACGGACATTCACAAGGATATAAGAATAAATAGTGCAAACATGTATATAAACCGAGTTGTTATGCGACCTTATGGTCTCCTTACAGATAAGTCAGCCACACAGGGCTTACATTATTCAAAGTAAAGAAATAGCAGCGGAACATAAGTAAAGGTCGTGGAAGCCTTCATCTTGCCACAGGCAACTGTCGGCGTTTTCGGGAGCGCCGGCAAGTAAATTTGTAAGTCTAGGGGGTCGCGTGTTCCACTCCCTGAATGGTTAGACTCGTGAGTCCAAGATGTATACTGGTTCGGGCTGTTGGGGTATCCTTTTTATTAGTATTCGTCAGTAGCCCCCGAACTCCCAAGCGATTTCGGCAGATTCGGTTGGGGTTGAACTTGACGAAAGTGGTGGCGGGCTCGTAGGTCGGTCCACCGATCCGGTTAGCGATTTCCGTCGGTGTGCTTGTTGGATCCGACGGCTGTCCCGAGTTTGGCCGGGGCATTTGAACCGCTGGGGCTTTATCGCCTCGCTGCGCATGCCGAGTATAGTTTGGCGCGCTACCGCTCGCTTTCTTGATCGCCTCGGGTTCGTGAAGGATGCTTCGTTTCCTAAGACCCGCATTTACTCGAGACGCTTAGCCTCCTTCGTCCGATATATATATCTGCGCGCTGTAGCTTGCTTGAAGGGATGAGAGCTTTTTCTTTTGTTCTTTCAAATGGCTTGAGACACCTCTAGTCTTTAGCTTCGCGATGGCGCTGGTGGAAGAAGAAGATCCTCCGCCGAGCTTTGGGCTGAGTTCGACCAGCGATGGCCGAGCTCGGGAGGAAGAAGTCGAGCCCGCGACGCCGCTGTTGACGCCACGCCGAGGCCGCCCGAGGCTCGAGGTGGTAAGGGGGCCCTTCGAGGCGATGGCGCAAGGGCGCCGATCGTGAGTTGTGCGGCGCCGCCGATGTCGCTGAACGCGCGAGGAGGCATCGGCGTGTTGCCGCGGCCGTGGCGGCTGTCCCGTCGACCGAGCAAGGGCCTACCAAAGATGCCGTCGGTGCCACCGATGCCGCATGCGGATGTTTGATAGGTTCTAGGCGTGGGTAGAGTCTGCTGCGTGGTGCGCGTGGCCACTCTTGTATCTGTTGGGCATCGTGTGTGTAAAGTTGTGTAAAGTTTGAGCTCATGGCCTATAATGAAATTTTCTTTTCTTTATGAAAATGTCTTTGCGATGAGTTTGCTTTAATTTTAATCGTTGTGGGCGGCGCCTTGGTCGGCAGGGCGACC
Organism: Otatea glauca; assembly: GCA_036346275.1. NCBI lineage: Eukaryota > Viridiplantae > Streptophyta > Magnoliopsida > Poales > Poaceae > Otatea > Otatea glauca. Next base: position 4,406 of record JAYEVK010000319.1, on the reverse strand, counting down.
GGATGCCTCTGTGAGGTTCGGGTGTCCGAGTGCTCGTTTAACGTCGTAGCTAGACGAAGCCTTGGTGGCGTGGACGACCGGATGCCTCTGTGAGGTTCGGTGTCCGAGTGCTCGCTTAACGTCGTAGCTAGACAAAGGCCTTGGTGGCGACGCGGCGGATGCCTCTGTGAGGTTCGGATGTCCGAGTGCCTTGGTCGGCGTGACGACCGGATGCCTTGTGAGGTTCGGTGTCCGAGTGCCTTGGTGGCAGGATGACCGGATGCCTCTGTGAGGTTCGGTGTCCGAGTGCCTTGGTCGGCAGGACGACCGGATGCCTCTGTGAGGTTCGGGTGTCCGAAAGTGCTCGCTTAACGTCGTAGCTAGACAGTGCCTTGGTCGGCGGGGATGACCGGATGCCTCGTGAGGTTCGGGTGTCCGAGTGCTCGTTAACGCGTCGTAGCTAAACAGTGCCTTGGTCGGCAGGACGCGGCCGGATGCCTCTGTGAGGTTGGTGTCCGATGCCTTGGTGGCAGGGACGACCGGATGCCTCTGTGAGGTTCGGGTGTCCGAAAGTGCCTTGGTCGGCGGGGCGACCGGATGCCTCTGTGAGGTTCGGTGTCCATCGCCTTGGTCGGCGGGACGACCGGATGCCTCTGTGAGGTTGGGTGTCCGAGTGCCTTGGTCTGCAGGACGGCCGGATGCCTCTGTGAGGTTCGGGTGTCCGAGTGCTCGTTTAACATCGTAGCTAAACGGTGCCTTGGTGGCAGGGACGGCCGGATGCCTCTGTGAGTTCGGGCGTCCGAAAGTGCCTTGGTCTCGGGATGACCGGATGCCTCTGTGAGGTTCGGTGTCCGAGTGCCTTGGTCGGCAGGGCGACCGGATGCCTCGTGAGGTTCTCGTGTCCAACCGCCTTGGTCGGCGGGGCGGCCGGATGCCTCTGTGAGGTTGGGTGTCCGAGTGCCTTGGTCGGCAGGACGGCCGGATGCCTCTGTGAGGTTCGGTGTCCGAGTGCTCGCTTAACGTCGTAGCTAGACGAGTGCCTTGGTGGCGGGGGCGGCCGGATGCCTCTGTGAGGTTCGGGCGTCCGAGTGCCTTGGTCTGGCGGGACGCGGCCGGATGCCTCTGTGAGGTTCGGTGTCCGAGTGCTTGTTTTAACGTCGTAGCCGGGCGTGAGTGCCCGTTTACCATCGTGGTGGGCGTGAGTGCTCGTTTACCGCCATAGCTGGGCGTGAGTGCTCGTTACCGGCCGTAGCCGGACGTGAGTGCTCATTTACCGTCGTAGCCGGGCGTGAGTGCCGTTCCGCGTCGCCGTAGCCGTGGCGTGAGTGCTCGTTCTACCGCCGTGGCCGGGCGTGAGTGCTCGTTTACCGTCGTGGCCGGGCGTGAGTGCTCGTTCTGACCGTCGTAGCCGGGCGTGAGTGCTCGTTCTACCGTCGTAGCTGGGCGTGAGGCATCCTTCTCGAGTCCTCGTCGGCGAGGGTAGCCTGCGAGAGGAATGGCGCGTCTATCCCACATGTATACCCCATCCGCAGTGTGGGACACAGGAGGATGGCGCGCGCGTTTACTGCGTTGGTTTGAGCGCCGTGCTCGTGGAGCTAATAGCGGGTAGTCAAGTGGGTCTGGGAGGTCCCGCCCAAGGGGACCTTCCAGGCGGACGGTCCCGAGTAGGGTGTCTGGCCTGCCGTGGGGCGACCCATAAAAACCTTTCTCTACTCAATCCAGTATGGACTCTAGGTCGTCCGCGACCCGAGCACAGGTGGTGTCGCTCATTGATGAGCTCCGGGAGAGTGTGAAGTATGGTCTCGGGCGAGTAGAGGTGATTAGGCCGTCGGCCGACCTACCGAGGGCCCACCGTGGCTCACCTCATACCGCCCCTTGCTCAAGTTTTCTTTAGGCGGCTTTATACCCATCGGTGGGGTAGGCCTTTTTGAACCCACTCCTCATTTGGGCCTGGCGCAAGCCACAAAGCTTTGCAGTCTTGGGGCCGCATGGCGATGAAACTTCTCGCGCGCCGAACAACCGTTCGGCCTAAAGCGAGGCAGAGAGGTTCTGGGACACGTTGTTGGGCGGCGTCTTTATGGCCCTTGGCGCTGACAAGGCGAGGATTAAAAGCGGAGTGGTATTGGAACCAGGAGTTACGGTGGCGCGACAGGCGAGGGTGGTCGCGACGCTTACGCAGCCAGGCGCTGCTTGCGCGTTCGCAAATCCTCTATAAATCGCCCGTTAGGTGCTTTGAGTGGTCACGCTTTCTTGCCCTCTGTCTCTTCCTCAAACAAGAAAAGCACGAGAGCTAAGGAAAGAAAACCCGACCTTTCTTTCTCACCTTCGATCGTCTCCCACATGAAGATGTCGTGGCGGAGTGCTCCGCGCCAGACTGCAGTGCGCTTCGGCTTAGTGAAGAAGGGCTTCCTCATGCGCGCAGACCTTTCCGGTGGAGGGTGCCGGCCGGGGCTACCATCCGCGCGCGCGGGCGAGCGAGATCGTGGTGCCCGCCTCGTTCTTGGCGCGGCTTTGGCTCGCCTGCACCCGTTCGTCAAAGGCCGTTGTTTCATTACAAGGTGGAGGTGCACCATCTCAACCCCAATGGGGTCCTCCACATCGCCATCTTCATCACGCCAGGCGAAGCCTTCTTGGGGATCGAGCCGCCTTTGGGCGTTGTGGAGGCACTTCTTCCGAGCAAGGCTCGGAAGGGCAATGGCCCGTCGGCCGCGGGCGCCTCGGTGGCACAGCCCTCGGCCCCGGTCGAACGCACGGAGTACAGGTAAAGCTCCCTCGCCCAACAAGGGTGGCGTTCGAATGGCTCTACGTTCAAACGTCGGCGGCAGCGCCCCTCGTTCCACCGGCGAGCTTCCCATGGCGGAGCGGTGGGCCGGGCGCCGAAAGAGGGAGAAGAACAAGCTGGCCACGATCGTGGGCGGTCGGGGCTCAAAGGCGAGGGCTCACGGGGACGTGGTTGTCGCGCGCCTTCATGGGATCTGCGTGCAACCACTTGTACCTGAGCCGCACCCTGTTCGGTATGCGGCCGTCCGACCGGGCGAGGATACGCAGAACCAGCTGGCGTCGAGGTGGAGGCTCGGGTGGCGGCCGTTCTGGCGGAAGCGCCACGGTGGCGCGATGGCCACCCGAGCCATTCTCGGCGGCTTTCGCGCCGTAATCGTAAGCCGGTGAAATTCGCTTTACCTTCTCTTTTCTTTGTCCTTAGCACTTGCCAGACATTCCTGCATCCTCTCGGGGCTCATGGGATGTCTTCCCGTGCGCCGCTCGGGGATAAGGAGCCTTGAGCGGCCAGGCCCGGCGAGGCGAGGTGACTCCTCCATAAGAAGCGGAAGGAGGAAGGAGGAGGAAGAAAAGTGAAAGGCAGCGTGGCCTTGTGATGAGATGTCGGAGACCACCGCCGTGGGGACAACCTCCAGCGGCGGAGTGCCTCCGGCCACCCCTATGGTGGGTTTTTCACGACCGCCGTGGCGGCGGCGGCGTGGACTCGGCCGCGGGCATCCGGGCCCGTGGCACGGATCCCAGGTGGGGTGATCTTGCGCTTGCGGTCGTCGCGGCGTCTCGGTGGAGGTGGCCGAGGCGACCGGCCGACTACCTTAGCGGGGGAGGCAAAGAGAGCGCGCGTGCCGCGCACCCTCGGCCTTGTAAGTGTATTATTTTTTTATTGGAGCATTTTTCTTTTTGGCAAAGCCGCCGAGCGACTCTTGAATCTTTGCAGCGTGTGGCGCCTATCTTGGGGTGACGTTAGGCGTGCCACATCGGCCCAAGCAAGCAGCGGGCCGGTGATTTGGTGACCCGGTTGGTCGGCGGTCGCGCGGCCGCGTCAGCGTCGGGCGGTAGCCTTGAGGCGACAGAGCCCACCCGAGTCGTGCGAAGAACTTCCGCCGCCTCGGCGAGGACCCCTCGGACGCGTGATCGTCGTTTGGAGGATGAGACAATGGCGCCGCGGTGATCGCGCCCGATCGTGGCCGGGTGGCGGCGGAGGTGCCCGACCCCTCGTCCGAGAAGTGCGGCCGATGCCCCTCGGTAGGAGTCGCGCGGGGGTTTACGAAGGTTGACCTCGTCACCCTTGCCCATAGTGCTTTAGACGGGCGGCGTCCGCCCGGGCCAGCGCGTAGCGCCGCCCGGAGTGTAATTCGGGTCGGGCATCATGGGTGAGCGGAGGAGAGCGAGTGGGCCACCTTCCGGCAAAGCGCGGCCAGACCAGGCCGAGATAAGGCGGATCCGTGAAGGTCTGCCCTTGCTCTGAAGTCTTCCACGGTAGCTGGATATGATGGTCGGGAGTCCACCCCGATCGCCGAGTCGAGTCGGCCGAAAAAGTTACGATTCGTTGCATTTTTGATAGTTCTTCTGCGACTAGCGGAGTGTCCACATTTTTGCGCGACTTATGGCTCGCCGTCGTCGAGTCGAGCTCTGCGGCTACTCGAGGCGGA
>JAYEVK010000325.1:0-287242 GCA_036346275.1 Otatea glauca | reverse complement strand
GGCACGACTAGCCGAGGAGTGCGCCAACTCGGACAAATGGCGTGCCTTACTCGCACATATGTGAGGAGCGGCACGGATCGGGTACTAGCGAGGACAAAGAAAACCGCGGACGGCAACCGGTAGTACCAAACCCCACTATCGCAAGTCGCCTCCGCCATCGTAAGATATCAAACTTACTACATTGCAGTAGACCATTCCTACTGTATTTCAGATCTAATTCGTACTCGCTTATTGCAGGAGGAGGTAAGCCAGAGGAAAGAGCAGGGGACCTTTCTTAGCCAAGGGTCAAATGACATCCTATCCATCGCGATCGGAAGCTCACCATAAGGGCCGGTGCTTGCCGCAGGTCGGGCATACGAAGAAGTCCTACTTCCAAGATGCCGCCGAGTACCGTGATCAAGAACATGGGAGGCACGCAATGAGCGCCTCAAGGACACGCTTAGGGAGCAAATGTGAGGAGGAGATCTCTGAGGAGATGAGGGAGGAGATGAGGGTGCGATGATGGCACGTGGAGGAGAGAGAGGTGGAGATGATGGCACGTGAGAAGCGCCTAAGGGCCGAGATGATGGCGATGATCTCCGCAGTCGAGCGATGCCCCGCCATCGTAGAGAAACCCGTGCCCCACCAAGTAGCGGGTTCCAAAATGATAAGTCCGGTCCCCAGCTGAAGGTAATAATTAATTTTGCCTTACTTAATGGTGCGAGGTAACTCTTCATATGTTTTCTCTCGTTGCGAACTTTTTTGCAGCGCCTACCAAGTGCCACCACCCCGACGTAAGACGGATTTCCTGCTGAGGTTGCACGCGGTGTTGCATTTCCATGCAAGGAGACCGACACGGCATGGTCACTTTGGGGAAGGGCTACATGAGGGTCCAGTGGACTACGCCCACGGCCTTCTTATCACATGTGCTTGAGTTCCCCTAACGAAGACATCACCACTCTCGCCAGCGCGATGTCGCTCATCAAGTGGCCCACGACAGCGCGCCGATCGGTCAAGGTAAACATCCTCACGCCTTCCGTACCATTCCAAGAGTATTGCAACAAGTTACTTAATTATGCGCGCTGCTTTGTAGGTTCCTACCGCACCGCGCCGCCCCACGATCGCGGACGCAGCCCCGCACAAAGTACAGAGTCGGTGTATAAAAGGACTAGCACGACAACCACGTAACCACCGGAGGCCTCGCTAAAAAGGCTAGGCTCACAAAGGCCACACGCCCCTCGTGTACATGAAAAGCCCATCGCCCCTACTCGAGACTCCTTCGCCCGTAAAGGAGAGCCGCATGACACTACGTTGAAGCCTTATGAATTTAAGGCCCACGACATGGAAAGCCCTTCGCCTCCCCAAAGAAATTGAACGCCTAGGCATATGGACTCGATACCCATGGATGGTACATTGACAAAGCTAAAGAGAGCGAGCGTGTCGACTTCAATGTTAGATACGTAGGGACATTTCCACCATGAGGAGGATGGGACATTCCCGCTAGTTTTGAGGATCTGCTCGCTCCGTACTAACCGACAGCCATCGATATTTCTCATCAGACGATCCTCGACGCCGTGAGTATCGCACCACGCTGTACGCACCTTATGACTTCCATAGAATTTTGCATTACGCTTTTAACATTCAATGCGAAGTTGTATGGATGAGGCAGCTGGTCGTGATTTAATCGATAACTAGTTGGGTTCGCTGACCGAGCTTGTGTCCACGATTTATGGCTAGGCTTCAACCGGAATGGGTTGCTTGCTACATCAAGAGGGCATTGCAAGTCGAGTCAAGAAGGGCTTCATTCTATTCCGCATTACGAGGAGTAAGTACTACTTCACTGCTCAATTACTTCTACACATCGAAACCGTGATGTGAACTTATTTTCTTCACGATACCATTTAATAAGCAACCATTGTTCTACTCGTGTTCTTCCGAGCGACAAATAAAGTGTACACTTTTAATTCGCTTGATAAGAGACCGATGGCCTACGCGATCAAGCCTCCTTTGGAGCAAGTAAGTGCACCACTTTATCTAACATTTTCTAGATTTAACTACATTCATTATTTTTTACTCAACGACATCTTTCCAATGTATATAGGGTTTCAAGGAATACGTCAAGGTGAGGGACACACGACGACAAAAAGGGCTCCAAGTCGAGTATGTCACCAAGGTACAAGTGGCTATCATATATAAGATTTAGATTTTCCGACATATTTTCTTTGTCTCTTAATTTATTTTTTTTCTTCACAAGTTTATCAATGGCAGCGAATACGATCGCTGTGGTTTGTATGTCATGCAACACATGGTGATCTTGATTGTCGGCTCGCACTGCTTCCCTAAGGTAGTACATGCATATACAATTAGTCTTTCACATGGAAATTTGAAAACTCAAATTAGAGCACTCGCTTTATCTTGCAAAGATACCGTTATCCCCGTAAGAGTGTAGACAAGACCGCACTCAACAAGATACGAGACCACTTATGCCAATGGTAATCGATAGAATGCTTGTCTGAGGATGGACGGTTTAGAGATCCCAAAAGCTCCTACTAGACCGATGTGAACAAATATTACATATCCGAATGCGATTGCATGTGTACTTATGGTTAAGCATGTTTACGCTCTCTATTTTGTTAACGAATGTGATATGTGTTTGTTGTAACAAAGTGTTCATGTTCTTTGAATGTGATATGTTGTCCGTAATTTCGTGAATGTGATATGTGCATATTGTGTGGAATATGTGCTGATTAGAATGTGATAGCACACCACACCCCTTCATCTCTCGCTTGCTCACAAGAAAATGATAGAGATGTGACGGTCATCTCTATCGGTTCTTTGAAAGAAGCGATAGGATGATGAACTCATCTCTATCGGTTCTTTATAAGAAGTGATAGAGATGAGTATATTCATCTCAGACGGTTCTTTCAAAGAAGTGATAGAGATGATTATATTATCTCTATCGGTTTTTTAAGAAGCTTATAGAGATGATATAATATCTCTATCGGTTCTTTATAAGAAGCTTATAGAGATGATATCTTATCTCTATCGGTTCTTAAAAAGAACCGATAGAGATAAGATATCATCTCTATCGCTTTATAAAGAACCGATAGAGATGACTATACTATCTCTATCGCTTATAAAAACCGATAGAGATGACCATATCATCTCTATCCGCAAGAACCGATCGTAATAATGCCCGCCTCATCTCTGTCTCATGACTTTGTGTCACCACTAGAACCGATCGTGATGACGAAAAAGAACCGATTGTGATGTATATTTGTGTAGTAGTGGGAGACCAGAAGGCAGGCCAATGGCCGGAGGACACTGGGAGGCCAAGCGGCATGGTCCAGGCGGGAGGATGAAGAGGCGCAATAGGGAACTAGGGGTGACGGCCCGAGACCTAGGGTCAGCCTAGGGTGTAGGCGTGGCAGTGTAGCAAGGAGTAGGCCCATGAACAGAGAGAGGGGGAGGCAGAACTGATGGTGGCGCAGCTGGGAGGAGTAGGAGGGGGCATGAGGCTAGACAGTGCAGGGCCAAGAGGCCAGGACCGAGAGCCGGTGCATGTGCACACGAGGAGACACTACTACGTAAAAGTTTATCACGCACGGCCGGAATCGTCATCACAGCATTTTTGCTTCTGACTGCCTGTGAATTCATGTGTCGTTGATGTTACGGCATATCACGCATTTCGCTAAACCGTCTGCGTGATAGAATATATCACGATGGTTTTAAACTAAAACCGCTCAGGATATTATCATATCACGCATTTGCTTTATTTAAAACCGCTCGCGATGTTATGATATCACGCATGCTTTTGTTTGAAATCGCTCGTTATATCATTACATCATGCACGGTTTTAGTTGAAAACCGCTCTATGATGTGATGATATTACGACGGTTTTTGTTTGAAACCGTCTCGTTATATCTTTTATATCACTGCATCGTTTTAATTAAAACCATCTGTGATAAGACTTCCAACAGCAACCATTAATCTATTTATTGGCTAGCCTCGTGAAATGCTAGCCACGCCCGAAACAAGGAGACACGTAATAACTAAACTCATATTACTAAAACATTACAACCATTTCAAAATGAACTTTATATATTAACCAAATGTAACTCAATAGCATTAACCAATTAATCGAATACACAACTACAATTTACAAATCCACAACACAAGTTTGACAATTAACCCAAATGGTAGTTTAGAAAAATACGACTCTCAAGTTATACGGCAGACGTGGAACTCGCTTTTTCTCGTAAAACTTGATCGAGCAAGAAGGCACAAAGTCGGCCTCGACCGCTTCTAGATCGGCCTCTTCCAACGCAGCTTGTTACCCGATTGGTCGCTTTCTTAGTGACAAGGAGTTCCATGTTGTGGCAAACGAAAATCCACAACGGTTATTTCCTTTCCTCTTGGTGGCACCGCAAATATAGATTTGTTAGTTCCGTAATCATTATTACATAGTTTACATAGGATTATTGTGTACAATGTTACCTAAACTTAAAATCGTGATTCACATTCGCTTCGCCCTTGCCGTAAGGCCCTCCATAATATTTGTACACTTTGAACGCTACGTGATTGCAATAGGTTAGCCTCAGCTATTCCGTGAGAAACATACACGCTTGAACAACCTACATGACCATGTTATCTTGGAGGAAACGTGATTAATTACCCGTGATTAATTTTGCGATAGGTTGTAAGTCGTGGTCGCTACACTGTAAGGAATCAAGGTAAATAACCCGATTCGCCGATGGATGAATTACAATGAGAACCCAACGAAACCTGCATACGTATGTCGGCATGGTCAATTAATGTAATAGAGTTGCGGCATAGTGCAAATCAAACTAGCACTTACCCCGGGTTGTGGGTAAAAGTATGAACTCTTTATCTTTTGAGTCGCCAAGGCCTCTCCGACGATTTTTCGACAAACCGTAATCTTTGTCCATTGTTTGCTTGAGACTATGTGTGGGTCCGTAAAACCCACCGTTTTTCGCTCTTCCTCAATTCCTCGGATCATGTATCTAAATATACGAAAGCATTGAGTCATATATATATATGACTTTTATCGATATTATACGTAATGTAGAATGTGAATGCACACACTTACAATGTCCAAAGATCTCAAGAGCGCGCATCGAGGGCGCCGAGGTTGAAGACGCCAAAAGGTCATTGAAGTCGTTACCGTGAAGAATCGATGACTCATTGAATAGATGCTCATACTTGAAACCGACCGATATACTGCGATGCGGTCTTGCATCGCTTTTAGCCTGTTACATGCACCACCTCGCAACTGACGCAAGTAATAGAAAGGTTCTTCATACGCCTCCGTTACAAAAGGCTCTCCTAGCTGGTATACTCGCCGGGGGGCAATTGGATAGTCCAATTTCTTCGTGATCGCTTCGCTTGCCCTTGACTTTTTTTCGCCATAAGGAGTCCGTGACGGCGACGAGCGGGCACCATCCAACTCAATGTCCTTTGATGCAGTATGGGAGCCGATTTGTGCTTTGGCCGAGGTGCATCATCCGCCTCAGCAGCTTGGGGAAGCTGTGATGGAGGACGGCGCCCAGTGGAGATGTCGTTGTCGGGCCACCGGATAAAATCGTGAATAGCGCCCCAAAGGTCACAATCTCGCCGCTTGGGGCACGAAGTGGGACAGACTAATTACGCATAAAATTGGAAGTCCGATATCTTACCGCCGTTGGCAAACTTCTTCGTCTGCTGGGTTTGTAAAGGAGACGGTGCCGAAGACGCACTTGACCTTGCTCTCACCTACCGCTTGGCTGGCGGTCAACGATACATGCAAATGGCACACAGCCTCCTCGCCCTCCCTCTCCCATTGTTCCTCTTCCTCGCATCACTCCAAAAGCAAGTCTATGGGGGTGGGTGCTCCTTGATCGCAGGCCTTGTGGGCTTCACTTTGACGCACGATTCATCCTTCGCCTTCGCCTCAACAAAATCTTGCCATATATCCTCGAGAATGAACCCGCACTTAGAGAAGGGAGTCCTATCCTTATTGACATATTCCTTGACAAGGTGCTCTTGAAATTCTTCCACGCCTTTCCCGCCACTAGCAAAGGCATACCATCGCACTAAGATCACAAAGTCTTCTCGATATCGAACGAAGACATAATTTCTATCACCAAGTCATTGCGGCTCATCACCGCTGACTTCCGTGATGGATATGTGATGGGACTGCGCTCGCGCGACTATCCCGCACAATGTCCTAAATGCATTCACCGCCTTTCTTGGTTCGTGGGGCCCCATCCTTCGATCAACCACAGTGATGGTATATCGTCTGGCCGGCCTTTTATTTGCTCCTCTTGGACCTCGAGGAGTTTTTCTTTTCGTGACTCATCACATCCTTCGCACGGCGAATGAGGGCACCATCTTGCAATCTAGGTCTGGTTGTCATGGCACAACAGAAAGAAAAGTAAACAAACATGGAAGGCTACCAATTGATAGCCGCTTATTTAATGGGTATAAAGGTAGTTCGTAGAAGGTAAGTTGAGAGAAGCAATTCATGATATTTTAGTTATAAGTTCTCATAAGTAATGTCTAACTTGGTCTCTCAAACTAGTCTCGATCACACCATGCACAATTGGCTTGAGTAATCTTGTTGTAGTTGCTTTCTTTACCAACCTCGTAACTACCTAGAAATTTATACCCTTAATCTATAGATCTCCAAGGTTAATGTTGCTTAGTTAGCTTCAAAGCCAAATAAGGATTTATAATAGTCACAAGCAATATCAAGCATCTTATTGGTATCATAAATAGACCATCGTAGGCCCTCAAGAAGTAATAAAGTTCTTTCTCCTTCTTGATTAGCCACTTACATGGAAATATTTAGTATTTTATCTTCTTCTTTAACATTCTTTTCTCTAGCTCGTTGTCAGCTTTGGTTTCTTCAATAACCCAAATATTTTATATCCCTTGTTTAATAGACAATAACTGCTTTTCCTTCGTATAAGATGTAAAGCAAACTCCTCTTTTTTTAGAAAACAAAAGGGTATCATCAAGATATTGCAAACCGATGATACCACCAGACAAACATCTTCACAAAGACCCTTAATTATCCTGCACTAATAAATTTTAAGTAAGATTCTCGCAAAACATCCATAGCCGATTGAAAAGAATTGGGGATAAAGGGTCCCTTGCCTTAAACCTTACCGCTTGGAAAAAATTACTTTCAACATTATTAATTTTCACCCTACATGTAATCTTTTATCTAAAATAGAATGAATCCATGATCGCCATTTGCTCCCAAACCCTCTCTTAGCCAAAATGTCCAACAAGAAGCTCCAATTAACCATATCATAAGCTCTCATAATCAAGTTTGAGAACAAGGCCCTTATCTTTATCGCGATGGATTTTATGAATAACCTCATGAGCGGTGACCACACTCTAAAATGTATCTATTTTTAATAAAAGCACCGATTTTGCATAATGATTCTATCACAAATGTGACTAATCCTATTTGTTAACACCTTTGTAACAATTTTATAACTACAATTCAACAAGCTAATTGGTCTGAACTGCTTCATATTTCTAGCGTTATTCTCTTTAGGAATTAAAGAAATCATAGCAAAGTTAAGTCCGAACAAATCAAGCTCTCCTCTTCCAAAGATCTAAATAGAGCCATCGATCATCTTTAATAATATTCCAGAATTTTTGATAAAAAATAAAAGGAATGCCATCTGGACCAGGAGCTCCATCCGAGTAGGAATCAAAAACTGATTCATTCATTCATTCATGATCTACTTTGCCATTTATGATCTACTTTGCCATTATTCTTATAATTTTGAAATCTAACAAGTTAAAATCTCCCTAATAATCCATCCCTTATCTAGACTTCACCGAACGAAAATCGATGGGGAGGTGTCGGCGATGGTGCGGCGCCGGGCGATGGGGAGGCGCCGACGAGGGGCAAAGCCGGTGATGGGGAGGCGCCATGAGGGGTGGCATCGCGATGGGAGGAGTCGACGAGGGCGCCACGACAGGGAGGCGTCGGCGAGTGAAGGTAGACGAATATACTTAGGGTTTTGAGCGTGAGTGGAAGAGTAGAGAATGAATGATTGTAACATCCCAAAATTTGAAGTTTTGGAATGTTTGAATTCAAAAATAATCAATTTGCATTCTCTTGAAATAACTCCACTTAATTTGAATTTCTAAATAATAAAGGATTTAATTTGGCTAAACTATTCATCAAATTAAAGAATTTCAGTTTTTGTGGGATTCCTTGTGCTCCAAGGAATTTTTCGTATTTTTGGGATTTTTCTGAATTTATTTGATATTTATTTGAATTTATTTGAAATTGGATTTTTCTTAAATCGGAAAATGTTTTCTATTTTCAAAAGCCTTTGGGCGAATCCGCGTCTGCCTCGCCTGCCGCCCCATCAGCTCGCCCGGCTGCTGGCCCACCTCGCTCATACAAGAATTGCTCGCTCGCCGCCTCGCCACCACCTCAGCGCTTCGGCCGTCGACGACGCCACGTGGCGGGCCGATCGCGCCGCGAAAACCCTAGCCGCCACCGACTTCGAGTCCCGCCGCCAAGACGCCGCCTCGAGTCCGGGTCGTCTGCGCTGCCCCGAGGCTATAAAGCCGGCCGCACGCCCGCCGAGGTTCCTCCTCGCGCCGCTTCTTTTGCCCCGCTTCGCCGCGAGACGTCGCCGATCCTTCGCGCGAGCTCGCGGAGTCCGCCGCCTTGCCGAGATCTTCCACCGCTTTTTCGTCGCCGGTGCTGCCCGCCGCCCCGCTTGCAGATCTCCGGAAGGTTCGCGTGCCCCTCCCGGCTCGCTTTGCCCCGCCTCGATCCGGCTCTCCTCCGCCGCCTCGTCCCTCTTCCCGCCTCCCAGAAACTCGCCGCCGTTCTTCTTCGCCAACCTCGCCATCCGATCGCTGTAGGCGTCTCGATCGCGCCACGCTCTCTGTCGGCCGAGCTCTTGCGTCCCTCATTGTCCGATCGCTGGCCGACGTGACCGGATCGTGCCGCGTCACCTCCGACCGCTCGCGCCACTCCTCTGCCGTCGGATCTTGCGTCGCGATGATGGCCACAGGCCGCTTGCGTCATCATCTGCTGTCGGAGTTGCGGCATGGCTACCGACGCAGGTGCACCGGCGCCGCGGTGAACCCAGCGCGCTGTGGACCGAGTTCACCGTGAACCGGCGACGCGTTGCGCAATAAATTCCTTTTTCAAGACAAAAATAAATCCAGAAATTCCGATTTTCTGATTTTCTGTATTTTCTCTGAATTTAATCTTTCGGAGGTCGTTCTCGCTCATACGAACTCCGATTGAGGCGATTCAAGTTTCTAAAATTTTCTAAAATCAAGATCTATCTTCCAGAGCCATTTATTTTCAGTTTTGAGCTTGTTTGAGTCTCTGTTTTGTATTTATTTGGTTTCATCGCTTTCTTTTCCTAGAGACGCTAATTCGAGGAGCAAACGAAGACTTCAAGACCAAGATTCAGCACTAGATCAGCAAGGCAAGTCGTAACCTTTGATCATATTGATCCTATGTTTGCAAAGTAATTTATTTTATACACTTGCATGCTATTTACGTATCAATGTTTATTTAATGGGAGTAGATGTATGCCTAGTTGACATTATGCCACCTTGATTCGCTTGTATGCCATGTATCCATTGTTAAACCTAGGTTGGGACATTACTAGTTGGACATAATCATAATACCAACATTGGGTTATCGTAGCTATGCTTAGACATGCTTACATATACGTTGGGATTCATGTCACATGTTGAATAATGTTAATCTTGACTTAATGAGATATTGAATCGTGGCGTTAGCCACTTGTTGTAAATTTGTTGTACCATGGCGGGGTTTGCCATTGGTCTTGGTTGAACAATTGTTTTCCCTGCAAGTGATCGTGCGAAGAAAGGGTGCTTTCTAGCACGTTGGGATGTGGATGTCTTGCTCGAGACAACTTAAGGACTTAATCTTGTGCGCCATTGAACTGGTCTAACCGCACTACCACATGTCCGGAATGGGATGACCTAGCCGATTAATTTGTAAGGTCTAGCCTTGAGTACTGCCAGCTTGGTGGTGTGGGTTCCGGATGGACGGTGGATTCGCAAAAGAAGAGAGGGGCCCTAAAGGGCGAAACCTTAGCGCAGCGATCGAGTTTAGACAAGGCATTGTAAAGGCTTTGTCATGATATCTCTGCGACACACCAAAGGCGGTGTGTTATTATCGATTGCGCAAAGAGATGTTCATGTCTTGTGGGTAAAGTTGTACAACCTCTGCAGAGTGTAAAACTATTCGGATAGCCCGGCGTCATGATCATGGACAAAGCCCGGAATTTCACACGGGTATAAAGTGTTTCATAAAATGTGGAATGTGGAATCATGGGATGTGAACGGGAGTTCATCGTTGTTTTGTTGTCTATCATTGATCTATCGCTTATTTATTTATGTTTTCATAAATATGCTTTCAATCTATTTATTGTATTTCCATTCAAGTTATTGCTTTACGCAAAATAAACTATATAGCCATCCTTGTCAAGCCGTGCATAAATATATTGCATCAATTCCTCACGCTTTCGAGTACCTTTGTACTCACGGCTTTATGCCCTTGTTGATCGATTCTTCAAGGAGATAATGAATCTCATGAAGAGGAATTCTATGAAGACTACGTGGATTAGGAAGCGTTCCCTGCATTTATTGCCTATGGCATTTATCTTTTCCGTTTTGCAATAGTATTTGTTTCTTAAGCCCTTAAGGCACAATGGTGTAAACATTGACCATAAGGTCGCTTGCTTTATTTAATAATAATTTGCTTCTTCTTAATTAATTCGCTGTATGGAATGATATTACATCTGTGTTTCCACCGTGTGTACTAGCGTGATCCTCGACTAGTGCAAGATACACAGAGGGTTTGGTTGTAAATGATCCGCCAAAGTGGCCTTTTATAGGTCTCCCATATCACGACGGTTCTATACTAAAACCGTCTGTGATAGAATTATCACTGACGGTTCTAGACTAGAACCGCTGCAGATATTTTTATCACGCACGGTTCTATACTAGAACCGTCTAGGATATAAACTTTATCACTGCACGGTTCTATTATAGAACCGCTCTGTGATGAAGATTGACACAGACCTTCATTGCTAAGGTAAATCCAAAGTTTGGCCTTCTTGACATAATGTATATACTTCATTTTAAAGCGAGCAATATCAAGAAAGGAAAGGAAACTATATTAAATAAATCGATGCATATATACACAAAGTTGTTTTTAATTTGAGCATTTCATTACAAACAACTCTATTATCTTCTAGAGTACACTTAAAATCATAACTCCACTTGCTTATTCTTTTGTATAAAAATTCGCCCTTCATGATGATCGACGCGTGTAGCTAGCTTCTTCGGTTGTTCTTCCCGGATCGTGATGCTCTTTTCGATAGGAGGCAACTCTTCAATTGATTGTATTCTTCCTCATCTACTACATTCTCTACTCCGACAATCCTCCTTTTTCCCTGAAGAACTACATGTCTCTTCTTGTTGGACGGGTCGATTACATAGAATTCTTGAATAGCTTGGTTAGTGAGTACGAATGGTTCATCTTGGTATCCGACGCGTGCGAGGTTGATAGTAGTGACACCGTATTTGTCAACCTACACATGCTGGAGGTGGACCCAACGACACCAAATAAGGGGATCTTGAATAGTACATAGTCGAGCTCCCAAATCTCCTCTATGAACCCATAGTAGGAGCTCGCGTTGACCCAACGGTGTTGAACGATCTATGCATACACCGCTGTTCGTTTGTGCTCTTCATATCCCGATCTCTCGTAAAATATGTACCCATTTAAGTCGATCCTTTCCATGTTACAATCAGTAAATGTTGGCCCTTTGCCAACCATGTGAGTGTATCACCCGACGAGGTCCCAAGATGGGTCGCCCTTCACCATCCGTTAAACTCAAGGTTATGCTGTCTCGTGATCCAAGACTCTTGCCGCGTCGATTCTCTTGCCGTAGCTGCTTATGCTCATCGATGTACGGGACACTACATCCATGTGTTGCAAAACCGTGAAATGAGCTTGAGCATAGGAAGTCGGATCGTGCATGATTGCTTTCCTTCCGATGGTCCCGATGCCCGAGTCTCCCTCATGGCGAGATCGAGGCACACCTATTGGTTCAACTCGAGCCATATAATCGACGCAGAACTCTCGACTTCTTCGGTTGCATAACCTTCGACAATGCTACCCTCCGCCGAGATCGATTCCAGACGAGGGACTTGAGAATTCCATATACCTCTCGAATGGGTACATGCTACGAGGAACACGGGCCCGCATATCTTTATCTCTATCACAAGATGAACAACGAGATGGACCATGATATCGAAAAACAACGGAGGGAAATACATCTCAAGATTACATAGAGTCATCACCACCTCACCGCAGCGCATCTAGTGCTTCGATCGATGACCTTCGAGCAATTGTGTTAAAGAAATAACACAACCTCGTGATTGTCTCCGGACCTTGACCGCAAAATACTTCTAATTGCCACAGGAGCATTTGTGTCATCAAGACATGACAATAATGAGACTTCATGCCAACTAATTTCAAATCTTGCATCAAACAAGTCTCTTGATGTTAGAGGAGTAACCTGACGGAACTTTCACACCATGCAAGCAATCGCACGCTTCAGTTTTCTCGACCTTAGACAAAGTGTAACAAGCGTGTTCGCAGATGTTCGCCAAGATTCTGCCTCTTTCGGTGCTAACTCAGGTCTTATGCCCTTATTGACCAAGTCAAGGCGAGCATTGATACTGTCCTTTGATTTGCCTTTAATATTCAATAAGAGACCAATCAAGCTATCACAGACATTCTTCTCCACGTGCATCACGCCGATACAAAGGTCGAACTTCTAGGTGCTCCCAATAAGGTAGGTCCCAAAATATTGATCTCTTCTTCCACGTGCTCTTCTCACGGACCTCGATTTACGCCTTTTCCAAACGCAACATCCAAGTTCTTAACCATATCATGGAATCTATCCCACTTAAAGGCTTTGGAGCTAAACCGTCTTCATTCGCTCCATTGAATTGTTTTTTCATTTTGCGGTATGGGTGATTCCTCCAAGGAACCTACGGTGATGCATGTAAACAGCTTTATGCGAGTGATTCACCACACTCTCGGTATTGTCTAAGCAAAGAGTGCAGCTTTGGTTCCTTTTGTACTGCCCGATAGGTTACCAAGGGCGGGGTAATCATTTATGGTGCGAACAAAAGGCAAGGCAAAGTGAAGTTCTCTCGCTTGTACGCATCCCATACTGCACTCGGGAACCCATAGTGTTTTCAGATCTTCCACCAATGGTGCTAGGTACACATCAATATCGCTCCTGGTTGTTTCGGTCCTTGGATAAGTCTGCACAACAAAATGTACTTGCGCTTCATACACAACCAAGGAGGAAGGTTGTAGATACAGAGATTCACGGGCCAAGTGCTATACCATGGAAAGGATTCACTCATGTTAATCCAACCTTATATTCCTCGGATCCTCACCGAATTCTTGAAACCTCCTATCGATGTTTCTCCATTGATGGAATCAGCAGGTGCCTTAGCATTCCATCGTTCTTACGCTCCTCCGAGTGCCAACGCACAGCTTTTGCCTCATTTGGGTTCGCAAACAAACGCTTCAAACGAGGAATTATAGGCGATACCATGCCACCTTAGCAGGAGGTCCTTTCATCACCGGATGCCCTCACTTTCATCATTCAATGACTCTTACGCTTGTACAGAGATGCGCTGCATACAGGACATATGTGCAAGTTCGCGTACTCTTGGCGATACAGATACACTGATCGTTCGGACATGCATGTATTCTTTCTACATCCATTCCCAAGGGACAAAGAACCTTCTTAGCTTTGTAGGTGGTTGTCGGCAACTCGCTTCCCTCGGGAAGCATGTCCGCCAATAAACGTAATAATGCCAGAAACTCTTATCTGACCAACCGTTGCTTGCTTTCAATTTCAGCAGCTCAAGCACGGATGACAACCTTGTGTATTTCGACTTGCACTGGGAACAAAGGTTTCTCCGAGTCCTCCATCAAGCCCCGAAATTTACCATATTCTCTATCATCACGGTTCCCTTCTACATCACGCAGCATCTGATTTAGATTATCTTCCTGCAACCTATCCTCATCGGAACCACAATCGATATGACCTTCCGACATATCATTGACTTCACGACCATGTTAGTACCGCCTCTGATCTCCTTCTCTTCACCGTGGATCGGTCCAACATGTATACCCCGCTTTGAAACCCTCATAATCAAGTGTGCTTCGATCTGCGCAAAGTTTCAAACATCTTCGATTCTCACACCAATGCACGGACAAGACATAAACTGCCCCCCCTTATTAAACATATCCTCTTCTGCAGCTCTTCTAAAAGCGGAGACGCTATTAATGTACTCGGCACTCACACGGTTCTTAATGTACATCCATCTTCGGTCCATCTACGCCAAGCATATAGCATTAATTAGTGTTAATGCAAGTAAAACTCATTACTACCCTTACATAGAAAGAACACATGAATCTACAAGCTAAATCTAAAAAATCATCAAATTCTATCCTTACCAAGCAAGATCTTGAATATACTACAATTAGACACCGTTACTAACCTTAGATCACCAAAATCAAATGGATCCTCAATCACCCTTCAAAATCAACGGTCTTCTTTTACCAAATCGCCTCACACCGCATGTACCGCAACCAAATGAAAATAGATCCCAAACCCTAAAATGCACAAAGTGGCTCGGGCCTCTGTATTTTATATTGTCGATAGAATCTCGACGGTTTTATAAAAACCGCCAATGATAAATATAGCATTCCGACGGTTTTATCATAAAACCGTCTCGATATATCATGACGGTTTTATTACAAAACCGTGCGGGATAATACGTGATATTACGACGGTTTTATAAAATAACCGTCAGGATATCTTCACGACGGTTTTTAAATCAAACCGCTCGTGATATTGATGTATATCATCGACGGTTTTTGTATAGTACCGCTCAGATAATGTCACCGACGGTTTCAATATAAAACCGCTGCTGATATTATTCGTTACAGACAGTTTTGAGAAACCGTCTGTAATGAGTCGTCTAATATAAGCCTTTCTGTAGTAGTGAGAGGGCTGGTGGTAGCTAGGCTGAAGGCCAGTGGGCAGCTGCAGGCCAGCGCCAGTGGGAGTTGGTGGTCGGTGAGATCAGGTAGCCGGATCGGTGGAGGGGAGGAACCAGATATGGAGCAATGGGGGAAGAAACAAAGAGAGAGAGAGAGGAAAGGAGAGGATAAGGCTGGAGTGTGGAAAGAGGAAAGAAGAAAGGAAAAGAATTGAGGGGAAGAGAAAAAGAAAAGAAAAAGAAAGAAGAGAAAAAATATCGAAAAAACTAATAATATTCTGTTTAAATTAGTGCATCATCCAAAATTAATTATACCTAATGAAAATCCGATAAATTAAACAATCCAAGCCATCAGACATTTAAATAAAAGGCACTAAATTAAAAAATCCAAAAATTTAAAAGAGGCATTATACTTATATTAAAGGAATAAGTCTATTTTACACCCCTGAACTATGAAAAAAGTCCAAATAGCCTCCCCAAACTATAAAACCGGTTATTTAACCTTCTCAACTTCTAATACCAAACTAAATCACACCCTATGGCGATTTTCTTTGGCTGTTTTGCATCTCCTATAAGGCAAAAATTGATTCAAAATTTTTGAAACTTTTTTTATGATTCTAAGACAATACTTATACTCCCATGAAAATTTCAAACCATAATCACACTTTTACAATTTTATAAAACTCTGACAAGGTCACTGTCTCAATTAAGGGCACGTTCGATATTGTTCCCACTCCTGACTTCCCAGCCGGAGCACTCGGAGCCCAGCCGAATGGGTGAGCTTCGGTGAAATTGGATTCAAGGATCCAGCGGAGCTCTCGTGTGAAATGAACTGGACTTGAGGAGCCACCTTTTGGGTGATTCCCGTGGGGAGCCGGTGCACCCAAATGAAAATACCCCTCCAATTTGGTAGTATTTACCCGTGAAATGCCACGGGTGACCCCACCGTCTGAAGGTCTCACATTACCCCCAAACCCCATTTGCATCCAACCTCTGTTCGACCAAGGAGACCAGGCGAGCACTGTGCATCCATGCCCCATCGTCCACGCCGTGGCATGCACAACGACTAGCGACGACCCGATGTCACGACGACATCCACGAGCTGCGACCCAGTGTCCATGGCGGCATCCACGAGTGGCGACCCGGTGTTGAGGAGCGGCGACCCGGCATCTGCGAGCGGCTTCCACAAGCAGTGACCCGGCGTCCACAGCAACCCGGCGTACGCCTCGTACTCCTCTCGCAGAGGTTAGCTACCAACACCCATAACCCTAATTCCGGCGTCGTGGCTCACCCTACTCTTCATGGCAACCCGTCCTCCCCCGACCTCCTCCTCCCGCCCGATTAACCCCCAAATTTCTAGATCTGAGCAAACACCTTGTATTGGTTCTTGTTCTTTCACTGATCCTATGGAGTAGTACAAGGCCTATAAAGATTGTGGCAAACTGATTTTTTAATCTGAATTCCTCCATAGGAATTTAGTCCGAGACTTTAAACCTAGAATTAGTAGTTCAGAAACATGAATTGGTTTGGTATCTGATTAACAGTCCAAATTACATTACAATGAAAGGCGTGGTTTGACAGCCAGAATCGGTACTCCATTAAAGCCCTTCTTGAAAATCATTCCGGTGTCAATTGTTTTTCCATATTATCTACTCATTTATTGTTGGAGTTGACCTAATAAAACAGAGACAACCAAGGACAGAAGCACATAGGGCATCCAGATCTTACATAAGGCACTAGTGGCCCATCTCTATAGGACATCATGTTATCATGGTAGACTGCATTATAGAAAAAATAATCATCCCATTCAGTTAAAAACCCAATAAGTAGTTTATTTTAGATGCTTCAACTAGGCCTATCAGGCTTGTCAAATAGATGTTGGAAGGCTTAACGTTCACTATGACTTGATTGCCAAATTGTACTCGTTCCTTCGTCTCCATTTTAGTGGGCAAAATGCTACAGTAGGCCGATCACGCGTGCCGGTTGTCGTACTAGTTTCGCCTTTTGTTGTGCCGGACATGGTAACTAGTGGGTATTTAGCAGGATGACTGATGTCATCGTAGTGTGATGTGAACTGTTGAACTAAGAGAGATTAGAACTCTTGTGCTCGGTAATGAAGTGCTGGGTTAGTGTGTATGATAGTCTCATCAACCAACCTTCAACAAGTCTCAAAACTAGCCATACATTGTAAAGCATATGTTGCTGTTCTCTAAGCAGATCGCAAAAACTAGTGTCACAAATAATGTATTAACTACTGTGCAGAATCAAGAGAGCTTTCAGAGTTCAGACAGCTTCAACTGGCAATTGCTTCACCACCTCCCCCATGTCTATATAGAGAAAGAATATCTATCACTACATTATATATTCGAGGACTAAATGAAATTGAATCTGATATAACTGAAATACACAAAGCCATAAGGCATAATTTTGCCCACCCAATGTATGTGTTGTTTGCCATGCTTACTTTTTGGATTCAATTAAAATCGATTCTTTGCATGTAGGTTTTGTGAGTTGTGACTGCTGAAACCTTTTCTTCTCACTCTGCCCATTCAGTGTATATCTCGTCATTGAACAATTTAAAACTTAAAGTTGGTGCTTAACAGGCAGTTTACAATGGGGCTTTATTTGATAAACTGAAGGGTATTCAGTGTATTGTGTTGTTCTTTTTATTTCATTTATTATAATGATATTATTTTACAGTACACTGATGATCTCCTCATGAAGTCGGGTATATGACATATGGTCTAATGCAGATGGCAGGAAATGCTGAGTGGACCGATGAGAATACTAGGATAGTTTGTGAGTTATTTGTTGAACAAGTTAGAGCTAGAAATCGTTCAAATACCCATTTGAAACAAGTAGGTTATGTTGCTGTGATTGCCAAATTTGAAGAAAAGACTGGGTTGTAGTACAAAAAACAACAATTTAAGAACAAATGGGACAAAATGAAGATTTAGTATGGCATATGGAAGAAATTGTTGAAAAGAGAGACCGGTCTAGGTTGGGACCATGCGAGGGGTACACTTGACACCTTCGATGAATGGTGGAAGAATGCAAATAAGGTGAGTACTCATTTTGTATTGCATGCATGAATATTTGGCTGTAAATTTCTATTAAATTCTAACATTTTTGTCTCACTGTGACAGGACTTGAAAGGTTGTATCAAGTTCCAAAAGAAAGGTCTTCAAAATGAGGAGCTGATGAGAGATGATTGAAGATCTTTGAAACACTAGAGAGGACCACTGAAATCCTTCAGGGGATTCTCTTCAATATGCATCTATTGGTATTGATCTAAAAGAGGATGCAGATGAGAATGATGACAAAGACAGTGATCAGGAAGATGAATCGCATATTGCTGACAAGAAAGGAAAGAGAGCATATGGTGCTAACAACGAGAAGAGGAAAAAACCAAAGACTGGAGGACAGTGGATGCAGGACCAAATGACGCTCATTGTCGAGTGTCATGAAAAATATGCTGCATCTTTTGAATCATTCTCTAAAAGAGAAGACCCCCGGGCCTTAGTATAAAGGATGTCATGGCAGTGGTAAAGGATTGCGGTGCAGTGGCTAGGACTAATGAGTATTTCATTGCGACTGAACTATTTACCAAAAGGGTTGAAAGGGAAATGTTTATGACCTTGGACACTGTAGAAGAACGATTTGGTTGGCCAGCAAGGAAGTATGTTGCCAAGTATGGGCATTAGATAGCCATACTTGTGTTGTATTATTGAGACTTTTATTTATCTTTGAGACTTTATCAATTTATTGTAAAACTATTTCGTTGTTGTTCAGAATTTATTGTGTTGCTATGTTGATCTATTGATGTTGCTATCTTGATATATTGATGTTGCTATGTTGTCATTTTCATTTTTAGATGTCTTGTGAAAGTGAAAGTGGTGGGAGTGATGATGAGGATGATCATGATTTCCTTGTAGAGTTGATGAGGTGATGACAACAGGTCATGTCGTCCCTAACTTGTGTTGCGTCTATCATGACAAGTTATTTCTCAAAGTATTATGATAAAAATGAACCTAGAACTTCACAACTAAGTGGATATGGTTGGGTGATGGATACTTTGAGGACTCCCGGAGAAAGTGACAACATGTTTCGCATGAACTCTAGACTTTTCTACAAGTTACGTGATCTTCTTGTAAGCACTTATGGTTTAAAATCTACCTCTCATATGCACTCAATTGAGGCACTTTCTATATTCTTATATATATGCGGTGGTTATGAATCAAATCGAAGGGCACAGAATTAGTTTAAGCATTCTGGTGACACAATTTATCGAAAATTTGATGAGGTACTACAATGCGTTGTGAAGATGTAGAAGGATTTTATACAACCTAAGGATCCTACTTTTTCTACTGTTCATAGTAGAATTAGGGCTGATAATAGGATGTGGCCACATTTTAAAGATTGCATCGGAGCCATTGATGGTACTCAAATACTTGCAACTCCACCTCTAGAAGATCTTGTTAGATACATTGGTAGATCTGAAAATGCAACTTAGAATATTATGGCTGTTGTTGATTTTGACATGCGCTTCACATATACATCTATTGGTTAGTCTGAATCTATGCATGACACCAGTGTGCTCTATCATGCATTGGACGTTGATAGAGATGTCTTTCCACATCCTCCACAGGGTAATTGTTGTTCCTATCATCTATGTATATTTTTCCCCATAATGTTAGATTGATTTCCATTATCTATGTTGTAGGGAAATATTACCTTACTAATGCTGGCTATCCAAATAGGCTAGAGTACTTAGCACCATACAAGGGGCAAAGGTATCATGTCCCTGATTGGCAGAGAGGCCCGCTCCAACTGGTGAGCAAGAACTATTCAACCAATTGCATTCAAGTATTCGCAATGTTGTTGAACGGACCTTTGGTGTATGGAAGATGAAATGGAGGATTCTCCTAAAGATGCTAACCTTTGATATGCCCAAGCAAAAGATGATTGTGGCAGCCACCATGTGCCTTCATAACTTCATACGTGAGAATGCTATCTCCGACAAACATTTTCGTAGGTGTGATCGGGATCCTAGTTATGTGCCTACAATACCATCTCGATATGCAAAATATGCCATATCTCAACATGCTTCGGATTCATCAACATCACAGTCCAATGATAGGTCAATGGATCAATTTCGTAATGATCTTGGAAAGGCAATTAGCCAATCTAGGATGATCTAATGAGTGTATCTGTACTTGTTTTGTTATCTTTTGTAATCACTAATATATCATGATGAGACTTCTATGTAATTTTTGGACTTTATTACCATGCTAATTATTTGGATATTCAATATATTGCATGATTCTAGTTTTTATTTTCTTATATCTCATAAATAATCCACACAAATACAAAGGGTCAACTTACAAATACAAGTTAGATATTACAGACAAGGGCAAACTGGATAATTCCTCTACAATCCCCTTTCAAGAATCTGGAGTCAACCAACTAGCCAAACACTTTCAGAAACTACTCCTGATTCTTGAGAAGATCAGAATTAGGAGGAGTCAAAGCAAAATCAAGGAGGAGCAGGTGCTGGAGCCCTACCGAACAAGCCCTAAGGGTTTTATGATTTTGAATTTTCTAAGATATCAAATTATGTTCAATTCTTTTGAGAATCTTTATGTGTGATCCTAGAGGTTTAAAGATGACACCATAAAATTTTTAAATGATGATAAAACATGTAAATTTTTATAAAAATAAAGAATTGCAGTAATTTAAAACAACAATAACACTCTCAGATTTTTATAAAAATGTAAATATTTGATCATCATCTAAAATTTTATGGTGTCATCTTTAAAACCCTAGGATCACACAAAAAAATTTCAAAATGAATTGAATATAATTTGAAATAGAAATCAAAATCAGAAAACTTTTAATTGAGACAATGACCTTGTTAGAATGTCATAAAATTGTAGAAGTGTGATCATGGTCTGAAATTTTTATGCGAGTATAAGTATTGTCTTAGATTCATACAAAACAAGTTTCAGAAATTGTGAATCGATTTTTGCCTTAATTATATATAAGAGATTCAAAACAGCCAAGGAAAACCGCCCTAGGATGTAATTTAGTATGGTATTAGAAGTTGAGGGGGTTAAATAACCAGTTTCATAGTTTGGGGGGTTATTTGGACTATTTTCATAGTTCAGGATGTAAAATGGACTTATTTCTATATTCAATAATAAAATTTTTAGAACGGGTTGGACACTATAAAACATGCAAAAATCTACTAGCCACCTAAGATATGGTATTTTGTAATTTCAGGAATTAAATCAAATCCGACCAGTGATCTTCAGCCACAACCATGTGACGACGACTACTTTTACCAAAATCCAAGCAAGCAATTTCTTGATCATAGTTGAATATTTTTTAATCAATTATATTTACTTATATGTGATATCACCATTGCATAGGAAATCATTTTTAATAAAACCCTAATCGAATACGGTTAGAAAGATGATTGTGATGATTAACTACTACGGCAATAGTTGGTTATGGATATGTGGAATTAATAATGATTGTTGAGGCAATATTTGATTTGTTGATGTGTTGAAATGTCTCATCCAACGAATGGAGCCGGTGGTGTATATATATGTATTTTGCATAGAGGGTGCCATAGAGACTAGCATTGCCAGTGATCTTCAGCCACAACCGTGTGAGCACGACTACTTTTACCAAAATCCAAGCAAGCAATTTCTTGATCATAGTAGAATATTTTTTTAATCAATTATATTTACTTATATGTGATATCACCATTGCATAGGAAATCATTTTTAATAAAACCCTAAATCGAATACGGTTAGAAAGATGATTGTGATGATTAACTACTACGGCAATAGTTGGTTATGGATATGTGGAATTAATAATGACTGTTGAGGAAATATTTGATTTGTTGATGTGTTGAAATGGCTCATCCAACGAATGGAGCCGGTGGTATATATATATGTATTTTGCATAGAGGGTGCCATAGAGACTAGCATTGCCGGTGGGCCCCCTTACATAGGTTAGAACATAAGGATGAACCACTACACTCAGACAATAAACCGTATATTTTGTATCAACCATAATGTGCGAAAACGATCAGAAAATATTGTCCTATGATGGTATTATGATCTCCACATTGGGTAAGAGTAGATAACTAAATGTGTGAAGCTGGGTATACCGGGAGTTCCAGTGAGGTACGCTGTTTTAGAAATCAGTTACGGTAGATATGTTTTGGGCACTATATTTAAACGACATAATATGAGTACTGCCATTGTTAGTCGGAGTACAACTAGCATGTGCCAGGGTTGGAGATCTAATACCTGATTAGTGATAAACACTCTGAGTTCTCAACTGAGGTTAGGTTCACTATAGGTAAAGTGGTATAAATCTGCGCAGGGTCAAATTATGAATTCATGCCTATCTCCTGGATTGGAGGCTACAAAAGCTAAGTCTGCATTGTATACGAGTGCTAATAACAATTTCAATAATAAAAATCGGAAACCCACATTTTTCTAATAAAATCCTATTTTCCTAAATATGGATTTGAGAGAAGATTATCTATAAGATGGATGATGGTAAAAATTCATATGATTTATTTTGTTAATAAGCCTTCCTAAGTACTTTTGTACTCACTCTTACTTAACTCGCTATTTGCTTAGAACCTGAGCACTATGAATTCACTTGCGAGGCATGGGCTTAGGATAACCCACTGGGTCAGGGTGATGAGGCGGGTCAGGGTGACGAGGCGGCGGAGGACTGGGTGGAGTAATGGACCGTACGGTAGAGATAGTCGATTCATTAGATACTTAGTGATTATGTAAATTATTTATTGATGTAATATGTATATTATCTAAGACTTGATAATTATGAACTGGTAGCCTGCATGGCGAATAGATTGTAATAAGTTTCCATTTCAGTCTCTAATTATTGTTCTGTTGCAACACTCTGAACAAGGTGTATTAACTGATAAAGTGTCAGGTGCGCTCGATATTTTATCAGCTAATATGCTGATATCAGTGTAATTATCTCAAAGTAATGATGGTGTTACTATCGTTACTCTGAGATAATTATGCGGGTCACTACAGTGATTTACGATACAGCAGCTGATGGCAGATTCTTTATCCTGCATATATAAGAGCGAACACAACTATAGTGGCAATCCGCTGATAGCAGGTATGGTGCAGAAATTACCAGACACGGTGCTAATATAGGCCGCAGCCCGCAGTGTGATGCCATATATTGGGATGTGCTCCCTCACATGTTGCAGGAACAAAAATTTTGGCGATAGGTTTGTATCGAAGGAGCCTGACAAGATTGTGAGCTAGGAGTACTCCTGTGGAGTGGATGCTGGGTCTGCGCCTGTGTATGTCACTGAGAGCTTGTGTGGCTCAAGGCTCCGATCCTGCCATCCTGTGACATCAAGCAGAAGAAAACCAGCGTTTTCAACACAAAGATCGACCTTAATTTCACGTAGCAAGCTGTTATGGTTTTCCTTAATAACATGAGCAGCATTACTGTGGTCGCAGTGTTCTCGTACAGGAGATCTGTCCAACATCGCTCACTGCTGAGCTCTCTATGTGCGATGCTCAGAGCTTCATGATTGGCATCTTCAATCTGTACATCTCTTTTTGTCTGAAGATAAACAATGGCTGCATGAGCTACATTTTCCATCGCATTGTAGGCTGTCTAAGCAAGTTCAATTCTCCATAGAATGTCTCCTCTCTTTTGTGCCTATCCATGAATGCAGGTGGCACATCCATTTTTATCCAAAAGCCCTAACCTGATCGTTACTTTCGTGGGCAACGCCTGATGAGTGAACTGCTAAATGCAGTTTGCTATCTCTTTTAGCAACAGAAGTTTCGAAATACGCACGGTTGCCTAGACCTGGAGTAAATGTAAGCAGTAAGTATGTTGATGGAATCAGATAAGGGGAGAATCTAGATACGTTCTGAGATACAGAGACCTGGAAAAAAAAACTGGGTTAAATCGTAGTGTAGGTATAAAGAAAACGCGAGGGGATTATCAGTGGATACTACTAAGCATCTCTTTCTAGTTTTTTTTTTCTTTCTTTTTTGGCTGATGACATCTTGTCATCTCTGATCCTGTAAGCTTCGGTAAGGTAGCAGATAGCAGTAACCAAAAGAACCATGCCAAACAAGGGTACGTTCTCTTGATTCGGGAAAACCCATGGTAACACAATAGAACTGTCTATGACGTATGGATAAGATAGATAATCACCGAATATGTTAAAGAATCCTACCATCCATGCACCTTCTTTGTATTCCGTCCAGATCTCAGGTCTATACCCTGTTTGTTGATCGGGCTCTCTCGATATGAATGAAGCAGAGATTGACATGGTTGCTTGGTAATATCAGATGAGGACGCAGCCGACGCAGGATCCTAAGAAGCGAAAGGGATACGATTGTTACACATGCCGAAGATCGAGGAGAAGGATAGGATAAGTAAGAGATCTAGACATACCTGAGACGGTAGATCCAAAGAAGAGAGAATGGCAGTTGATGGTGGCGTCGATAGCGTGGTGAGCTAAGCAAGGAAAACACCTATCAATAAACATATATAGGAGGAAGCATTCTTGTAGACGGATTGAACAACCACGACAGCCCCAAAGAATCAACAACGAACCAGGACGGATTGAGCAAACACGACACAGGAACAACCAGGAGGAACAGAAAAACCATAATAAATTTTTAGAGAGAGAGAGAGAGAGAGAGAGAGAGAGATGGGGAGGGGGGGAACGGGATGAGAGAAGAGAAAGGGGAGAGAGGGTGCAAACCGGGAGGAGCCGCAGCAGCGGCAAGCGACGGAGACGGGTGGCCGGGGTTAGCTCCTCTCGTCGGTCTTGCTCCCGCTCTCAATCACAATGGCGGCAAAACAGAACACGGAGTGCAAGGAGGTTCACTGACGGACTAGGACCGTGTTGTCAGCTCGACTGCGTAAGCAAATGTGCTATGGAGGGAGAGGAGCACACGCTTGTCTTACTCTTACCCTTTTTTTTCTTACGGATTTGTTGCATGGTAAACAACATTTAACTGAATTTTTTTTAATTTCTAACCTTGTCTTTGCAGCTCCCTTTTGCGCCAAAATGTCTTCGTGATGAATAGCATTAATTGTTCATCAAATGCCTCGCAATCTATTCTTGCTTGAATCTCTTAGAATTCAATACACGCGCGCAATTGTCCTCACAAAAATAATAAAAAACAAAACAAAACAAACTACACGCAATTGAACTGGAAACTACGCGCAATCAAAACAATCAACACTCTAAAAAGTTTGTGAGTATGCATCTATCGAACCAGGGCTGGCTAGGCCAGAGCAATAAGTGCGACGACCTAGGCCCAGCGCAAATAGGATCTAGACCTTATGCATCTTTCACTAGTATATACACGTAATAGATAAGTTCAGCCCTATACAAACATATCTGTTACCATTACCCAGATCAATGAGGTTTGAGAACCTCTTCCTATTCGATGCACTAATTTTGCAATAACTTTTTCTCATGATAACTCATCTAATGTTTAGTTAGATGATTTTTTCTGAATTAAAAGTGTTGCAAGTAACTTTGCCATGTGCATTGATGTCAGCAGTTGAGATTCAAAGTTGCAGATTGCTATCCAAATATTTCAATTGCCTACCGGATCCTCTTAACTATACCTGTGACCGTTGCGTCAGCTGAAATAAGTTTTTCTAAATTAAAATTACTGAAAAAATATTTGAGATCATCTATGCCACAAGAAAGATTGAATGGTTTGGCTATGTTATGTATTGAGAAAAATACGTTAGACAATGTTGATCTTGATATTATCCTTGATGATTTTGCATCAAGAAATGCTCCAAGGAGTTATTTTTTTATGATTATAAATGTCATTGACTGATCGTATCCTAGTTTGTTATTCAGGTGAAAGACACAATGACTACTCTTATGGTCTCTGCTGATGTACTTGTTTTTGAAGCTTATTTCAGTGAAGACTTAAGAGGCTTTTGTTAGTATTTTTTCCAGTTCCTTTAAGTGTTTGTATTGTTTTTTCCGTCTTCTTTGGTTCTTAAGAGCATGTTGTTGAAACTCGTACTATATATATCTGTGGCATTGGACCTTATTTGCTAATGAAAGTTTATGATATCAATGTTTATTTTTTGTCATTATAAAAGGTTCATTGATTTAAGTGGTATATTTACAAGTAAGAATTACTTCACTATAACCTATAGGTCATAGGCCCGTTGTCTACAATTCGCCCTAGTCCTTCCAAACTATAGGGTCGACCTTGTATGGAACGTCTCCCTTATTCATCTTGTATAAAAGCCAGGTGAACGCAAGGAAGGAACAATGCTTCGGAGTCAACTTATATGTTGACCACTGTACATTGGCTCCGAAGCATATAAGTACATTCACTACTAGACAATCCTTTATCATAGACGGTTCGGAACCGTCATCACAGACGGTTTTTCGAATCGTCTGTACCAAAGTATCAGTGATGAAAAAGAGTCATCACAGACGGTTTTCCAACCGTCTATGAAAAAGCTTATCACAGACGGTTCTAACTTAGCACCGTCTATAATGGTGATACATCACAGATGGTTCCAAGTAGGAACAGTCTGTGATGATATGTCATCGCAGACGGTTCTAAAACCGTTCTTATTTAGAATCGTCTGTGATGATTCCCTCATGATAGACGGTTCCACTTTGGAACTGTCTCTGATGGTCCTATATCACAGACGGTTCTTATTTAGAACCGTCTGTGATATTGATTTTGTATTTTTTACTAAATTTTTATTTATTGGCTAGCCTCAGGAAATGCTAGTCGTGCCCTCTGAAACAAAAGACAGTACACAACATCACGAGCATATTATAATTAATGACATACATTTAAAAAATATTGATCTCCAATCACATGTTAACAACCTGCAGCGCATCCATTTCATAAATGAACCCAGATCGCACATTACAACATAAGTACAACACATCCATTTCAGAAATGAACTGACATATATACTAACCAATGGGATTCAGAAGTACAAATGACAAATTCACAGCACAAGGCTGACAAATTAATATAAATGCATGATTAACAAATTCATAACTCATTAGTTCAGCCCTGAGTAGCATCTACCCTTTGGATCTAACACCTCACTCATGAAGAAGGAACAGAGGTTTTCTCAAGTACTTAGGAGGTCAGCCTGTTCCAACGTAGATTTAGCGTATTGCCAAGCCTGTCGATGAGAAGAGTTAAGTCTTGTGTGTATATAAATTCATAAGTGGAGACAATTGTTATAAGATCGACAAACCTGTATGTCATTGGTCTTCTCTGAACCAACAAGGAGTGCCATGTAGTGGCAAATGTAGAATCCACATTAGTCAGTGGCCTTTGGCTGCTGGTGGCACTGCCAAAACATAATAGGTTAATTAGTTCCAAAGGTATTATTATGGAGTGTGAAGGATTAATGCGTACTATCTGATACCGGATAGTCAAAAGTATAAATTAGAGTGGCTGGGTTCTTCTTGTGTGGCCCTCCGCGGTATTTGTAGACACCGAATGTAAGGCCCCCATTTTTGATAATTAATACCAAAAATGGATACCATGTGCATACAGTACTAGTCCCATGATTAGTGGCTAGTACGCACAAATACAAATTGATATCACAGTCATACACAAACTTTATTATTACAGCGGAAGCAAAGTACGTAACATTTTTACAGTACCAAAAGTAAAGACATATCAGTGGAGACATATTTCTTGTAGTATGCCTTTAACCCAATATCCCTACAGGCAACTGACAAGGAGAACCCTAGTAAAATTCATCGTTCACATCCCCGAATCCTACGTCATAAAATGTATCGTCGGGGAAATCTGTTTCTGCACCTAAAAACATCAACATGGGCAAGTTTAGTACTTACGTACTCGTAAGACTTTTGAAAAACCTAATATATATGCAGGCCAATTCAAGGAAAAGCTTATGATTGCTTTGCATAAAGCTGCTTTGAAATGTAAATACAGAATAGTAGATTGCAAAATGGAATTTAAGTAAAAACAGCTTAATACTAAAAGTAACAGAATGTAAGCATAAATAAATTGTAGGTACCTAGGTATCATGACCACTTCCACAAACCATTCCTACCAGTCCCAGGTAGAAATCCTGAGTTTTATGAAAATATAAACAGCTAACTAGTGCCGGCGCACCAAGATTCCCATAACCATGGAACGACTTTTGAAAAGTTTCACACTCTGCAGAGTTGTACAGCTTTACCCACAAGTAATGATCAACCTCTTTTGCCAGGCTAGTAACACACTTCCTTTGGTGTGTCGGCAAGGAGATCATAACATAACTGTTACATTGTTTAACCCTAACTTTGCACCAGCCCGGTGACGTCAAACCCGTACTATGGTATAAATGTTTGCACACCATCGCACAATAATGATTAAGCATATCCATAGTATGGCATTCACCGCTAGATCAAGAACGTGACTCCCAACACCTCGGTGTGGGCGCCCTACGAGCAACCAACATCAAGAAGCCCGTACTACTCCAGCCTACCAATGTGCAAAGCTAGTTTTAAGCAACTTAATAGGTTAAGACTGTCCCATACCAAAGACTTGTGGTTGTACGGTAATTCTTGGGTTTAACGACCACGTAGTTCGGTCCTTAATCCGACACGGGCAATAGTCTCCACTTACACTACGCATACAAGTCCCTTGTACACCCGGCTATTGCCAATAATTGCCCGCATCAAAATCGTAGTTTTATTTTCATTTTTGATCAAAATACCAACCATAAATAAAGGTCATACCCATTGAATGTCATATCCAATATTGTTAATCGTGTCAAAATTTTATGTTGCTTTAAGCATGGCTAAGCATAACACTAAGTGTGATTAACCTGAATCGACATCAATTACTGTCTAAGTTATTCTAGGGTTTTCAAGGATCACAATTTCATACTTATCAAGGAAGTTCTATACAACTACTGGTACAACTACCAATACCCATAATATAGCAGACTTTAATAAAAATAAAGTATGCAGTAAAACATTTAATGAAAACATTTATAAAACTGGGATCAATATGATCAAAGGGGGTGCTTGCCTTGTTGATGTTCCTCGACGTCAAATTCCTGATCGTCGAATACACCAGATTCATCGGGTTCTACATGTCGAATAATAATAACATGGCAATTCCAATAAAATGAAAGAATCAGATGTAAGAGACAAATAAAAGCAATTTCATAAATCAAACATGATTGTTGATTATTTATTTGTAAGTTACATGTATATTTTTCTGACTGGATTTAAGTAATAATGAATCTTATTGTTTTTAAATTATTTATCATTTTCAGAGACTACTTTATTACTCTAAATTCTGAAATTATGTGGATTATTATTATTAGACTATTTTCTCACTCTATGAAATATTTTAATTATTTTCCATGGTACACCCTAAGTATTTTTGTATAATCAGGTTCCTAACAGAGCATGGAGTCTAACGAAATTTTTTTCATTTAATTTGGAATTGAATTGCAAATATTCTACACATGGCATATTTCAAATTCTTTCTTTAAATTGAAATCTGAAATTTAAACAGAGTTCATTTTAAAATATTTTTGCATATTCTGAATCTTCATGATTTTATATGAATTTATAAATTTATTTCATTTCATTTGGTTGGATAGTTCAAAAGATATTCAAGTTTGAATGCATTCGGTTTTGAAAATTCTAGAAATTAGAAAATTTACTATAAACGGAAAGTACGCCTTCGGAACCAAAGTACGCTTTCCCTTTTCTGCGCTGCGCTTGACTGAGGCTCTGACGGGCCGGGCCCAGTGGCAGCGAGGCGCGTGGGCCTGCGAGCTTATGCGGTGCCTGAGAGGCTGACAAGGGGTCCCGCGTGGCAGCGACTCAACACAGTGAACGCGACTGACATGTGGACCCGGTTGTCAGCGACACTGAGCAGGGGCACGGTTGCGAGGCTCGCCGACGGCGAAATACTGCCGGAAAAGTGGAATGGGTTCCACCTCCTTACTCAGCATGCTTGCGCGATCCTAGGGGTGGTATCGCTTCGGCCAGTGGTGGCCGGAGACGGCCTGCCACCGTGAAGGGGGCGGCGACGGTCACGGTTAGCCGGCGGCATGGCGAACTACGGCTTCCCGAGGTGGAAGATCGCCACGATGAGCACTAGCATGACACGAGGAGTCCATTTCCGGATTCAGGCAAGAAAATGGGTAACGGAGGAGGGCTCTCACCGTGAGCATGCGGCGGCGGAAGAAGGAGCTTGAGGAGAGCTCGTCGGGGAAGAAAAGGTGAAATTGAGGTGGGCAAAGGTTTCAAGGTGCTATGAGGGTGCTTCGGGTTGGATGGTTTGGGGCGAAGTGGACTGAGGCGACGCAAGGACGAGTTTTCCCTTTTTCGGGTGTGCACCGGAGTTGGAGAAGAAAGGGTGGCTGGGCGGCGTTGCGGTGGTTTGGGTGTGGCCTTGCGGGTTCCAGAGAAATGTGAACGAGCTAGAGGCAGCCTTGCAACGTTTAAATAGGTAAAAGAGGCGGTGACACAGGGTTTGGACGGGGGAGAAAAGGGCGGCGGATTGCGCGGGTTTCTCGGTTGTTCTGGCGTGGGAGAGAGAGAGAGCACAGACGGAGGAAGCTGCGGCGCAGCAGGGCGACGTGCTGGCAGCCTCGAGTGGTGAGTTGCGGCGCAGACGCGACAAATTTGAAGGCGTCGCGGCTCGGGTGAGAGAGAGCAGAGAGGGAAAGAAGAGTGGAGAAGAAGCACCTGACAAGTGGGCCATGGATTTCAGCGAGAGAAGAAGAGGTCGGCAGCAGAGACAGCTGGCGCCTCGGGCCCATTTGTTAGTGAGTCACACGGTAAGTTACGGGAAATCTCTGGACAGGCTGGGGTGAAACCGGAGTTCTAGGGTAAAATATAAACTTACTATTTTATGAAAATTTTTACAGCAGTCGACAAGGAAATGACAAGGATTTAGTAAAATTTTTAGATAAAATATATGAGTAAAACTATTATTAAAAATCTGACAATTCACTATTACAGGTTTTTGCTGATTCTGATTTCTATTTATTTGAGGGTTAAAATAAATTTATTATTTTATGAAACTTTTTTATAGAGTTTTTATTGATATTTTATACCTTATGTAAAATTACCATGATTTTATATTTGCTATTTTATTCATGATAATTCTGACATTGCATTTTCCAGTTTTTCTGATTGACAGTTTGTGAATTTCTAAAATTAACAAATGAAGCGATAAATTCTTGATATTTTTAACAGCAATGGGTTAGGTTAATATGTCGGCATGGTTAAAATTTTAACCCTAGTTAAGGTAATAATAATCCTGAACAAATCTTATGGTTCAGATTTTTACTTATCTCCTCATAATTACTTTTATCTTTTAATTTATTTTATTATTTCCAGATCAGTGCAAGTGGTAAAAACAGGATTCTGGATGTATCTGATATTTTTATGAATTTTTACTGACTTTAGGTTTTTACCTTTTTACCATTTTACTATATGTATCTTTTGAATTTCTTTTAATAGGAAAAAGCCAAAAGAATTTCTTTAACTCAGAAAAATCAGAAAACATAACAATAAATCATATTTGTATTTTTAATATTGAATTTCTTATTTTATTGAATTTTCGGCTGTTACAAATCTACCCCCCTTACAAAAAAAATCTCGTACTCGAGATTTGGCGAGGTTTAGAAGAAATCAGGAAATTCTTTACGGAGATGATCTTCACGTTCCCAGGTAGTTTCGTCTTCTGTATGATTACTCCATTGGACTTTCAACATCTTGAGAGTCTTGTTTCTTGTTTGTCGTTCCGCTTCTTCAAGAATGCGAATTGGATGCTCTCGATAAGAAAGGTCAGGTTGAAGATCGATATTTTCCAGGTTGGTCAGCTCAGAGGGAACACGAAGACACTTCTTGAGTTGCGACACATGAAAGACATTATGAACCTCTGATAGTTGAGGTGGCAGTTCTAATTTATATGCCATCTCACCCATCTTCTCAAGGATTCGGAAAGGTACAATATATCGCGAAGCTAACTTTCCACGAACTTGGAAACGACGAACTCCACGGAGGGGCGATACTTTAAGATAGACATGATCACCAACTTATAAACTGAGTTCACGACGACGGTTGTCGGCGTAACTCTTTTGGTGAGATTGGGCTTCTTTTAGACGGCTTCTGATCACGTCTACTTGCTCTTGCGCTTTTTGAATAAGATCTGGACCAAAGAATTTTCTCTCTCCAACTTCGGACCAGAAGAGAGGAGTTCTGCATTTTCTTCCATACAATGCTTCAAAAGGAAACATTTGAAGACTGGATTGAAAACTATTGTTGTAAGAAAATTCAGCGAATGCTAAGCTTTTCTCCCAATTAGAGCCATAGGATAACACACAGGCTCTCAACAAGTCTTCCAGAATTTGATTTGTTCTCTCAGTTTGCCCATCTGTCTGGGGGTGATAAGCTGTACTAAAATTCAGCTTAGTCCCTAGGAGATTGTGCAAACTTTCTCAGAATCGAGAAGTAAATTGAGATCCTCGATCTGAAACAATGGTCTTTGGAACACCATGCAAACGCACAATGTTATTCAGATTGAGTTCTGCAAGTTCATCTCCTCGATTAGTGACTTTGACCGGAATGAAATGCGCCACTTTGGTTAGCTGATCGACGATGACCCAAATTGAATCATGACCTTTTCTAGTCTTTGACAGACCAGTAATGAAATCCATACTGATATCATCCCACTTCCATTCTGGAATCTTCAAAGGTTGCAAAAGTCCAGCAGGACGTTGATGCTCGGCTTTGACACGCTGACATACATCACAGATTGCAACATATGCAGCAATATCCTTTTTCATACCAGGCCACCAATACTCCCGTCGGAGATCTTGATACATCTTCGTACTTCCAGGATGGATTGAAAGAGGGGACTCATGAGCTTCTTTAAGGATTAAATCTTTAAGCTCAGGATCATTTGGAACATAGATCTGATTCTTGAACATAAGCACTTCATCTGATCCTTCATGGAATTCGGATTCGGATCCTTTCTTTAACTCTTCACGAATTTTGATAATAGATTCATCTTTGAGTTGAGCGACTTTAATTTGGGATTTTAAGGTTGGTTGCACTTCGAGTGCGGCCAAAAATCCTTTTTCAACAATTCCCAAATTAAGCTTTTGGAATTCTTTGATGAGGTCTGACTAGTTGGTATGATAGGAAACAAAAAGACAATGAAGTTTTCTGCTAAGAGCATCAGCTACGACATTAGCTTTACCGGGATGGTATTGAATATTAAGGTCGTAGTCTTTTATCAACTCCAGCCACCTTCGTTGTCTTAGATTCAAATCAGGCTGGTAAAGAAATATTTCAAACTCTTATGATCTGTAAAAATATTGCATCGATTACCAATGAGGTAATGACGCCAAATTTTAAGAGCATGCACTACGGCAGCTAATTCCAGATCATGAGTTGGATAATTAAGCTCATGGGGTCGTAACTGACGAGAGGCATAAGCGACAACTTTACCTTCTTGCATCAGAACACACCCTAATCCACTTCGGGATGCATCGCAATAGACATCAAAGCTCTTATGAACATCAGGTAACACTAGCACTGGGGCTGTTGTTAACCGATTCTTAAGCTCCTGAAAACTTTCTTCACATTCAGGTGTCCATTCGAACTTCTTTTCCTTCTTTAAAAGCTGAGTCAAGGGTCGGGCTATTTTGGAAAAATTCTCGATGAAACGGCGATAATATCCCACTAAACCGAGAAAACTTCGAACTTTGGGTACAGATTGAGGTGATTCCCAATCCATGATCGCTTTGATTTTACTAGGATCGACAGATATGCCTCCATTGGATAGAATATGCCCGAGAAAAGCAACTTCTTTTAGCCAAAATTAGCACTTCTCGAATTTGGCATAAAGCTTATGCTCGCGAAGTTTCTCGAGTACCATACGCAAATGCTGCGCATGATCTTCTTCAGATTTGGAATAAATAAGGATGTCGTCGATGAAAACCACAACGAACTTATCTAAGTACTCCATGAATACCTTATTCATGAGGGTCATAAAACTGGCAGGAGCATTAGTAAGTCCGAAAGACATTACGGTGTACTCATACAGCCCGTAACGCGTGGTAAAAGCAGTTTTTGGAATATCTTCGGATCTGATTTTCAATTGATAGTACCCATGTCTCAAATCAATTTTTGAAAAGACCTGAGCACCTTTCAATTGATCAAACAGATCGTCGATATGAGGAAGAGGATATTTATTTTTTATTGTCACATCATTTAAGGCTCGGTAATCCACACACATGCGTGTACCACCGTCCTTTTTAGGAACAAAAAGAACCGGACTACCCCACAGAGAAGAACTAGGTCGAATAAATCCTTTCTTTAATTGCTCATTGATTTGCTTCTTTAATTCGACTAAGTCATGAGGGGGCATGCGATAGGGACGCATAGAAATAGGATCTATTCCGGGAACAAGATTGATGACAAATTCCATATCTCTGTCTGGAGGAAGTCCAGGCAACTCATCTGAAAATACATCAGGATATTCAGAGACTATAGGAATTTGGCTGAGGTCTTTTATTACGGCTGAACAAAAGAAGGATTGGGATTTTTCAGAATTTTGGATGGAAGAAAAATTTACTGGGATACCTTCAGAGTTAACAAGAGAGATAGACCGTTTGGCACAGTCTATGCATCCTTTATATTTGGATAGCCAGTCAATACCAAGGATTACATCTAAACCAGGTGTTTCTATGAGGATGAGATCAGCGTGAAATAATATTCCATTTATTTCAATACTGATACTTGGGCAAATTTTTGTTGATTTCATGGTTGATCCAGGGGAATAGATTAACATTTTGGTAGAGAGAAGATCAGATTTGATATTGTTTTAATCAACAAACTTTTTTGAAATGTGAAGGACCATGTGGAGGTCCATCCATGTTTGTGATGAGTATTTGACTTTATTTGAGCAAGGTGTGCTCAAGTTTGAGTTTGATTTGGATTGATTTTCAAAATGAAGCATTTTGAGTTGTCTCTGCCAGGAGTGGCAGTACCGGTCATATGGATGCGGTAGTGATGAGTTGGATGGTTTATTGCACATCATTGTGGGCATTGCTATGTGAGGTGTTTCCTTGTCTTTGATGGTTGCAGGACGACAGTGCTAGGTCATGGTGAGGTGAAGGATGACCGGAACTAGGCGAGGAGCGTCGGAGGTCCAGACAGTTGGGAGATCGCCGGAAGATGATCGGAGATGGAGTCCGCGCAAGTCAAGAAGACAAGGAAAGGAGTTGATGCTAGCTAGATGCCGCGTGGATCAATGAGGGCCGTCGGATTGAGGTCTAGTTGATAGGTTAGCGGGTCTAGGTAGTATGCTTTGAAAACCGTGCAAGAAAACCCGGTATGTGTGTGGGTTTTGGGTTAGCCCTTGCATGGCTGTGTGTGTGGGTTAATCCTAGCCCTTAGATGAGTGCTCTAGGGTTGAGGGACTCATCCAAGGGTGGTAGGTGGCCCAAGAGTAGTATAAATAGGGGTGGAGGGGTAGCCTCCTCCTCTTGAAGGTTTTGAGGTTTGTGAATGCTCCTTTGAGCTTTGCCCACATGAAAGTGAGGCTTTGTAACCTCTCCTTCCAGAAATGAAAGTTTTATCCATCCACCTCTGAATTTATTTTGCGTATTTACATTATGTCTTTACTTTACGCAATTTAAATTCAGCATTTACTTTCCCGCAATTACTTTCTCGCAATTTACTTTCATGTAATTTGGATTTGCCTCCCCTCCTTCTAAATGCTGCTGATCTTGGATGTTTTGAGTGTGTTCATATGGTTTTACATCTCTTTTGCATTCTTGGATTGAGTAGAGAACATCTTTTCTTTCAAGTTCCAACTTTGTTCAGAACTTGTTCTTCGTGCAGCAGTCAGTGTTTGATTTCTATAAAAATATAGAAAAATCTTTTTCAAGTTATTCTTGTTGGAGGAGGTGCGGCACTCTGATATCCACTTTCACAAAAATTTTGGAGTTCATTTGTTGCACCGTTTGGGCGCCATGAGGTGAAAACCGAGCCCCAAACTTTCTGCACGAAGTTCTTGACCAGACTGTGTTCTTAGATTTTTCCTGTTTTTTCTTAAAGGCTTTTTGAGGAGAACTTTGGTGGAGTTCTTCACGACTCTGATTCTCATAGGGAGAAAAAGTGTCAAAATTGTGAGCTGCATAAACCCACCAACCTCCTGTGCAAATTGAGGACAAGTTCTGGAAATTCTGCTTTTGCTTTTCTGAAAGTGACTTTTGTGATTTGAATTGATGTCCTTTCTAAAAGCAAGAGTTTGAATTGATTCCTCTTTATCTTGGACACTAGACAACCAGTATTGTGACTCAAAAATCCCCACATATTTTATGGTACTTATCCATGCAAGCTTAGGGTACACATAGTTGTCTAGTTTTTCAGGTTTTTCACGATTTCCTTTGAGCGATCTTGTCGAGGTTTTTGTTGGAGTATTTTGGGGGAAATTTTATTTGCGACCATTCACCCCCCCTCTGTTCGCCATCTCGGTCCTTCAATTGGTATCAAAGCCGGTTTTGCTCTTCCATAGATCTTGACTGGTCTCAAGAGCCATGGCGACGGACAAATATTCCACCAAGCCTCTCATCTTTAATGGAGTTGATTTTTCTTTTTTGGAAGTCCCGGATGGAGTCATACATCACTGCCCAGGGTTACCTGATATGGCAGAAGGTGAAACTCCCGTATGAGGTTCCTGCTGATGAAAATGTCACGGCCATCAATATGGTTGACGTTGAGGCGAATGCTAAGGCAAGGAACATTCTCATACAGGGTCTTAGCCGCGGTGAGTATGATAGGATTTCTCACCTTCGCTCCGCTCACGAGATTTGGGTAACCCTCGATGCTTACCATGAGGGCTCTACTCAAATCAAGACTGTGAGGCAGGACCAGTTCAAGCGCGAGTACAACAAATTTGATCAACGCGCTGGTGAGAGTCTCGACGAGTGTTTTGGTCGGTTTACAAAGATTTTGAGCGACCTCCGAGCAGTTGGTTGCATATACCCTAACTCGGACAATGCTCGGCATTTCTTGACCGCACTCGACCTTCGGGTTTGGGAGATGAAGGTGACCACCATCAAGGACACCACCGACTTATCGACTCTGACTCTTAACGGGCTTTATTCCCGCCTCAAGACTCATGAGATCGATGTCGTCTCTCGGAAGACGAAATCTCAGTCGATGGCTTTGGTCACCGATCCCATTGGATCTTCTTCTTCTTATCCTTCTATTGGTTTCTCTCTTTCCGCCCTTTGCGAGCTAAGCGATGACCAACTGGGAAAATTTCCAGAAAATGAGCTTGCTCTTCTCGCTCGCAAGTTTTCTCATGCATACAAGAGGGTGAGAGAGGAAGAGAGGTGGCATGATCACCTGCTTCGAGTGTGGTGGCCCCAACCACATTCGGGCGAACTGTCCCAAGCTGGAGAAGGGCAAGAACGACGTTGGCGGTTCGGGCAAGAACGACTACACCGACAAGAACCGCAACAAGAAGCCTCGGCCAGTGAATCGCACACGAGAAGAAGTATCGCAACTTCTCCAAGAACAAGAAGCTCTTCCACCGCGTCCTCGCCGCGCTTGACGACATCAACCTCTCCGACATGGAGACATGGAGTGACGAGGGCGAGGATGATCCACAAGAGAAGAAGGGCGGCGACGACTTCTCCGGCATGTGCTTCATGGCCGACACCAACGACATCAGTGACTCCTAGCTCTACAGCGACTCGGATGAGGTACCCTCCTATGACTAGCTCAACGAAGCTTTCTGCAGATTTGGAAAATTTCATGCTAGAGCTAGAGCTAGGTGTACGGAGCTTGAGAAGGAAGTAGGTACCTTGACTCGGTAGTTAGCTTCACTTAGATCTTCTTCCTCCCGAGTCACTGATGATTGCTCTTTGTGTGATGCTATTCTTGTGGAGTTAGAGAACCTAAGGACCATACATGATAGTGTGCTTGCTGAACTTGATGGTCTTAGGTTGAAGAATGCTAGCACTAGTTCTGTTGATGCTATTCCTGTTGAGGCTAGTTTTCTTCATGCTCACTCCACTCCATCATGTGCTAATTGCCCTAAATTGCTTGCTGAAATTGATGCCATGAGCGAACACCTTAGAAAGCTTTCTGCTAGAAATGATGAACTTGAATTGCATGCTTCCAAGGACCCAGTCAGCTCATGTGAGGGCTGTAGGCAATTAAAACTTGACAATGATGCTTTGAATGTCAAGTGTGATCAACTTGCTAAGGACTTACTAGTTAAGTTAAAAACTGGTTGCTTGTTGTGTGTTGGGGTTAAGGATGATGTGGATCAAATCCATGTCGAGCTTAGGAAGAAGTTAAAAGACCAAACCCTTAGGATTAGAGATGCTCCTTGCGTTTCTT
Source organism: Otatea glauca (assembly GCA_036346275.1). NCBI lineage: Eukaryota > Viridiplantae > Streptophyta > Magnoliopsida > Poales > Poaceae > Otatea > Otatea glauca. The sequence goes on along the minus strand of JAYEVK010000325.1, from coordinate 248,664 downwards.
GTGAGGCCCTCAAGATTGAGGCAGCCGTGCTAGGGGAACAAAAAGCACGTGCTGAGAGATCTTCTCTTTCTCTTTCTGGTTCTTCTTCTTCCTCTCCTTCCCCCTGTTCTTCTTGTGCTTCTTTCTTTCGAGATTGCCACTATCTTATGAGCACTCTCGAGAAGTTTGTTGGAGGCAAGAAGAAGCTCAATCTTATTCTAGATCAATCCAAGATTAGTAGATTCAATCAAGGTCTAGGATTTGATCCCTTGGAGCACGCTCGGGCGCATCCTCCCACCATTGTGCGCGGCTCCAAGAGTGGTGAGATTGTGGTAGCTCCCAAAGTCAGTACCACCATGTTTAGGTCCGCTGGGGTTGTCCATAGGACTTCTGACCAGAAGGGTGTTACTCTTATTGCTTCTGCCTCTAGCAAGGCGAAGTACACATGCACCTTCTGTAAGAAGGATGGTCACCTAGTAGATTTCTGCTTCAGGCGCGCCAAGGTCACTCGGCGTGAGCGTGTTGTCGCTCTTAAGGGTATTCGTGGTCATCCCGGACTTTGAGTGCTCCTAAGACACACACCGCTTCTAGACAAAGTTAGAGAGTCGCTGTTTTTGGGCAGCGTCCGTGACTTGGTTTTCATGCTAGTTCTTCGAGTTTTAGTCCTGGAGCTGTTCGTAGTCAGTCTTTTCGTCGTCCTCTTGATATTCCTCGTTTTTCCCATCGAGGTAGATATCGGTGTGTGAGGTGTTTTCCGATAGGAGATCCAGCACCTTCTTGGGATGGTCCGGCTTTTGCACCACGGCGTGCCAACCCGCTTTGACTCCTAGATTATCTACGAGTTGCTCTGATCGTGTGAGAGTTGAGCGTCAGAGAGACACTCGAGTCCGATCTTCTTACGTGGTCGGTACTGAGGTGTCGTATGGTTCAAGATTGGGTTCCTAAGTCTTCACTCTATCCCAAAGATCGAGTCATCTTTCTCTCTTTGTCTTGATCGGGTTCGCCGGATGGGGAAGGGCGATGTTTGGATTGTTGACTCGGTTGTTCTCGCCATATGACCAGAGATTCTCGTTGGTTCTCTTCCTAGTCCGAGCCCCGGTGATGAGTTAATCACTTTTGGGGATGCATCTTCGAGTAGAGTCATTGCTAAAGGTACCATCTGCATTAACCAAAATTTCATTCTTAAAGATGTTGCCTTAGTAAGTAAGTCGCAATACAATCGCTCTCTGTTTCTCGACTTATCGATGACTCTTTCGAGGTAAGCTTCAAGAGTAATGCTGTAGAATTCTTGATTCATCGGGAGGGTTAGTTTATGGGATTTCTAGATTTGGGAGAGTCTTTCGTGCTGATTTTTCTCGCTTCTTCCGAGACTCTCTTCGATGTCCGATTGCTTCGAGTCCCGTGATCTCTCCTTCGCATAGGAGACTTGGTCACATTGGTTTTGATCATTTGACCCGAGTTAGCGACCACGATCTCATTCGGGTTTACCCAAACTCAAGATGGTCAAAGACTTAATTTGCTCTCCTTGCCGACATGGCAAGATGGTTATCGCTTCTCGTCCTCCGATCCACCGTAGTGATGACTGATGCACCGGACAGCTTTTACATATGGACACCGTTGGTCCAAATAGAGTGCAATCGTGCAGGAGGAAGTGGTATGTTCTTGTCATCGTTGATGATTTTTCTAGATACTCTTGGGTATTCTTTATGGCCTCGAAGGATGAGACTTTTCTCACTTGAGGGTTTGGTCAGTAGGTTGTCTATTGAGCTCCCAGGTGCATTACGAGCTATACGCAGTGATAATGGCACGGAGTTCAAGAATTCCTACTTTGAGAGTTTCTGTGTGGAGTCTGGTTTAGAGCATGAGTTCTCTTCTCCTTACGCCCCTCAGCAGAATGGCGTAGTGGAAAGGAAGAACAGGACCTTGGTTGAGATGGCCAGGACGATGCTAGACGAGTCAAGACTCCTAGGAAGTTTTGGGTGAGGCTATAGCTCTTGCTTGCCATGTTTCTAATCGCGTGTTTTTAGAGCACATCCGCATCGCACTTCTTATGAGTTGAGGTATGGCGAAAGCCCGGTGTGTCTCATTTTCGCGTTTTTCGGTTGCAAGTGTTTTATCTTGAAGTCCTGTAACCTAGATAAGTTTGAGTCTCGCTCTTCCGATGGTATCTTTCTAGGTTACTCGACTTCTTCTCGTAGCTATAGGTCCAGGTGTTGATGCGTATAGGATCATAGAGACCTGTGATGTGACCTTTGATGAGGCTAGCCCAGGAGCTAGACCTGATGTTTCAGGCTCTTCTTATCCCTCTGAGACCATCTTTGTAGAAGATGAGGATGATGGAGATGATGGTGTTCCACCGGATCCAGTTCCCTCTACACCTAAGGTGCCTCCTGTTTCCATTTTTGCACCTCAGGGAGACCAGCCCTTGCCTTCCGACTCTCCTTCAGCAAGTGGCTCTGCTCCTACCTCTTCTGTGCATGAGGTAGAGGCCACTTCTGCTTCTGGTCCTCCCCGACATATCCAGAAAGCTCATCCACCTGATCAAATCATTGGTGATCTGTTTGAGCGGGTCACTTGCTCAAAATTAGGTTTGTCCAGTTTCGGCCTCCACTCTGCCTTCGTTGCCTCCTTTGAGCCGAAGGATGTTTCTCATGCATTATCCGATGAATTGTGGATTAATGCTATGCATGAGGAACTTGAGAACTTTGAGAGGAACAAGGTATGGCAGCTTGTCGAGCCCCCATCTGGTCATAATGTCATTGGGACCAAGTGGGTGTTCAAAAACAAGCAGAGTGAGGATGGGGTTGTCATTCGCAACAAGGCTAGGCTAGTTGCAGGGGCTTTTCTCAGGTTGAGGGTCTTGACTTTGAGGAGACCTTTGCCCTGTAGCTAGACTAGAGGCTATTAGGATCCTGCTTGCATTCTCTCGCATCCCGTGGCTTCAAGCTCTATCAAATGGATGTCAAGAGTGCATTCCTCAATGGATATATTGAGGAAGAGGTTTATGTCAAACAACCTCCAGGATTCGAGAACCCCAAGTTTCCGAGTCATGTATACAAGCTCTCCAAAGCTTTGTATGGACTCAAGCAGGCCCCCAGAGCATGGTATGAGAGGCTCAAGTCTTATCTTCTCAGCCATGACTTCAAAATGGGCATAGTAGACAAAACTCTGTTCATCAGACACCATGAGTCTCATTTTCTTCTTGTCCAGATTTATGTGGACGATATCTGTAACATCCCAAAAATTTGGCTTAATTAAGTTTTTATTGCTTAAAAGTGCATTTATGATTTTTTGAAATTTATTTGGATTTTTCTGGATTTATTTGAATTAATTTTAAATTGAGTTTATTGCTTTTTATTCAAATCTATTTAAATCTGTGCAAAGTTAAAATAAAGTTTTGCCAAAAATATTTTATTTGAGTTCAGAATGTCTCAAAGTATTTTTGAGATTTTTCTTGGATTTTTCCTGATAATTTATTTGCCTAAAACCAATTAAATGAATTTCTAGATTTATTTTAATTATTAAAGTTTTAAAATCTTTTGAGCAGATGTTGGGCGAAGCCCAATCTCAGTGCGCTAGGTCCGCTTTCGGCGACCCAAGTCGGCCGTCGCGTCAAACCCTAGGATCCATCGCGGACAACCGTTGGATCGAGATCCAACGGCTGTGCCTTTGCCGCGTCGTCGATCGTCCGGAGCCGTTCGATGAGCGCCGCGTGGACGCGTCGGATGCAGCCGCGTCACCTCTCCGTGTCGCCGCCGGAGTCCGCCGCCGCCACGGAGCCATCTTCGGAATCCGTGCCTTGCACGCCTTCCCGTGCAGCTATTTAAGGCGCCGACGCGGGCACGGAACCCCTCACCTCGCGTCGCGCATCTTTCCCAAAGCCCGGAGCTCTGAGTCGCCGTCGTTCGCCCGAGGGAGCTCGCCGGAGTTGGAGGTTCGTGCCGTGGTGGTTTCCGCGGGTTTTCATCGCCATCGTTGAGTCTCCGCTGCTACAAGTGCCACCGCCGAGTTCGCCGGACCGCGCCGCACAGAATCCGCAGCGTCTCATCGCCAGAACCTCGCCGGAGCACCGCGTAGCGCACCGTCTTCTTCGTCACCGATAAGATTCCGCCGTCGCGCCTCCATCGCTGGACCAGAAGCTCGGGGGCCGTCAGATTTAGATCGGATGGCTGATACATTACCACGTCGGGCGCGAACGCTAACCGTCCGATTGGATTCGTGCGCTCTGGATCGTGCTGTCGCCGTAGCCAATCTGACCGTGCCGCGTGTCGGCTCAGTAGCCGAGGCGCCATGGACCGGGTGCATCGTGAACCCGAGGGAACCGTGGACCCAGTCCATGGACCGAGGGACACGTGTCAGCACCAGGGCGCTTCGGGCTAGGGCTGACGTCAGCAGGACGTCATGCTTGCGTCATAAATCGATTTTTCAGTATAAAAATAAATCTGTTAAATTCGAATTTCTGATTTTCTGATTTCAGTATTTATTTCAAAATTCAAAAGGCTATATCTTTTGCATCGTAACTCGGATTTGAGTGATTCCAGTTTCTAAAAATTTGTAAAATTGAGATCTATTTAATGGTGAATTTTAATTGATTTTTGGAGTTCATTTGCTCTCTATTTTAGTATTTATTTGCTTTTCTCCTTCGGTACGCGTAGACGTTGAATTGTGCGACGCTTTCGAGGAAGATCCAGCAACTCAAGAGCAAGTTCCAGAACCAGATCAGGACCTATTCCAAAGCAAGTTGTGCTTTGATCATGTTGAACCCATGTTTATAAAATTGCTATATTTGTTTTACCCTATTGCATATGTTTCAAATATACAATTGTTTCAAATTAGATTAGGCTTAGCTAATATACCAGATTGATCTATACCCTACCTTGTCATTGTATGCCATGATCCATTGTCACCCTAGATTGGTTAATTATAGTTGGTTAATAATTATAATCAACATTGGAGGTTTAGACCGTATTAGTTGCTTAGCCTTGCCACGTCATCACATGTGTCGGAATCATTGATAATTAATCTTGATTAATGGAATATGGGACAATGTTATGAACTTGTGTGTCATGTGGGATCACACGATGAGATTGAGTTGTTGTGGCGAGTCATGTCACGCAACGATGTTGAATTGTTGTTGGCACGTGGTGCTTGGTAATCAACTGGGTGATAATAACTTAGATTGGGGCAAGTGACAAGGGGCGAGGAGGCCAAGGTGGGCCCGATGGGCAGAGGGTATGTGGATGTCTTGCCTTGATCACTCTAAGGACTTAACCTTGCAAGCCTTTGACCTGAGTCAATCATGCAACCACATGTCCGTATGGGCCACCTAAGCGAGTAATTTGCAATGTCTTAATTTTGGTACTATCGTGGTCGGTGTGAGTTCCCGAGTTATGGTGTAATTCACATGGCGCAAGAGGGGGCCTGGATGTGGTAACCAGTCCCACCAAAGTTGAAACCTTAGCGGGTAGTATCCGGTTAAGCGGAGCATTGTAAAGGCTTTGTTATAATCACTCGCCTTGGTGGTGTTTGGTTGTATCACGTGGGTAAAGTGCATAACCTCTGCAGAGTGTGAAACTATTCGGATAGCCGTGCTCATGGTATTGAGCAATGCTCGGAATTACTGATTAAGGGTTAGCTTAATTAATTGGACAACATGGTTGGGATGGCGTAATGCCATATGGAAGATGAAATTTGACTTAGGATTGGAAACTTGGTTTACTTGAGAAATCTGAAGTTATTTATTATTGCTATTTGTTTTACATTCTTTACAATCTATTTATTGTATTTGTTCATAAATGCTGCTTATTGCAAAATAGCCATGATAGCCTATCCATTGGAATAAGCCTTACATATAGATACATAGAATTGCATTCATGCACAACTTGTTGAGTGCTTTAAGTACTCACCCTTGCCAAACAACAATAATCAGCAGTTGAGGAATCTAACACTGTGTTGGAAGATGAAGTCCAGGAAGACACGAGTCATTAGGGTCCGAGCCTTGTCGGTTGCCTGTGGTGAACTGATGAGCTATCTACGTTTTCTATTTTCCGCTGCTTAATCATTAGTTTATATTTCCAGTCTTGCCCTGCGTGGTTTAATAATGTAAGTTGGTCATAAGATCATACCTTTAGATATATCAATGAATGAACTATTATTCTATTATCGTTGTGTATGATGTGATATGTACTAATGTTGAGCTGTGTGCACTAGCGTTGATCCTGGGACTAGTGCGGTAAACACAGTGGGTTCGAATCAGTGGATTCGGGTCCTTACAGAGGTGGTATCAGAGCATACTGACTGTAGGTCTTGGCCCTAGATAGTATGGAGGTGTCTTGTGTGTGTCCAAACTATTTTCTAAAAGAAAATCTAAATTTGACTAATAAAACACTCTCGACTCATCTCATTCTCTACTTCTCGCCTTTGCTGAATTTACCCGTTTTACTTGCCGTTTTGGGTGGAGAACTTATTCAAAGTTCTTGTGGAGCAGATGCCGATCGTTCCGACCTTCGAGGAGTCACCGGCGGCTCGCCATGGAGCCGTGGAGAGTACTTGAGACGCTTGGGGCTTTTATCGTCCGCTTTACCGAGGAGGCACTGGTCGATTAATGGTGTACACCGAGGATTTATTTGCAAGTCGATTATCTACGCCGGAGAACGAGGAAGCTAGCGGGCCAATCAACATCTCCGCCAGAAGATTCTCGTACGAGGTTGCAATTCAGGAGGTCGCTCGACTTGCTCTTCGCCGTGTCTGCCGCGACTACGCTGACGAGCTTCACGACTCAGTGTTCCGGCTTCACCCAGACATTCAAGCATGCCGACACCGACGGATCGTGGAGAACGAGTGTGCCACAGCCACACACCTTGCAGAGTTCGCCCTTGCCCAGGAGGATCATATGAGAGAGACTACTCGGAGCCGGAGACGTATGCGAGGCACTCGAGTAGCGAGCGAGAGCTTGAGGTGACCCGTGCTTCAGCCATCGGGATGATCACTGAGCTGGGAGAGGCCCTGGAGGCGGTCGAGGACGAGTTGGAGCGCGTGACTCGAGAAATTCAGGAGCCAGCAGAGGAGTCCGAGGAGGATCCCGAGGAGCGAGAGTGGGAGCCAGAGGGGAGTGCAGACCCCGTGGTTGCAGAGGACCCAGTAGTAGGTCATCAGGATAGGTTCGCATCTATGCCCGCTCATCTGCCGGTGTATGCGCCGGATCAGCCTCAGCCAGGGTGGCTGGATGAGTGAGTGTCAGCCTTGGAGCTGTGTTGAGACTCGAGTGTGAGTCGCGTCTTTAAGTTAGTCTTTACCTTTCTAGTTGACGTTAAGGTTTCGTGTTTAGTTTGCTTCTTTGTAATCTTGAGTGTGCGATGGGTTGCAAAGCTTGTAGGCTTAACTAAGCGGCCATACCAAGAATAATAAAGAATTATTTCAGTTTGGGTATAATCTATCTCCCCGCTTTAGAAATTCTTGCTTCTCATCTATGCTACATCTACCTTCCCTAACCTAAGAGGCAATCATCAGATGGTGAATACTCGAGGAAACAACGGTGCTTCAGGAAGTGGACTGCGCCAGGATGACAACCCCAATGACGAAGGCAGCCCTCAACCACCGCCAGTTGACATGCAGAATCTGGGAGCGTTTCTTGCGTAGCAGACTCAATCGATGCAGACTATGATCACGGCGATCGCAAGAGATGACCAACGCAGCAGCCAACAACAACAACCTCAGAGCTCGAACAACCATGGTGGACCCCGACCTCACTCCAAGCTATCAGATTTCATGAGGACTAGACCACCAACCTTCTCAGGAAATGTGAATCCTTTGAAAGCCGATGACTGGCTTAGGACTATTGAGAAGAAGCTGCACATCACGCAATGTGAAGGAAATGAGAAGGTGCTCTACGCCTCTCATCAATTGGAAGGAACCACCGCAGAATGGTGGGAGAATTACTGTGCCGCTCATGAAGCCCCACAAGAGATCACCTGGGAGGAGTTTACTAATGCTTTCCGCCAGTATCATGTCCCGGAGGGAATGATGGACCTTAAGAAGGAAGAGTTCGTGGCTCAAACAAGGAGGCCAACCAAAGGGCGCGAGTACACGAATAAGTTTACCCAGTTAGCTCGCTATGCCCCTGAAGACGTAGCGACAGACAAAGCTAGACAGTCTCGTTTCATGAAGGGACTGAATTCAGGACTGCAGGTGGGATTGATTACCCACAACTTTCCAGACTTTCAGGAGTTAGTCAATAAGGCCTTGATCCTAGAGGATAAGCGCAAGAGTCGGCGAAACCGTAAGCGCTTAATGACTAATCAGGGTGGGCGTCCAAACCATCTACGTTTGAGGATGTCACCACAGCAATTTGCTAGATTCCAACCACCAGCCGTGAACAAGACATCAACCCCTGCACCTCGCCCTGCCAATTAGAACTTCCAGACACCAGCACAGGGCAACAATGCACCAGGAGGGAATCAACAGTCTGCAGTGAAAAGATGCTACACATGCAATGAGCCAGGCACTTTTCTAATAGGTGTCCACGTAAGGGAGGCATTACGCCGATTCGTTTCAACTTGGGAACCACACCGCCAAAGCACCACCTCGGGAGGAAATCGTGCGCCGAGTCAAGCCGGAGCAACCCGCAATCAATAGTGCGTGGAAGGATCAACCACATCACCGCCGATGGAGCTCGGGAGGCTACGGGCGTCGTCTTGGTAAGTTTACGGTCAACTCGATTACTGCTACTGCTTTTGTTTGATTACGAGCTTCGCATTCGTTTGTTTCTCAAAGTTTTGCAACCAAGAATGGATTTAAAGTGGTGAATCTTAAGTGTGTGCTCTTAGTCCAAGCCCGGTGATCGAGCTTAGATCTAGCCTTGGGTGTTTGGGAGCTAAGTTGCTTATGGATGGGATAGAATTCCTAGCGAATCTTATCTTGATAGATGCGCAATCCTAGACGTCATCCTTGGAATGGATTGGTGTCTAAGCATAAGGCCGTTTTGGATTGTGGCGAAGGATCGTGACTTTGGAAGGCCCTAGTGGCAAGAAAGTAGAGTTTCAAGCGACCGCAGATTCGAGATGGGCGATTAATGGTCAACAGCGTGAAAGCCATCGGCATGGAAGATGTGCGATGCGAGAATACCGGATGTGTTTCGGAAGATTTGCGAGATTGCCACCGGATCGTGATATCGAGTTCGTGATCGAGTTAGCGCCGGTACAAAGACCGATATCAAAAGACCAAATCGGATGCCTACCGACGAGTTAGTGGAAATGAAGAAGCAGATTGAGGAACTGCAAGAGAAAGGTTTCATTAGACCAAGTTCATCTCCGTGGGGAGCCCCGGTTTTGTTTGTTCGTAAAAAGGACGGAAGTCTTAGAATGTGCATCGATTATCGTGCACTGAATGAAGTAACGATCAAGAATAAGTATCCGTTGCCCAAGATCGACGACTTATTTGATCAGTTAAGAGGAGCTGGAGTTTTCTCCAAGATAGATCTTCGTTCGGGGTACCATCAGTTGAAGATCCGAGCAGAGGATGTACCTAAGACCGCGTTTTCTACGCGATATGGACATTATGAGTTTACAGTCATGTCATTTGGATTGACTAATGCCCCGGCATATTTCATGAACATGATGAATAAGGTTTTCATGGAATATTTGGATAAGTTTGTTGTAGTCTTTATAGACGATATCTTGGTTTACTCGAAGACAGAGGAAGAGCATGCAAAACATCTCAGAATGGTTTTAGAGAGGCTGCGAGAACATCAGCTATATGCTAAGTTTAGCAAGTGTGAATTTTGGAAGGAGAAAGTTGAATTTCTTGGTCATGTAATGACTACTAAAGGAGTAGCAGTTGACCCAAGCAAAGTGGACGCAGTGTTGCATTGGGAGCAACCAAAGTCCATTATCCGATCCGTAGTTTTACGGAATGGCGGGATATTACCGTCGGTTCATAGAGGGATTCTCAACGATTGCTAAACCCCTTACGCAGTTGTTAAAGAAAGAAAAGAAGTTTGCATGGACGCCAGAGTGCGAGAAAAGCTTTATGGAATTAAAGAAGCGTTTAACAACAGCCCCCGTATTAGTGTTGCCAGATGTGCAGAATGGACTTGATATTTATTGCGATGCTTCAAGGCAAGGCTTGGGATGCGTGTTAATGCAAGAAGGCAAAGTCGTTGCTTATGCGTCAAGACAGTTAAGACCGCATGAAGTGAATTACCCAACGCATGATTTGGAGTTAGCCGCCGTAGTGCATGCTTTAAAGATATGGCGTCATTATCTCATAGGAAATAGATGTGAGATATATACAGACCATAAGAGCACGAAATACATATTCACTCAAGCGGATCTGAATATGAGACAGCGAAGGTGGCTAGAGCTAATTAAGGATTATAATGTAGAATCCATTATCATCCGGAAAAGCCAATGTGGTGGCGGATGCTCGAGTCAAAAGAGCCATAGCGCAAATACATTGACAATGGAGGATCAACGAGTTATGCAAGGAATTTGAAACTAAGGTTGGAGGTCGTTCAAGGAATGGTAGCCGACCGGAAGTAAAGCCAACATTGGAAGGTCGATTAGAGAAGGTCGAAAGAGGGCGATAAAATTTTTAAGATTAAGGCTAAAAGGAAGAAGGCCTAGCCGTAGATTTCACTCTGGATGAGCAAGGAACCATGTTCTTCAAAGGCGAATTTGTGTGCGGATAAAAGGAACTAAAGCAATTGATTCTTGAGGAAGCTCATGATTCTAAGTACTCAATTCATCCAGGAAGTGCTAAGATGTACCAGGATTTGAAAGAGAGATTTTGGTGGCATAATATGAAACGTGAAGTAGCTGAACATGTTGCTTTATGTGACGTATGTCGAGGGTAAAAGCCATGCACCAAAGACCACCGGTGATGCATTGCGTAGTTGAAAATTCCGGAATGGAAGTGGGAGGAAATCGGAATGGATTTTATTACCGGTTTACCTAAAACTCAGAGAGGTTACGATTCCATTTGGGTTATTGTGGATCGTCTAACCAAGGTCGCCCATTTTATCCCAGTAAAGACCACTTACTCAGGAGATCGTTTAGCAGAGTTGTACATGTCAAAGATTGTATGTTTGCATGGAGTGCCCAAGAAGATTGTGTCAGACAGAGGTACCAAATTTACCTCAAGATTCTGGAATAAGTTGCACGAAGCCATGGGAACTCGTCTGAATTTTAGTACAGCATATCACCCGCAGACAGATGGTCAGACTGAAAGAGTAAATCAGATTTTAGAGGATATGTTGAGAGCTTGTGCTTTAGCTTATACTGCGACATGGGATAAGTGTTTGCCATATGCGGAATTTAGTTACAATAATAGTTATCAAGCTAGCCTACAAATGTCACCGTTCGAGGCATTGTATGGGCGTGCTTGTCGTACTCCGTTGAATTGGGCAAGCAGAGAACGCGTTTGGTGTTTGGGCGGATATTCTCGAGGAGGCGTAAAGTCAAGTTGCAATGATCGAGAGAGGTTGAAGATAGCGCGATCAAGATGAAAAGCTACGCAGATAACCGTCGCCGAGATTTGAGTTTTGAACGAGTAAGATCATGTGTATCTTAGAGTTACCCCTCTTAAGGGCGTTAAAAGATTTCATGTTAAAGGAAGCTTGCACCAAGATATGTTGGTCCGTTCAAGATTACGAACCGTCGAGGAGAGGTAGCTTATCGATTAGAGTTGCCTCGATCCTTGGCGAGAGTGCATGATGTATTCCATGTGTCGCACTTAAGAAGTGTCTCGAGTGCCAACAGAGCAAACCCGTTGGATGCAATAGAGTTGCAAGAAGATTTGACTTACAAAGAGCAACCGGTCGAATTTTGGATGTTATGGGCGCAAGACCGAAATAAGTCTATTCGCTTTGCGAGTTCATGGAGCAATCATTAGAAAGTGAAGCCACATGGGAGCGAAGAAGATTTGAAGTCGAATTCCCAAATCTATTCTCTAGTTAGCCCCGAATCTCGGGTCGAGATTACATTAAGAGGAGGTTTGTAACATCCCAAAATTTGGCTTAATTAAGTTTTATTGCTTAAAAGTGCATTTATGATTTTAAAATTTATTTGGATTTTTCTGGATTTATTTGAATTAATTTTAAATTGAGTTTATTGCTTTTTATTCAAATCTATTTAAATCAGTGCAAAGTTAAAATAAAGTTTTGCCAAAAATATTTTATTTGAGTTCAGAATGTCTCAAAGTATTTTTGAGATTTTTCTTGGATTTTTCCTGATAATTTATTTGCCTAAAACCAATTAAATTAATTTCTAGAATTATTTTAATTATTAAAGTTTTAAAAATCTTTTTGAACAGTATTGGGCCGAAGCCCAATATTGTGCGCCTGAGGTCCGTTTCGGGCGGCCCAAGTCGGCCCGTGCCGCTGAAACCCTAGGATCCATCGCGGACAACCGTTGGATCGAGATCCAACGGCTGTGCCTTTGCCGCGTCGTCGATCGTCCGGAGCCGTTCGATGAGCGTCGCGTGGACGCGTCGGATGCAGCCGCGTGGACACGTCGGATGCAGCCGCGTCACCTCTCCGTGTCGCTGCCGGAGTCCGCCGCCGCCACGGAGCCATCTTCGGAATCCGTGCCTTGCACGCCTTCCCGTGCAGCTATTTAAGGCGCCGACGCGGGCACGGAACTCCTCACCTCGCGCCGCGCATCTTTCCCAAAGCCCGGAGCTCTGAGTCGCCGTCGTTCGCCCGAGGGAGCTCGCCGGAGTTGGAGGTTCGTGCCGTGGTGGTTTCCGCGGGTTTTCGTCGCCATTGTTGAGTCTCCGCCGCTACAAGTGCCACCGCCGAGTTCGCCGGACCGCGCCGCACAGAACCCGCAGCGTCTCATCGCCAGAACCTCGCCGGAGCACCGCGTAGCGCACCGTCTTCTTCGTCACCGGTAAGATTCCGCCGTCGCGCCTTCATCACTGGACCAGAAGCTCAGGGGTCGTCAGATTTAGATCGGATGGCTGATACATTGCCACGTCGCGCGCGAACGCTAACCGTCCGATTGGATTCGTGCGCTCGGATCGTCTTTGTCGCCAGACCAATCGGCCGTGTCGCGCGTGTCGGCTCGATGCCGAGGCGCCATGGGCCGGTGCATCGTGAACCCGAGGAACCGTGGACCCGATCCATGGACCGAGGACACGTGTCGCCACCGAGGCGCCGGGCGGTGACGTCAGCAGGACGTCATGCTTGCGTCATAAATCGATTTTTCAAGATATAAAAATAAATCTGTTAAATTCGAATTTCGATTTTACGATTTGATGTTTATTTCAAAATTCAAAAGGCTATATCTTTTGCATCGTAACTCGGATTTGAGTGATTCCAGTTTCTAAAAATTTGTAAAATTGAGATCTATTTAATGGTGAATTTTAATTGATTTTGGAGTTCATTTGCTCTCTATTTTAGTATTTATTTGCTTTTCTCCTTGATGCAGCGTAGGCGTTGAATTGTGCGGCGCTTTGAGGAAGATCCAAAACTCAAGAGCAAGTTCCGAACCAGATCAGGACCTATTCCAAGGCAAGTTGTGCTTTGATCATGTTGAACCCATGTTTATAAAATTGCTATATTTGTTTTACCCTATTGCATATGTTTCAAATATACAATTGTTTCAAATTAGATTGGGCTTAGCTAATATACCAGATTGATCTATACCCTACCTTGTCATTGTATGCCATGATCCATTGTCACCCTAGATTGGTTAATTATAGTTGGTTAATAATTATAATCAACATTGGAGGTTTAGATCGTATTAGTTGCTTAGCCTTGCCACGTCATCACATGTGTCGGAATCATTGATAATTAATCTTGATTAATGGAATATGGAACAATGTTATGAACATGTGTGTCATGTGGGATCACACGATGAGATTGAGTTGTTGTGGCGAGTCATGTCATGCAACGATGTTGAATTGTTGATGGCACGTGGTGCTTGGTAATCAACTGGGTGATAATAACTTAGATTGGGGCAAGTGACAAGGGGCGAGGGGCCAAGGTGGGCCCGATGGGCGAGGGTATGTGGATGTCTTGCCTTGATCACACTAAGGACTTAACCTTGCAAGCCTTTGACTGAGTCAATCATGCAACCACATGTGCAGTATGGGCCACCTAGTGAGTAATTTGCAATGTCTTAATTTTGGTACTATCGTGGTCGGTGTGAGTTCCCGAGTTATGGTGTAATTCACATGGCGCAAGAGGGGGGCCCTGGATGTGGTAACCAGTCCACCAGTGTTGAAACCTTAGCGGGTAGTATCCGGTTAAGCCAGAGCATTGTAAAGGCTTTGTTATAATCACTCGCCTTGGTGGTGTTTGGTTGTATCACGTGGGTAAAGTGCATAACCTCTGCAGAGTGTGAAACTATTCGGATAGCCGTGCTCATGGTATTGAGCAATGCTCGGGAATTACTGATTAAGGGTTAGCTTAATTAATTGGACAACATGGTTGGGATGGCGAAATGCCATATGGAAGATGAAATTTGACTTAGGATTGGAAACTTGGTTTACTTGAGAAATCTTGAAGTTATTTATTATTGCTATTTGTTTTACATTCTTTACAATCTATTTACTGTATTTGTTCATAAATGCTGCTTATTGCAAAATAGCCATGATAGCCTATCCATTGGAATAAGCCTTACATATAGATACATAGAATTGCATTACATGCACAACTTGTTGAGTGCTTTAAGTACTCACCCTTGTCAAACAACAATAATCAACAGTTGAGAATCTACACTGTGTTGGAAGATGAAGTCCAGAAGACACGAGTCATTAGGGTCCGAGCCTTGTCGGTTGCTGTGGTGAACGATGAGCTATCTACGTTTTCTACTTTCCACTGCTTAATCATTAGTTTATATTTCCAGTCTTGCCCTGCGTGGTTTAATAATGTAAGTTGGTCATAAGATCATACCTTTAGATATATCAATGAATGAACTATTATTCTATTATCGTTGTGTATGATGTGATATGTACTAATGTTGAGCTGTGTGCACTAGCGTTGATCCTGGGACTAGTGCGGTAAACACAGTGGGTTCAAATCAGTGGATTCGGGTCCTTACAATATCATTTTTGGTGGCTCGTCTCATTCGCTTGTGTCTCAGTTTTCTGAGTTGATGAACACAGAGTTTGAGATGAGTATGATGGGCGAGTTGAGCTACTTTCTTGGCTTCCAAATCAAGCAGACTCGGGAGGGTACTTTCTTGCATCAAGGCAAGTATACCCGTGACCTCTGAGCGCTTGATATGTCGATGGGAAGCCGGTGATGACTCCTATGGCCACCACTCATCGTCCTCGAGCCCGGCGAGGATGGTGAGCTCTTGATCAAAAGGAGTTTGAACATGATCGGCTCCCTCTTGTACCTCAACGCTTCGAGGCCGGATATACATTTATTTGTGTGTCGTGTGATCGATTTCAAGCTTCTCCTCGCGCCTCTCACCGCTTGAGCGATCAAGCGCATCTTGGTACCTTCGTGCTACCACCGATTATGGTATTTGGTACTCTTCTTCTTCTTGTCTATCTCTTAGAGCCTTTTCCGATGCCGACTTTCTTGGGTGTAGGATAGATAGGAAAAGCACTTCGGCACTTGCCAATTCATTGGCACTTCTCTTGTTTCTTGGTCATCTAGGAAGCAATGCAGGGTTGCATGATCCACACCGAGGTGAGTATGTTCTTCATGACCGATTCTTTGTAGCAGTGCTCTGGATGAGATCGACCTTACGGGACTATGGGTTAGAGATAGAGAGTGTGCCACTTTTCTGGTGACAACACTTCAGCTATTTGCATTGCTAAAAACCAATGCAACATTCCCGGACCAAACACATTGATATTAGATATCACTTCCTTAGAGACCATGTGGAGAAGGGAGATATCGCGCTTCGATTCGTGAGAGTGACCTTCAATTAGCGATATCTTCACCAAGCCTTTGGATAGCTCAGTTTGTTGCCTTGAGGAGTGAGCTTGAGTCGTGAGCCCTTACGGCCTTTCGTGAGAGGGAGCTGGTTTGTATATTATGTATTATATGTTTTCTTCCAGCTTTTCTTTTCTTTGTATTTCTTTTGGGTGACTTTGGGTTTGTTTTCTTGAGTTGAGTTCACTCACTTAGACTTCTGGCATGCCTTCCATGGACCTCTTATCTTGTGCTTTAGGTTGCTATCATGCGTGATTAGCTGTTCTCTCTTCTCTCTAGGTTGAGTTCCCTCACAGTCATATAAGTCTAGCAGGTATTGGACCTCCTGGGTAGACAGGGTTTGTGTGCACTCCTTAGTTGGGATCTAGAGTCAGCTTCCCTATGTCAGTCACTAGGAAGATAAGAGCGAGTCTAAGCCGTAGTGAGTCTCTTATATCTTTTCTATGCTCTATAGCCATCCAGTTTTGCGGTTTCTCGACTTCTTCTCCTCATTCTGTTTTTCTGGTTATTATTGAGTTCATTCGGTTTTTCTTTGTGCCTAATCTTGATAATAACTCAACTTTAACCAGATTTGAGCTTAAAATTGATTCATTTGTTGAGGGGGAGTTTGGGAATCTGTTCGTGCATTGCATATAGACTGCATTTCCTGTTTAATGAGCTTTGTCTATTATGCAATTGATATCTTCTTCATGCTATACACCATACTGCATCATATGGAGGAAATCACTAGCTCAGATATGTCCAAGTTCATTTAACTTGCTAAGCTTTAAAATAAAAAAAAACCTTAAATGAAAAACTTGATGAAACTTGTTGCTTTTACTTGCTAGGTTTCTTCTCCAGAGGTTTGTGCCATAATTTGAGAAATTTTGGAGTTCTCTAGAGTCCCTATAGCAACTTGGGTGAAACTAGTTTGATCCATGCTAGAGTCTTTCAATTGCTCATGAATCATTGTGCTAAAAATGAAAATTAAACAAAATTGACTCTTCTTGTGCACATACGACTCAACACCTTGCATTCACAAGACCGCTTCCCATTGCACTTGGGATGAACTTGGAATACATCGTGTTTGACCTAGACCATCCTCTTAAGAGTTCATCTTGAGATGGTCGCATATGGCTTGAGTCAATTGGTTGTCAAAAGAAAATGCAAATAAATTAAAAACAAAGACATATGTGGGTAAAGAATGCAAATAATGTCAAACATTTGCACCCCTCTATGTCTTGTATGATGATAAATCAAAATTTGCATTAAGTGATAAATGAGCCCAAGGACCTTGTATGCTCTTCTAGATTCCCAAAGTGTTGAGTAGGTTGAACTCTAGGTTTTCCTTTTGATCCTTAGAGTGGCTATTTTTCTATTTTTGAAACTAAAGCTAAGTGTTGCACTTGTCAAATCTTGCTAAAAATGAAATATTCAAAACTAAGCTCGTATTTGCACTTGGACATGTCTTAGTTTAGTCATCTTCTGAAATTGACAAGCTTGGTGTAATATCCTTCCATTTTGATCAATTGGATAATCTTCAAAGCTCTTTCGATTGCATTTCATGCATACATAAAAAATTGATGCCTATATTGCCAAAGGGGAGAAAGCGTAGAAAAGGCATCACTAAAAAGATAAAAAGTGAATGCTTATTTGGTTATTATGATCTTTGTAAAACTATGCTACTACTTCATTGGATCATAATCTCATAATCACATTTGACATGTTTAGTTGGATTTTAGAGTTTTGTTGAAAACTTGCTCTTTCTTAAATTTAACTCTAAAATCTAAATTCCTCTTCGTCAACTTGGTCATGGTTCTAATTTCTATCTTTGGACCAAGTTTGACTTTACAACTAAAAATTGCTTTCTTCTTCATTTTCTTCAAACTCAAATTTATGCCTTTTTGTGTGATTTGTCAATATACTCATCAAGGGGGAGATTGAAGGACCATGTGGAGGTCCATCCATGTTTGTGATGAGTATTTGACTTTATTTGAGCAAGGTGTGCTCAAGTTTGAGTTTGATTTGGATTGATTTTCAAAATGAAGCATTTTGAGTTGTCTCTGCCAGGAGTGGCAGTACCGGTCATATGGACGCGGTAGTGATGAGTTGGATGGTTTATTGCACATCATTGTGGGCATTGCTATGTGAGGTGTTTCCTTGTCTTTGATGGTTGCAGGACGACGGTGCTAGGTCATGGTGAGGCGAAGGATGACCGGGACTAGGCGAGGAGTGTCGGAGGTTCCGACGGTTGGGAGATCGCCGAAAGATGATCGGAGACGGAGTCCGGGCAAGTCAAGAAGACAAGGAAAGGAGTTGATGCTAGCTAGATGCCGCGTGGATCAATGAGGGCCGTCGGATTGAGGTCTAGTTGATAGGTTAGCGGGTCTAGGTAGTATACTTTGAAAACCGTGCAAGAAAACCCGGTATGTGTGTGGGTTTTGGGTTAGCCCTTGCATGGCTGTGTGTGTGGGTTAATCCTAGCCCTTAGATGAGTGCTCTAGGGTTGAGGGACTCATCCAAGGGTGGTAGGTGGCCCAAGAGTAGTATAAATAGGGGTGGAGGGGTAGCCTCCTTCCCTTGAAGGTTTTGAGATTTGTGAATGCTCCTTTGAGCTTTGCCCACATGAAAGTGAGGCTTTGTAACCTCTCCTTCCAGAAATGAAAGTTTTATCCATCCACCTCTGAATTTATTTTGCGCATTTACATTATGTCTTTACTTTACGCAATTTAAATTCAGCATTTACTTTCCCGCAATTACTTTCTCGCAATTTACTTTCATGTAATTTGGATTTTCCTCCACTCCTTCTAAATGCTGCTGATCTTGGATGTTTTGAGTGTGTTCATATAGTTTTACATCTCTTTTTCATTCTTGGATTGAGTAGAGAACATCTTTTCTTTCAAGTTCCAACTTTGTTCAGAACTTGTTCTTCGCGCAGCAGTCAGTTTTTGATTTCTATAAAAATATAGAAAAATCTTTTTCACGTGATTCTTGTTGCAGGAGGTGCGGGACTCTGATATCCACTTGCAAAAAAATTTTGGAGTTCATTTGTTGCACCGTTTGGGCGCCATGAGGTGAAAACCGAGCCCCAAACTTTCTGCTCGAAGTTCTTGACCAGACTGTGTTCTTAGATTTTTCCTGTTTTTGTCTGTAAGGATTTTTGAGGAGAAATTTGGTGGAGTTCTTCATGACTCTGATGCTCATAGGGAGAAAAAGTCTCAAAATTTTGTGAGCTGCAGAAACCCACCAACCTCCTGTGCAAATTGAGGACAAGTTCTGAAAATTCTGCTTTTGCTTTTCTGAAAGTGACTTTTGTTATTTGAATTGATGTCCTTTCTAAAAGCAAGAGTTTGAATTGATTCCTCTTTATCTTGGACACTAGACAACCAGTATTGTGACTCAAAAATCCCCACATATTTTATGGTACTTATCCATGCAAGCTTGGGGTACACATAGTTGTCTAGTTTTTCAGGTTTTTCACGATTTCCTTTGAGCGATCTTGTCGAGGTTTTTGTTGGAGTATTTTGGGGGAAATTTTATTTGCTACCATTCACCCCCCTCTGTTCGCCATCTCGGTCCTTCAAAATGAATGAATGCGATGCTCCGGAATCAAACAATACCAAGGTAGATACTGAATGAACAGGGAACATACCCAGCATAACATCAGGGGCATCGTTGGCTTCCTCGGCGGTCACATGGTGCAAACGACCACTACTTGAGTTCCGATTTACAGCTGATACTGGCCTAACTGCTTGAGTTCCTCCAGCACCTTGCGGTCTTCCAAGGGGACGCTGAACACCTTGAGCCGGCTGATGACTTGGAACTTGAGTCTTCTTTGGACATGCATTAGAGAAATGACCACGCTCATTGCATCGATAGCATGTGACATCCGCTGCTTGATTTTGAATTCCAGCAGGTTTCTTCTCAAAAGTGCCAGCCTGCCTAGCAGGAGCCTCCCGACGTCGAGGAGGTTGACCTTGCCGCCTTTGCTGCTGAAAAGGGGCAGAAGGTCGCACATTGGTCGATTGACCAATGCGTGGCCTTGCAGGACTAACACTTGCAGACTTGTGAGCCATCCATTTCCTCTTTCGATTTTCCATAATATTTTTAGTACTTTTTTCAGCTATAATGGCTTTATCCACCAGTATCTGAAAATCATGGAAATCATGAATAGCCAAGATATGTTTAACCTCATCATTCAGATTATCTCTGAAGCGTTCAATTCTCCTTGCTTCAGGTGTAACCTCTGAGATTGCATATCGAGCAAGATAATTGAAACGGTGAAGATATTCAATCACGGACATATTTCCCTGACGAAGATCCAAGAATTCCCGCTTCTTGAGATTAACCAGGCTAGAAGGAATGTGAGTCCTTCTGAAAGCTTCCTTAAAAGATATCCAAGAGATTTGCTGGCCTTCGGGCTGAATAGATTGGAAATTTTCTCACCAAGAGGCAGCTGCACCTTGCAACTGGTATGAAGCATAAAGTACTTTTTCATGGTCACTGCATTGAGCAATGGCCAACTTGCTTTCAACTGATCTTAGCCAGTCATCTGCCTCTAAGGGGTCAACAGCAGAAGAGAAAGTCGGGGGTCGGGTTTTTAAGAATTCCCCCAACTTAGATTGACGATAAGCTTCGACATTTCTGGCTCCCGCATCCACGGCACCAAGATTAGCCGTATTCTGCACCAGCTGCTGAAGAAGAAGGGTATTCGTCTGGCGCCCTTGCTCGATCATCGCCAAAACTTGAGCCATCGTGGGCGGTCCCGGCAAATTTTCCTCAGGAACTTCATCTTGGACTTGCGGAGGCGGAGAATCTCGTCGACTTGGACGTCGCGATGAAGAACCTCTAGCTGCCATCGGATGAACTGGATTGGGCTGGGCCGGAGTGGTCGAAGTCACTCGTTGTGGGTGAGTTTCTGGGGTTTCCTCACTCCCCAAAATCTCATTCAAAGATCTAGTAGCAGGCATCTGGAACGGCATAAAGAAAGTGATAGATAAGATTTTATTCATTTGATTTCTAATGGTTGCCTCATTATTATTGAGCATAAGTTATTATTATCAAGGATCACAACATCGTAAAAATATTAACTAAAATGTTAAATATTCACGAGTAGGAGCCATAAGCACACAATAAAATACACAGCCAAAAACTTTTATTTTAACTTTTAATATGTACAAGCAAAAGGCATAACCACTAACATTTACAACTGACCTCTAACTTACGTGGTTTAGGAGGGAAAATATCCAAAAGTTATTTCTCCTTTTCTAGCTAAGACTCACTCGACTGACTCCATATCCACACTACCTACTGAGGACCTATAGGTAGAACTCTCCTTGTCCGAGGAAGGAAAAGTCCCTCGACGACGGTACACATGTGGTCTCTGGGGACGACGCAAAGCAAAACTGCTATGATCTACATGAATCCTAGGCAAGCGAGGACGACTTCCTATGACTGACATTTGTGCCTGGCAATGCCTCGGCGGTGCTCGAGTATCATCCACGGGCACTCGAGGCGCTTGCCTCAACACTGAACGCGGCACCAAACCTCTAGCAAGACAAGGGGCAATAGCATCTTCTAAGTATGCTATCCTACGCCTAGCTTCCCTATACTCAGAAACGACTTGCCAACAATACTGATCTGAAGCGTTAATGAATTCCACTAAATTTCTTAAAGTGGTATTTGATAACCCAGTGGAATCCATATAACAATTTTCCCCACCAGGTGGCCTAGAAGGATTTCTCCTATATGCAACAGCCAGTTCAGGTAACGCATGACGCAGCCTGACAATTGCGATATAGGCCGCTTCGTTCATGGCCATCGTGATGGAAGAACCAGGGCCCTCAAATGATCTATCCCCTTCGCCATACTCGACTCTAGCAGGGATATCTACCCTTGCTATATACTCCACATATACTGAACTAACAGAGGCATGAAATACTATATATCTGGGATTCTCAGAAAAATGGGCATATTCCAGCAGACGAGCAACATAACCCATCATGCCGGAATTCTCCCTCTGAGTAGACATATAGCATGGAGCATAGCCTCCCATCTGCACATTTAACAAGGAATTAGTATTCCCGATTAAATGTAAGATAATGAAATATTCGAAGGAAAAGATTCTAGCAGAAATTTTAAAACAGAAAAGAATTAATAATAAGTATATTTGGTACAACCAAAGGAATATACTTAAAGGATAAATTGATAATATGACCTAATTCATCATTTTAGTTCTGGAATCCTACTTTCAAATTTTAAGTTCATTTACGCCCAAGCTATCTAGGGTTTCCTACAGCCAGCATGGCTCTGATACCAACTTGTAAGGACCCCATTTTTGATAATTAATACCAAAAATGGATACCATGTGCATACAGTACTAGTCCCATGATCAGTGGCTAGTACACACAAATACAAATTGATATCACAGTCATACACAAACTTTATTATTACAGCGGAAGCAAAGTACGTAACATTTTTACAGTACCAAAAGTAAAGACATATCAGTGGAGACATATTTCTTGTAGTATGCCTTTAACCCAATATCCCCACAGGCAACTGACAAGGAGAACCCTAGTAAAATTCATCGTTCACATCCCCGAATCCTACGTCATAAAATGTATCGTCGGGGAAATCTGTTTCTGCACCTAAAAACATCAACATGGGCAAGTTTAGTACTTACGTACTCGTAAGACTTTTGAAAAACCTAATATATATGCAGGCCAATTCAAGGAAAAGCTTATGATTGCTTTGCATAAAGCTGCTTTGAAATGTAAATACAGAATAGTAGATTGCAAAACGGAATTTAAGTAAAAACAGCTTAATACTAAAAGTAACAGAATGTAAGCATAAATAAATTGTAGGTACCTAGGTATCATGACCACTTCCACAAACCATTCCTACCAGTCCCAGGTAGAAATCCTGAGTTTTATGAAAATATAAACAGCTAACTAGTGCCGGCGCACCAAGATTCCCATAACATGGAGCGACTTTTGAAAAGTTTCACACTCTGCAGAGTTGTACAGCTTTACCCACAAGTAATGATCAACCTCTTTTGCCAGGCCAGTAACACACTTCCTTTGGTGTGTCAGCAAGGAGATCATAACATAACCGTTACATTGTTTAATCCTAACTTTGCACCAGCCCGGTGACTTCAAACCCGTACTATGGTATAAATGTTTGCACAGTCACTGTACAATAATGATTAAGCATATCCATAGTATGGCATTCACCGTTGTATCAGCAAACGTGACTCCCAACACCTCGGTGTGGGCGCCCCTACGAGCAACCAGTCACTGAAGAAGCCCGTACTACTCCAACCTACCAATGTGCAAAGCTAGTTTTAAGCAACTTAATAGGTTAAGACTGTCCCATACCAGCACTTGTGGTTGTACGGTAATTCTTGGGTTTAACGAACACGTAGTTCGGTCCTTAATCCGACACGGGCAATAGTCTCCACCCTACACTACGTACAAGTCCCTTGTACACCCGGCTATTGCCAATAATTGCCCGCATCAAAATCGTAGTTTTATTTTCATTTTTGATCAAAATACCAACCATAAATAAAGGTCATACCCATTGAATGTCATATCCAATATTGTTAATCGTGTCAAAGTTTTATGTTGCTTTAAGCATGGCTAAGCATAACACTAAGTGTGATTAACCTGAATCGACATCAATTACTGTCTAAGTTATTCTAGGGTTTTCAAGGATCACAATTTCATACTTATCAAGGAAGTTTTATACAACTACTGGTACAACTACCAATACCCATAATATAGCAGACTTTAATAAAGATAAATATGCCGTAAAACATTTAATGAAAACATTTATAAAACTGGGATCAATATGATCAAAGGGGGTGCTTGCCTTGTTGATGTTCCTCGACGTCAAATTCCTGATCGTCGAATACACCAGATTCGTCGGGTTCTACATGTCGAATAATAATAACATGGCAATTCCAATAAAATGAAAGAATCAGATGTAAGAGACAAATAAAAGCAATTTCATAAATCAAACATGATTGTTGATTATTTATTTGAAAGTTACATGTATATTTTTCTGACTGGATTTAAGTAATAATGAATCTTATTGTTTTTGAATTATTTATCATTTTCAGAGACTACTTTATTACTCTAAATTCTGAAATTATGTGGATTATCATTATTAGACTATTTTCTCACTCTATGAAATATTTTATTTATTTCCATGGTATACCCTAAGTATTTTTGCATAATTAGGTTCCTAACAGAGCATGGAGTCTAACAAAAAAAATTTCATTTAATTTGGAATTGAATTGCAAATATTCTACACATGGCATATTTCAAATTCTTTCTTTAAATTTAAATCTAAAATTTAAACAGAGTTCATTTTAAAATATTTTTGTATATTCTGAATCTTCATGATTTTATATGAAT
The DNA here is from genome assembly GCA_036346275.1 of Otatea glauca. Taxonomy (NCBI): domain Eukaryota; kingdom Viridiplantae; phylum Streptophyta; class Magnoliopsida; order Poales; family Poaceae; genus Otatea; species Otatea glauca. Next base: position 224,397 of record JAYEVK010000325.1, on the reverse strand, counting down.
TTATAAATTTATTTCATTTCATTTGGTTGGATAGTTCAAAAGATATTCAAGTTTGAATGCATTCGGTTTTGAAAATTCTAGAAATTAGAAAATTTACTATAAACGGAAAGTACGCCTTCAAAACCGAAGTATGCTTTCCCTTTTCTGTGTTGCGCTGGACTGAGGCTCTGACGGGCCGAGCGCACGGTGCGGCTAACGCGCGGGCCTGCGAGCTTATGCAGCGCCTGAGAGGCTGACAAGGGGTCCTGCGTGGCAGCGACTCAAAGCGATGAACGCGGCCGACATGGACCCGGTTGTCGGCGACAACCGAGCGAGGCACGCGGTTGCGAGGCTCGCCGGTGGCGAAATCCTGCCAAAAAAGTGGAATGGGTTCCACCTCCTTACTCAGCATGCTTGCGCGATCCTAGGGTGGTATCGCCGGCGGGGTGGCGGAGGCGGCCTGCCACCGTGAAGGGCGGCGGCAGTCCACGGTTAGCCGGCCACGCGGTGAACTCGGCTTCCCGGTGGAAGATCACCACGATGAGCACTAGCATGACACGAGGAGTCCATTTCCTGATTCGAGCAAGAAAATGGGTAACAGAGGAGGGCTCTCACCGTGGCGTCTGTGGCGGAAGAAGGAGCTCGAGGAGAGCTCGTCGGGGAAGAAAAGGTGAAATTGAGGTGGGCAAAGGTTTGAGGGTGCTATGAGGGTGCTTGGGTTGGATGGTTTGGAGCGAAGTGGGTGAGGCGCGCAGGGCGAGTTTTCCCTTTTTCGGTGTGTACGAGTTGGAGAAGAAAGGGTGGTGGCGGCGTTGCGGTGGTTTTGGTGTGGCCTTGCAGGTTCGAGAGAAATGCGAACGAGCTAGAGGCAGCCTTGCGACGTTTAAATAGGTAAAAGAGGCGGTGGCACAGGGTTTGGACGGGGGAGAAAAGGGCGGCGGATTGCGCGGGTTTCTCGGTTGTTCTGGCGCGGGAGAGAGAGAGCACAGACGGTGGAAGCTGCGGCGCAGCAGGGCGACGTGCTGGCAGCCTCGAGTGGCAAGTTGCGGCGCGGACGCGACAAATTTGAAGGCGGCGCGGCTCGGGCGAGAGAGAGCAGAGAGGGAAAGAAGAGTGGAGAAGAAGCACCTGACAAGTGGGCCATGGTTGTCAGCGAGAGAAGAAGAGGTCGGCAGCAGAGACAGCTGGTGCCTCGGGCCCATTTGTCAGTGAGTCACACGGGTAAGTTACGGGAAATCTCTGGACAGGCTGGGGTGAAACCGGAGTTCTAGGGTAAAAGATAAACTTACTATTTTATGAAAAATTTTACCGCAGTCTAAAAGGAAATGACAAGGATTTAGTAAAATTTTCAGATAAAATAGATGAGTAAAACTATTATTAAAAATCTGACAATGCCTTTATTACGTGTTTTGCTTGATTCGATTTCTATTTATTTGAGGGTTAAAATAAATTTATTATTTTATGAAACTTTTTTACAGGGTTGGTATTGATATTTTAAACCTTATTTAAAATTTCCATGATTTTATATTTGCTATTTTATTCATGATAATTCTGACATTGCATTTTCCAGTTTTTCTGATTGACTGTTTTTGAATTTCTAAAATTAACAAATGAAGAGATAAATTCTTGATATTTTTACCAGGAATGGGTTAGGTTAATATGTCGGCATTGTTAAAATTTTAACCCTAGTTAATGTAAGAAGAATCCTGAACAAATCTTATGGTTCAGATTTTTACTTATCTCCTCATAATTACTTTTATCTTTTAATTTATTTTATTATTTCCTGATCAGTGCAAGTGGTAAAAACAGGATTCTAGATGTATCTGATATTTTTATGAATTTTTACTGACTTTAGGTTTTTACCTTTTTACCATTTTACTATATGTATCTTTTGAATTTCTTTTAATAGGAAAAAGCCAAAAGAATTTTTTAACTCAAAAAAATCAGAAAACATAACAATAAATCATATGAGTATTTTTAATATTGAATTTCTTATTTTATTGAATTTTTGGCTGTTACACCGAACGACGTTTCGAGTAAATGTATGATAGGCTTCAAGTCGTGGTATAACTAGGAGTAGAACCCAATGATACCTACACCGGTATGTCGTTATTGTCGGAAGTGCGATATATAGACAAATAAACAAGTATAGCATCTAGACGAAACACTTACCCCGGGTTATGGGGTAAAAGTATGAATTTTTTGTCCGAATGAGCCAGCATTAGTTTTTCCACGTATTCGTGGATGACTTGTTTATTTTCGTCCATGGTTTGCTTGGACACCATGTGTGGGTCGGCGAAACCCATCGGTTCTTCCCTTGCTCTTGCTTGCAAGATCATATATGTACATATACAAAATCAAGGATTACATATATATATATGATATTTATCAATGCGATAGAAATGTAGACGGTGATTGCACACACTTACAGTGTCCAGCATCATATGAGTGAGGCGTCGAGCGCTCTGAGGTTGTACAGATCGAACAAGTCGGAGAAGCCGACCACGAATATGCCATCTAAATACCGGTGTAAGAAATGCTCCTCCTTGAAGCTTACCGAGATACTCGATGTTCGTTGTGCCACCGGCTTGTTGGCTTGTTGCATGCACCAATCTTGCAATCATTCGTAGTCTAACGTAAGCGTCTTCTTGCGCTGATCCGTTACGAACGACTACCCCAGCTCAAATTGCTGCACCAACGAGGCAAACGGAATGTTACGGGTTGATCTGGTACCTTTCGATTTGCCCTTGTCTCCGCCTATCCTTCTACCAAATATATTCTTCACAGGAGACGACTGGACCCGAACTGCAGTAATGGTCTACTCCTGACGGGACACGGTAGCTGATTTGGCAGGCTCCTTCCGTTGATCACATGGCTCCGGTAGTGCTAGTATCTCTGGCACATCATGTGGCTCCGAGAGTGCTAGTAGCATCGGTGCTCCTAGTTGGGCATCGAAGAAGATGTCCTTCTTGGGCCACTAGATGAATGTGCTGATTGCATCCCCTAGTGTGACGATCTCATCGTTTGGAGGCATTTGCAGCGTGACGGTCTTGAAAATTTCATGTACACCGTTGAAAGACCGAGATGGCGACCAGAGGGGGGGTGAATGGTCCCAAAATAAATTTTCCCACCTCTTGGACAACTGCTAGTCAAAAAGACTCAATACTGCTTGTAAAGAACAGAGACTAGAAAAACACAAGCAGTGTTCTGAAAACAGCACGACTCCAAAAGCCAATCTGTGATCTTGGCTTGCTTGTGAGATTTTAATGATCAAGATAGACTTGAATGCCTTCTCACACGTCACAGCAAGCAAGATAGCACAAGAGTAAACACCAAAACTCGATCAATTAAGAATTCATCATGAAGGAACAAAAGATCAGTTTCTTTGCAGAACTTGAACCAGGGTTGCTTAGAGAATTTGGATATGCTCTAAGTGAAAATTCATCCAATCAATCCCTCATTCTTTGCAACAAGAACCAGAAGCAAATCAAAACTAAAGAACTACAAGTCACACGTTTTACACACTTCAAGAACACACAGATTTACAACTTGCAACAAGAACAGAAGGATTGCCTAAATGATTGAAAGCATCGATCAAGAGAAGAGTTCATCAACCATGAATTTCAACAAAGATTCAATAGCATGTAGAAGGAGATGAGGCAAATCCAAATTACGTAAAGTAAATTGCAAGTAAGTAAATGCGGAATCTAGATAGCAGAATTTAAGTGCGTAATGTAAATGCGTAAAGGAAATGAAACTAGAACATAAATGAAGAACATTTCATTTCTGGAAGGGAGGTTTACAAAGCCTCACAACAAAGTGGGCAAAACTCAAATGAGCGACAAAACCTCGGAACCTTCAAAGAGGGAGGCCGCCTACCCTCTATTTATAGTGACTGGATCAATTCCCACCCTTGGATGTCTTGCTTCAATCCTAAGCCAACTTCCAAGAGCCGGGATTTGATCCTTACACTCACTCTCAACAACTCTCAACTACACTCGTGTACTTTCTTAGTACACCTGACAGCAAGCTACACTTTATCCACTACTTTATCTTCCAGAACTGCAACACTACAGCTCTCCTTGATCCAAGTAGTGATAAGCTAGCTTCTCCACTAATCTCTTGTCTCTTGGAACTGCACCGACTTCATCTCCGGCCATCTTCCGGTGAACTTCCGGCCAACTTGAACCTCCGGCAATCCCATGCCTAGTTCCAGCCTCCCTTCGCCTCACCATGACCACCAAATGAAGTCCTACATTCACAAAGACAAGAAATCCCTTCTTGATTCCACCATGAACCCATCACAACAATTCGATCACGAGTTGGAGTTAGAAAAGACCAAAAACGGACCAAAGCATTTCAACCAAATGCAGACAAGCTGTTTTCAATACAGCAGGATCTTCTCAATTTGTTATGATTTTATATGTTGTTCTACTGAAAATCTTGTCAACATGAAAAAGTTGTGTTTCGAAATTATCTACAACTTTCATGTATAACACATAATTTTTCGAGCACGGGAAGACCCTCAAAAATGCATATTACTGCACGCTGGAAAATTGGTCCGTAGTACACATGAGAACCATCGCGATTTGGTCCGTAGTACACATGAGAACCATCGCGATTTGGTCCGTCATACACATGAAGATCATAAAAATTTGGTCCGGCCTACACATGAAGATCACAAAAATTTGGTCCGGCCTACACATGAAGATCACAAAAATTTGGTCCGGCCTACACATGAAGATCATAAAAAAATTGGTCCGACCTACACATGAAGATCATAAAAATTTGGTCCGGCCTACACATGAAGATCACAAAATTTTGGTCCGGCCTACACATGAAGATCATAAAAAATTTGGTCCGGCCTACACATGAAGATCATAAAAAATTTGGTCCGGCCTACACACGAAGATCATAAATAAATACAAACTCAAATCTAAGCTATCCTAGATCATATAAAGTCAAATACTCATCACAAGCAAGGATGGACCTCCACATGGTCCTTCAACCGTCGACTTGGACTTTCGCGTAGCCCGACTCTAAAGAACGACTGTGAATAAACGCCCCTACGCTGGATGAGTACGCTTGTCCCCAAGCAGCTTGTATGGGAACAGAGTCGTTGGCAAGCCTCACTTGTAGATTGCATGGCATGGGCACCTACATAAGGGTACACAAGTAATTAGCTAACACGTCCAACAGGTCTCTGTAAGGAGCATTGCAGGCATCTTACCCGGGTGTCATCAGGAGGAAATCTGGCTTCATCCACATCCGTTTCAGAGGTAGACACACAGCTACTCGGATGGTTGGTTGGGCTGAACTGCACCGGTGCTTCTTGGGCTTGCTGGTTCCGTGTCTGCCTCTCCGCAGCCACACTTTACTCCATCCGTTCCTCAAGGCTTCGTAGCTTATCTTTGAACTGCACTTTGAGCCTTTCCTCAACCCTTTCCTCAATCAAGGCCACGAGCTGTTCCTCACGCTCGGCTTTGCTTCTCTTCCTACTCTGATACGTGTCCGAGTCATGTGCGAATCCCATTTTCCAGGGAACGAAAACACCTAGTCCTCGGGTGCGAATCGGGTGCTCCTTGTTTCCCAAGGCCGTGGAGAGTATATCTTTCTCTCTGTTCGAAGTGAAAGAGCCCTGGGAAGATTCCGTGCTCAACGATATTATGCGTTGGGACACTTCCTCATCAGCGAGGTTTGCAAAGGACACGCCGCTCGAAGACGTGGGACGTGACCTCGCTCTTACCCAGTTTCGGGCACGCGGGTCCACAATCGAGGCAAACGGCGGTGCGACCTCCTTCTAGACCACGTCGTCCTCCCTCGTCCATTGCACAATCTTGCCCTCGTACCCTGTTGAGCCGAGTCTGTGTGGGTGAGTGTTTTTTGACTGGAAGGTCTTGTGCGCCGCACTTGCATGTGCGAACTCTTCCGTCGTCTTCAACTCAATAAATTGTTCCGATACGTCTTCGGAGATGAATCCATACTTTTGGAATGGAGTCATTTTCTTATTCACGTAATTATTGATGAGGACGCTCTTGAAGTTCTTCCACGCCTTTTCCGCCACTAGCAACGCGTATCGTCGTAGTGAACTATGGCGTCCTGTGGAAGCTCAAACGATGCGAATATTTCAGACACCAGGTTATCGCGCTCTTGCTCTATCAGCGTCTTCCATGATGGGTAGGTGATGGGGACCCTTTCACGCCCAACGATCCCGCACATGGTCCGGAAAGCTACCGCAGCCTTTGGAGGCGCAGTAGGGGCCCCATCATGCGGATCGACCGCCGTGATGGTGTATCGGTTCTGAGGCCTTTTACTAAGCCCTCTTGTACCACGCCTCTTTCCTTCCACGTTGGGCGCGTCATTAGATCCATTTGGCGGCAAGGATTGAGGGGATGCCATCTTGTACGATGCAACGTTAAGAGTAGGTAAGTTAAGAGAAGCAAATTTCAATTAAGAGTAGGTAAGTTAAGAGAAGCTAAACTATCAATTAAGCAAATGTGGACTAGTAGGTAAGTTCAAATGAATTTTAAGAATGTTATGCTAATTCCGTATAACAAAATAATGACAAGATAGAGCATATTATGAATGTTATGTCATTCATACAAAGAATCATTTCTCCCATAACAATATGAAGGCAATTAGTATTATGTTGCTCTTAGATTTAGGGTCCGTTTGAAGATTACAAATCTTCAACCTCAATCACGAATGGGCAAAACAATTCATTGAGTGAATAAGGTCTTAAACCCTTACCACCTTAATATGATGCACAATAAGAATAGACAACAAGATTGACTGTTATTAAAGTCCTAAATGACAAATTAAATTCAGATACGAATGACATACAAACCGAATCACTAGCAGTAATCAGCCAACATTACGAGCAATTACACCAATAGACAGATTAAGCACTAGCAGTTGATAACTTTTACCAATAAGATTAAAGCACATCCGAACAAGCAAATGATACAACTGACCAATCAGCCAGCTAACCGAACAAGCAAATGATGGGTAGATTATAGACAATAATCACAAATAAGAAAACCTGAACTGAATAAATATTCAGACTTTCAGACAGTGCATGCATCAAGACTTGTAAAGCATGTAAGTCTATCAGTTGAAGGCCTTATTCACAGAATAAATTGTCAATATCATTATATACCCTAGTATCATCACAGAGCAATCTCAAACCCATAGCCAGCAAAGTGAACTATACTCACAATCGGAATAGCACGGGGGAGGGAGGAGGGCACAGGAGAGTGTAGAGGGCACCACAGGGGAGGGGAGGAGGGCGCCGCCGAGGGGGAGGGCACGGGGGAGGGAGGAGGGCACCGGGGAGTGTAGAGGGCACCACAAGGGAGGGGAGGAGGGCACCGCCGAGGGGGAGGGCACGGGATAGGGGAGGAGGGCACCGCCGAGGGGGAGGGCGCGGCGAAGGGGGAGGGCACGGGGAGGGAGGAGGGCGCCACCGAGGGGGAGGGCACGGGGGAGGGAGAGGCGCCGCCGAGGGAGAGGGCATGGGGAGGAGGGCGCCGCCGAGGGAGGAGAGCTAGCTAGCTAGGTTTGCAAACTGAGTTAATTTGGGACTTAGCGCGGCAAGAGGCATATAGCGCGCGCGGCAGGGGCTAGGCAGGGCGTGTCAGGGCCATCCCAGATGGTTCTAGCCTCTAACCGTTCGGGAAAAGTGGCTCATCCTGCATTTACGGCACAGGAACCGTTAGGATGAATTTATCCTGCATTTCAATCCACAACCGTGCGGGATGAGACACTTCCCAGACAGTTCAATCCACAACCATCTGGGATGAGACACTTCCCAGATGGTTCAATCCCAGAACTGTCTGGGATGAGCCACTTTTTCCTTAATATAATTATAATACATACATCTCATTTATTATAATACATACATCTCATTTATTATAATACATACAACTGATTAATTACAATTATTGCACATCTCATGACAACTTCATTTGCTTATTCTTTTTGTGCAAAAATCAGCCCTTCGCGATGATCAACACGTCTGTAGCTGGCTTCCTCAGGTTAGTTTTCCTGGGTTGTGACGCCGGTACCAATAGGAGGCAACTCGTCAAACTGATTGTATTCTTCTTCATCTACCACATTGTCCACTCTGACAATCCTCTTTTTTCCCTGAAGAACAACGTGACGCTGCTTGTTGGATGAGTCGGTTACGTAGAAGACTTGAACAACTTGGTTAGCGGGAACAAATGGTTCGTCTTGGTATCCAACACGTTCGAGGTCCACAGTTGTGACTCCGTACTTGTCAACCTTCACGTGCTGCAGGTTAACCCAACGACACCGAAATAAGGGGATCTTGAAAAGTACGTAGTCGAGCTCCCAAATTTCTTCAATGAACCCATAGTACAAGCTCCTCGTTGATCCAACGGTATTCAGCGCATCAATGCGAACACCGCTATTCTGGTTTGTGCTCTTCATGTCCTGATCTCTCGTGTAAAATGTGTACCCATTTAAGTCATATCCTGTCGGGACCCGAATATGCAAATCCAGACCCTCTGTGTATACTGCACTAGTCCAGGATCACGCTAGTGCACACAGGTTCAACATCAGTAAATATCACAATCATACATAGCGGAAATATTATGAAAGACATCATATGATACATACTACTAGTTGAATGACCTTATGGTCCACTTACATGACTATGCCTCGCAAGGCTGAATAATATATTAAAGCTGCGGCGAATGGAAGCGTAGATAACCCCTCGGTATACCACAGTAATCGACAAGGCTTGCGCCTAAACATTCGTCTCCTCACGGAATCTTTGCTCCAAAGATTGATGTAGACTCTTCAACTGGTGATGTTATTGCTGGCAAGGGTGAGTACTTAAAGCACTCAACAAGTTGTGCACAGAATGCAATTCTATGTAACTATATGCAAGGCTTATTCCAAAGGATAGGCTATCATAGCTATTTTGCAACAAAGCAGCATTTACGAACAAATACAATAAATAGATTGTAAAGACGGTAAAACAAATAACAATAATGATAGATTCATCTTTTCTCAAGTAAACCAAGTTTCCAATCTTAAGTCAAATCCCATCTTCCATATGGCATTACGCCATCCCAACCAAGTTGTTCATTTTAATTAAGCTAACCCTTAATCAGTAATTCCGAGCATTGCTCAATACCATGAGCACGGCTATTCAATAGTTTTACACTCTGCAGAGGTTATGCACTTTACCCACGTGACATGATCGTCTCTTGGTGCCTTCCGGTTAACACACTTCCTTTGGTGTGTCGGCGGAGAGATCATGACAAAGCCTTTACAATGCTCGGCAATCCAAGATACTACCCGTTAAGGTTTCAACACCGTGGGTGCGAAAACCACAACCAGGGCCCCCTCTTGCGCCATGTGAATTACACCCTGACCCGGGAACTCACACCACCAATGATAGTACCAAGTTAAGACATTACAAATTAATCAGCTAGGCTGTCCCATTACAACACGTGGTTGCATGATTGACTCAGGTCAAAGGCTTGTAAGGTTAAGTCCTTAGAGTGATCAGGGCAAGACATCCACATACCCTCTGCCCATTGGGCCCACCTTGGCATACTCGCCCCTTGTCACTTGCCCCAATCTAAATTATTATCACCCAGTTGGTTACCAAGCACCACGTGCCATCAACAATTCAACATCATTGCGTGACATGACTCGCCACAACAACTCAATCTCATCGTGTGATTCCACATGACACACAAGTTATTAACATTGTTCCATATTCCATTAATCAAGATTAATTATCAATGATTCCGACACATGTGATGACGTGGCATGGCTAAGCAACTAATACGGACTAATCCTCCAATGTTGATCATAATTATTAACCAACTATATTGAACCAATCTAGGGTGACAATGGATCATGGCATACAATGACAAGGTAGGGTATAGATCAATCTGTATATTAGCTACGCCCAATTTAATTTAAAACAATTGTATATTTGAAATATATGCAATAGGGTAGAACAAACATAGCAATTTTATAAACATGGGTTCAACATGATCAAAGCACAACTTGCCTTAGAATAGGTCCTGATCTGGTTCTCGAACTTGCTCTTGAGTTCTTGGATCTTCCTCCAAGCGTCGCACAATTCAACGTCTCACGCGTGCATCAAGAAGAAAAGCAAATAAATGCCAAAACAGAGAGCAATTGAACTCCAAAAATCAAATAAAATTCACCATTAAATAGATCTCAATTTTACAAATTTTTAGAAATTTGAATCACTCAAATCGAGAGTTACGATGCAAAAGATATAGCCTTTTGAAGTTTAAAATAAATCTCAAATCGAAAATCGAAATTCGAATTTAACAGATTTGTTTTATTACGAAAAGCGATTTATGACGTCAGCGAGATCTCGGCCAATCACAAGACGACACGTGTCTCGGCGTATGGACCCGGTCCACGGCGCAGCGCGAGACCACGATGCACCCGGTCCATACCGCCTCGGTACCCACGCCCGACACGCGTCCGCCTGCGATTGGCTGCGGCGACGGCTCCATCCGATGCACCCAGATCCGATCGAACGGCTACGAAACTAACGCAGCGTGGCGTTCTTTCCACCGCTCATCGCTCATCCAACGGCTCACCTTTACGGCGACTTCGCGCCGAGCGGCGGCGTGGCTTGATCTTGAGCAGATGATGCAGATCCAACGGTGAGGCTAGCTCGGCCAAACAAAGTCACGGCGGCGGCACTCACCGGACTTGGGGACGAAGGTCACCGAGGTGGCGGAAGAGAGAATCCCGGCGACGTTTTCACCCTCCACCGAGCCGAATTGTCGCGGCGATGACTCTGGCGTCCTCGGCAATAATGTAAATCCAAATGGACGGCGGCGAAAGTGAAGAGAACCACGACGGCGGCGCTCACGAAGTCCGACGAGCTCTCAAGCGTCCACGGAGGCTTCTTTGGCGACAACCCAACAGAAAAAGCTGCGCACACTCACGATGAACCTCGGGACTACCCGCCTACTTATAGCCTAGGAATTCGAGCTCTACGGTGAAGGAGTTCGGCGGCGCGTCGACGGCGGACTCGAGTCCGAGCGAAGACGACGACGTCTCACCAGTCGCGTGTCGCGATCCGACGGTCACTACTCGAGCTCCTACGTGCACGATGCGCTCGGAGAAAACCGATCCGACGAGCCGCGAGGTTTAGGGTTTCTGAAACAAACTCATGGGCCAAGCTGGGCCGCACCGACGCGAGTTTTCAATAAGACAGTGTTGGGCTTGGCCCAACATCATTTCATCGATTTTCAAAATGATTTTCTATTTAAAATAATTCCGAAATTCATTTTATTTATTTTAAGCAATAAAACTATTAGGAAAAATCAAAGAAAAATCTCAAAAATACTTTGAGACATTCTGGACTCAAATAAAATATTTTTGGAAAAACTTTATTTTAACTTTGCATAAATTTAAATAGATTCGAATAAAAGGCAATGAACTTGATTTGAATTTAATTCTAATAAATCCAGAAAAATCCAAATAAATTCCAGAAAATCATAAATGCACATTTAAGCAATAAAAACTTAAATAAGCCAAATTTTGGGATGTTACAAACCTCCCCCCTTAACAGAATCTCGACCCGAGATTCAGGGCTAACTAGAGAATAGGTTCGGAAATTCTGACTTCAAATCTTCTTCTCGCTCCCAGGTGGCTTCACTCTCAGAATGATTGCTCCACTGAACTCTGCAAAAGCGAATAGACTTGTTTACGGTCTTGCGCTCCATAACATCAAAATTACGATCGGTTGCTCTTTATAAGTCAAATCTTCTTGCACTCTATTGCATCCAATGGGGTTTGTTCTGTGGCACTCTGAGACACTTCTTAAGCTGCGACACATGGAATACATCATGCACTCCTGCCAAGGACTGAGGCAACTCTAACTGATAAGCTACCTCTCCTCGACGGCTCAGAATCTTGAACGGACCGACATATCTTGGCGCAAGCTTCCTTTAACATGAAATCTTTTAACGCCCTTAAGAGGGTAACCACGAGATACACATGATCTTACGGTTCAAAACTCAAATCTCGACGACGATTATCTGCGTAGCTTTTCGCGCTTTGTGTGCTATCTTCAACCTCTCTCGATCATTGCAACTTGACTTTCGCTTCTTCAAGAATATCTGCCCAAACACCAAACGCTCTCTGTTTCATTCCAATGTAACGGAGTACGACAAGCATCGTCCATACAACGCCTCAAATGGTGACATCTGCAGCTAGCTTGATAACTATTGTTGTAACTGAATTTCGCATATGGCAAACACTTATCCCACGACGTAGCATAAGCTAAAGCACAAGCTCTCAACATATCCTCTAAAATCGATTTACTCTTTCGGTCGACCATCATGCTCATGGGTGATATCTTTGTACTAAAATTCGACAAGTCCCCATTGCTTCATGCAACTTGTTCCAACACCTTGAGGTGAATTGGGTACCTCATCCGACACAATCTTCTTGGCCATTCCATACAAGCATACAATCCTTGACATGTACAACTCCGCTAAACGATCTCTCGAGTAAGTGGTCTTTCTTGATAAAGCAGGCGACCTTGGTTAGACGATCCACAATAACCCAAATGGAATCGTAATCTCTCCGAGTCTTAGGTAAACCGGTGATAAAGTCCATTCCGATTTCCTCCCACTTCTATTCCGAATTTTCAACTACGCAATAAACCAATGGTCTTTGATGCATGGCTTTTACTCTCGACATACGTCGCATAAAGCAACATGCTCACTACTTCACGCTTCATATTAGGCCACCAAAATCCTCTTTCAAATCTGGTACATCTTAGCACTTCTGGATGAATTGAATACTCGTAATCATGAGCTTCTTCCAAAATCAACTGCTTTAATCTCTTTCTTATTCAATACATAGCTTTGACCTTTAAACTGTGTGGTTCCTTGGTTATCCCTGGTAAAATCCTCAGCTAAGCCTTCATCCTTCTGACCCACTTCGATCTGATCTTCAAGCATTGGCTTAACTTTCAAAGCAGCTATAAATCCTTGTGAAACCTCTTCTAATTTCAACTTTTGAAACTCTTTGCACAATTTCTATTGATCACTTGATATTGGTGTATTGGTACTATGGCCTTTACGACTTAAGATATCGGATACCATATTAGCCTTACCAGGATGGTAACAGATCCCAGCCTTATAATACTTAATCACTCCAACCATCCTCTTCGTTTTATATCAAGGTCTGCACTTCGAACTCTTATGGTCTGTACCTATCCCCAATAATATAGTGACGCAATGACTTCAAAGCATGCACTACGGTAGCAATTTCCAATTCATGCGTAGTATAGTTCTCTTCATGTGGCCTCAAGCGTCCCGACGATAGGCAACAACTTTACCTTCTGCATTAACACACATCCAAGATTTTGTCTTGAGGCATCATAGTATATATCACAACTGCGTTTGCACATCCGACCACACTAAGACAAAGCTATCGTCAAACGCTTCCTCAATCACGAAAACTCTTTTCGCGCTGCGGCCCATGCACACTTCTCCTACATGCCTAAGCGGTCTCGGTTGCTCCCACGTAACATCGCTTTTGTTGGATCCACGATAACTCCTTTAGCGTACATCTTACGCAAGAAATTCAACTTTCTCCTTCCAAAAGTCACATTTGCTAAGCTTAGCATACAGCCATGGGTCTAGCCATCTTTCCAACACTAATCCCAACTGCTACGCATACTTTCCTTTTGACTTGAAGCAACAAAGACATCCCACCTATACACCATAACAGCTTGACCAATTTCCCATGGAACTCCGTTCGTCATGTCCATAAATTCAGAATGGCATTGATCATTCTAGCGATACAATCTGTAACCTCATACTTGTCCATACTGCGTAGAAAACTCGACCTAAGAACATTCTCTCGCATGTGTTACGAACTAATGATAACTCGATCAAGATCTATTCTTGAGGACACTCCGGCTCCTTTTAATCGATCAAACAAATTACGATCCCGGGCAATAATACTTACCCTTTTAATCATCACTTCATTAAATGCTCGACGGTCGATACACCTCCCTAAGCTCCCATTTTTAAATAGAACAGGCGCTCCCTATGGTGACAAATTGGTTCTAGCGAACCACCTTTCTAGCAACTCTTCGGTCTGCTTCTTCATCTCAACTAGCTCATCAATAGGCATTCGATGAGGTCTCTTTACTTTTGGCGTTGTACCAGGGACTAACTCCATCACACACTTGATCTCTCGATCTGGTGGGATTCTTCGGAAACACATCTTGATACTCTCCAACAACTGATACCTCTTCAAAGCTGACAACTTCCACACTATTGACCTTCCGCTGACCAACACGAATTGTAGTCATTTGAAATTCCATTTTCCCGCTTTCAGGGCTTTTAGCGGACACAATTCTTTGACCAAACTCCAGGACAGCCTTATGTCCGGACGACCAATTCATTTCAGGAGTAGCATCTCGGGTTTGATATCCAATATCGCTCGCTAGAAACTTTTCTCCAACTTAACTCCATCACATTCTAGGTTAGATCAGGCAATAGTGTACTTTCTGACCATGATAATTCCTCAAGCTGACAATCTTTACAAACACCACTGAACTGATCATCGTTGCACACGCAACATCTTCAAGTGAACCGTCAACATAGGGGAATACTCAGAAACATCCTTTATCATTAATGCTTTTATTCCAACACTTCGCATATCAACCTCTCAACCATCTTTACTTTATTTATTTAGGCACGAAAATCTTTACATGGAATTCACCTCTAGTCACTTTTCTTTTACAAACGAGGGTATGACACTTGCATAGGCTAAAATCATCGATCTAAACTTCCTCGATTGGTATTGGCGCCAAGTTTTTGATCGAGCAATTGAGATTGACTTGCACTTTGGTGCGATCACTTCCTTATGAGGGCAATTGTTAGCAAAATGCCCGTGCTTGTTGCAGTGTAACAAAGCTTAGGTCCACCTCTCTTCCTTGAGCATTTGTCGACTAAGGCGGTGTCTTCATTCGGATGCCTCTTCTTCAACCGATTCTCGTACAAACTTCTCTTGCGACTTTCTCGCTCACTCTTGGCGTTATGAACTTGGTGAGGTAACCACGGAAGGACCGCGTCTGTAGGAGACTCTAGATTCTTTGCGGGCATTTCTTAACAAAATGGCCTTCCTCATGACATTATAACACACCCGTGTTCATTTGTTGTGCAGCCTCTGTACATTGTTGTCTTCTTGTTGCGTCGAATGGTTGCTTCATAGGGCATTCACTAGCCCAATGGCCTTCTTCATCGCACAGAAACATCTTTGTTGGTATCGCCAATTACTTCTTTCTTGATGAGGGTCAACAGATTAAGGTATTGTGTCCTTAGCTCTTGAGTGGCACCACTTTTGCAACCGACGTTCCGCCTCTTCTTGGCGACTCTGGAGCAACTACGGCTCGAAGATTCTTTTCTTGATCTTTGAATTACAGCGGTGACTATTGGATTCAGAGGACATTGAGTGGACCATGATCTCGGCCTTCACAAAGGTAACATGTGATGTCACTCATAGGACATTCTCCCGAGAATGACTTCCTTCACACCGGAGCAATTAATCGCATGCTCGTCGGTGGTATGTCCTATCTCTCCACAAATAATGCACGCACGATCTTCTCGATTTGTTTGGTTGATGACACTTCGAGAGCAACTCTTAGATGTTGAACAAGGTGCAAGAATAGTATTACGCTCCGTATTTATCGTGACCATCTGTCTCTAGGTGAAGCAAAGAGATTACGAAAAGCAACAACAAATTCATTCCAAGTGATACTCCGCGGGGCTTCATGAGCAACACAATATTTCTTCCACCATTCAGCAGCGATTCCTTGTAACTGATAAGAAGCATACAGGACTTTCTCATCGTCTTCACACTGAGCAATGAGCAGCTTCCTCTCAATGGTCTTGAGCCAATCATCTACTTCTGAGGGTAACTCATTTCCTGAAAACGTCGGCGGACGAGTCCTTATGAATTCTGATAACCTTAAGTAGGAACGAAAATCATTGGTAGCAGCTTGGGACACTTGGTTGACATTAGCTGGGTCAGTCATATTCTGCATCTGCTTCATCATTGCATGCATCAACTGAGTCTGAGCAGTCAAGAACTCTCTGAAACTCTGCATATCCATCTGTACTGATGGTTGAAGAACTAATCCACTATTGAGATTCTCCTTGGATTGATTTTCGCTGCCACTGATTATGTTGTTTCCACGAATCTGAACCCTCTGCTTGATTGCTTCACTTGGAATAGGGAAGAGGAAAATAGCATAGGTAAGCGAGAATCCTAAAGCAGGGGAGATAGGTTTAACCCAATAACTTAAGCAAACAATATTAATAACTTGGTATGGTTGCTTGTATAAGCCTAAAAGCTCTGCAACACATACTGCACACTCAGCAATCAAGGAAGAACCAATTCAACCTATACACACAAAACTACCGCCTCTGAGGTAACACTTCTATCTTAAGCGGACGCGACTCCCACACCGAGTCCCAACTAACTACTCAAGCATAGATCTTCTAGCTCTTGGAACGCTTCATGGATCTACTCCTTCCTTGAGCACGATGATCCCTTCTTCATGATTTCCAGGGTTGACAGCAAGCACTTGATACTTTCTTCTATGATGTGGCACGTCAACTACCAAGACAACTCAGATAAGGTTTTTAACTCGATCCAGCAAGGGAGAGAGAAAGAAATTCAGAAGGGGAAAAGAGAGAAATTTGACTAGGGAAGGAATAGAAGAATAAGATAAGTTAAGAACATATTATTCTTCCAAGTTAATTCTTTTCTTTTAGAAAATAATTTTGAAGTTCCTATAGAGACGACCAGACTATCTAGGGTCAAGGCCTACGATCAAGATGGCTCGATACCACTACATCGGGACCCAATATGCAAATCCGGACCCTCTGTGTATCTTGCACTAGTCCAGATCACGCTAGTGCACACAGTTCAACATCGATAAATATCACAATCATACATAGCGGAAATATTATGAAAGACATCATATGATACATACTACTAGTTGAATGACCTTATGGTCCACTTACATGACTATGCCTCGCAAGGTGAATAATATATTAAATCTGCAGCGGAATGGAAGCGTAGATAACCCCTCGGTATACCACAGTAATCGACAAGGCTTGCGCCTAAACATTCGTCTCCTCCTGGAATCTTTGCTCCAAATTGATGTAGACTCTTCAACTGGTGATGTTATTGTTTGGCAAGGGTGAGTACTTAAAGCACTCAACAAGTTGTGCATGTAATGCAATTCTATGTAACTATATGCAAGGCTTATTCCAAAGGATAGGCTATCATGGCTATTTTGCAACAAAGCAAAGATTTACTGAACAAATACAATAAATAGATTGTAAAGACGGTAAAACAAATAACAATAATGATAGATTCATCTTTTCTCAAGTAAACCAAGTTTCCAATCTTAAGTCAAATCCCATCTTCCATATGGCATTCTGCCATCCCAACCAAGTTGTTCATTTTAATTAAGCTAACCCTTAATCAGTAATTCCGAGCATTGCTCAATACATGCGAGCACGCCTATTCAATAGTTTTACACTCTGCAGAGGTTATGCACTTTACCCACGTGACATGATCGTCTCTTGGTGCCTTCCGGGTTAACACACTTCCTTTGGTGTGTCGGCGGAGAGATCATGACAAAGCCTTTACAATGCTCTGGCTTAATCCAAGATTACTACCGTTAAGGTTTCAACACCGTGGGTCCGAAAACCACAACCGGGCCCCCTCTTGCGCCATGTGAATTACACCACGACAGGAACTCACACCACCAATGATAGTACCAAGTTAAGACATTACAAATTAATCACTAGGTCTGTCCCATTACAACACGTGGTTGCATGATTGACTCAGTCAAAGGCTTGTAAGGTTAAGTCCTTAGAGTGATCGGGGCAAGACATCCACATACCCTCGCCCATTGGGCCCACCTTGGCATACTAGCCCTTGTCACTTGCCCCAATCTAAATTATTATCACCCGCTTGGTTACCAAGCACCACGTGCCATCAACAATTCAACATCATTGCGTGACATGACTCGCCACAACAACTCAATCTCATCGTGTGATTCCACATGACACACAAGTTATTAACATTGTTCCATATTCCATTAATCAAGATTAATTATCAATGATTCCGACACATGTGATGACGTGGCATGGCTAAGCAACTAATACGGACTAATCCTCCAATGTTGATCATAATTATTAACCAACTATATTGAACCAATCTAGGGTGACAATGGATCATGGCATACAATGACAAGGTAGGGTATAGATCAATCTGGTATATTAGCTACGCCCAATTTAATTTAAAACAATTGTATATTTGAAATATATGCAATAGGGTAGAACAAACATAGCAATTTTATAAACATGGGTTCAACATGATCAAAGCACAACTTGCCTTAGAATAGGTCCTGATCTGGTTCTGGAACTTGCTCTTGAGTTACTGGATCTTCCTCCGAAGCGTCGCACAATTCAACGTCTACGCGTACCGAAGAAGAAAAGCAAATAAATGCCAAAACAGAGAGCAATTGAACTCCAAAAATCAAATAAAATTCACCATTAAATAGATCTCAATTTTACAAATTTTTAGAAATTTGAATCACTCAAATCCGAGTTACGATGCAAAAGATATAGCCTTTTGAAGTTTAAAATAAATACTGAAATCAGAAAATCAGAAATTCGAATTTAACAGATTTGTTTTTATTCTGAAAAAGCGATTTATGACGTCAGCGAGATCTCGGCCAATCACAAGACGACACGTGTCTCGGCGTATGGACCCGGTCCACGGCGCAGCGCGAGACCACGATGCACCCGGTCCATACCGCCTCGGTACCCACGCCCGACACGCGTCCGCCTGCGATTGGCTGCGGCGACGGCTCCATCCGATGCACCCAGATCCGATCGAACGGCTACGAAACTAACGCAACGTGGCGTTCTTTCCACCGCTCATCGCTCATCCAACGGCTCACCTTTACCCGAGCAGCTTACTGTCGAAGCGACGACGTGGCTTGATCTTGAGCAGATGATGCGATCCAACTACCGAGGCTAGCTCGACCAAAACAAAGTCACGCGCGCGCAAGCACTCACCGGACTTGGGGACGAAGGTCACCGAGGTGGCGGAAGAGAGAATCCCGGACGTTTTCACCCTCCACCGACGCGAATTGTCGCGCGATGACTCTGGCGTCCTCGGCAATAGCGAAATCCGGCGGCGGCGAAAGTGAAGAGAACCACGACGGCGGCGCTCACGAAGTCCGACGAGCTCTCAAGCGTCCACGGAGGCTTCTTTGGCGACAACCCAACAGGAAAAAGCTGCGCACACTCACGATGAACCTCGGGGACTACCCGCCCCTACTTATAGCCTAGGAATTCGAGCTCTACACGGTGAAGGAGTTCGGCGGCGTGCCGACGGCGGACTCCGAGTCCGAGCCGAAGACGACGACGTCTCAGCCGTACGCGTGTCGCGATCCGACGGTCACTACTCGAGCTCCTACGTGGCACGATCTGCTCCGGAGAAAACCGATCCGACGGCTGCGAGGTTTAGGGTTTCTTGGAAACAAACTCATGGGCCAACCGGGCGCGCACCGACGTGGTTTTCAGTATACGGTGTTGGGCTTCGGCCCAACACTGTTCACTGATTTTCAAAAGGATTTTCTATTTAAAATAATTCCAAAATTTCATTTTATTTATTTTAAGCAATAAAACTATTAGGAAAAATCAAAGAAAAATCTCAAAAATACTTTGAGACATTACGGACTCAAATAAAATATTTTGGAAAAACTTTATTTTAACTTTGCATAAATTTAAATAGATTCGAATAAAAGGCAATGAACTTGATTTGAATTTAATTCTAATAAATCCAGAAAAATCCAAATAAATTCCAGAAAATCATAAATGCACATTTAAGCAATAAAAACTTAAATAAGCCAAATTTTGGGATGTTACATATCCTTTCCATGTTACGACTGTAAATGCAGGCCCTTTTGCCAACCATGTCAGCGTATGACCTGATGAGCTTGCAGTGATGGGTTGTTGCTCCTTGAACCATTTGTTGAACTGAAGGTTATGCTGTCTGATGATCCAGTACTCTGGCCGCATCGGATTCTCTTGCCATAGCCAGTTCTTGTGCTCATCGATATACGAGGCCACAACAGCCATGTGTTGCAAAACTGTGAAATGGGCTTGAGCGCACGCAACTAGATCAGGCGTGATTGCTTTCCTTCCTATGGTCCTGAGGCCCTGGAGCCTCCCCTCATGGCGGGACCGAAGCACACCTATCGGTTCGACCTGAGCCATGTAATCCACGCAGAATTCGACGACCTCTTCGGTTGCATAACCTTCGATAATGCTACCCTCCGGTCGAGATCGATTCCGTACGTACGACTTGAGAACTCCCATATACCTCTCGAACGGGTACATGCTACGTAGGAACACAGGCCCGCACATCTTTATCTCCCTCACAAGGTGAATAATGAGATGGACCATGATATCGAAAAACGATGGAGGGAAATACATCTCAAGATTACATAGAGTCATTACCACCTCGCCATGCAGAGCATCGAGTCATTCGGGATCAATGACCTTTTGAGCAATTGTGTTAAAGAAATAACACAGCCTTGTGATTGTCTCCTGAACTTTGGTCGGTAAAATATTTCTAATTGCCACAGGAAGCATCTGTGTCATAAGCACATGGCAATCATGGGACTTCATGCCAGTTAAACTCAAATGTTGCATCGAAACAAGTCTCTTTAGGTTGGACGAGTAACCAGACGGATCTTTGTGAGCATCCCATACCTGCACCCCAAGAGCCCACAACTTCATCAGATCTTTCACCAATGGTGCTAGGTACACATCAATATCGTTTCCAGGTTGCTTCGGGCCTTGGATGAGTATAGACATCAATATGTACTTTTGCTTCATACACACCAAGGAGGAAGTCTATACACACAAAGATTCACTGGCCAAGTGCTATGCGGTTGCTCATGTTGCCGAAAGGATTCATTCCATCCGTGCTCAATCCCAACCTGATGTTCCTCGGATCCGCTACCAATTCTTCAAACCTCCTATCGATGTTTCTCCACTGTGTGGAATCAACAGGGTGCCTAATCGTTCCATCATTCTTACGCTCCTCCGAGTGCCATCGAAGCAATTTTGCCTCTTTTGGGTTCGCAAACAAACGCTTCAACCGGGGAATTATAGGTAGATACCACGCCACCTTAGCAGGAGGTCCTTTCTTCAACTCCATGCCCTCGTCGTCGTCATCCGAGCTACCTTTACGCTTGTACCGGGATGCGTTGCACACCAGACATACATGCAAGCTTACGTACTCTTTGCGATAGAGGATACAGTCATTCGATAGGCATGTATTCTTTCTACTTCCATTCCCAAGGGACAGAGAAACTTTTTGGCTTTGTAGGTGGTTGTCGGCAACACGTTTCCCTTCGGAAGCATATCCGCTAACAGACCTAACAGTGCCGTGAAACTCCTGTCGGACCAACCGTTGCTTGCCTTTAATTTCAGCAGCTCCAGCACGGATGACAACCTTGTGTATTTTGACTTGCAACCCGAGAACAAAGGTTTCTCCGAGTCGTCCATCAAGCCTTGGAATTTTAGGTACTCCCGCTCATCACGGCTCCCTTCTGCATCCCGTAGCATCTGATCCGGATTGTCATCATGAAACCTATCCTCATCCAAAGCATAGTCGATATCATCCGGAGTATCATTGACGTCCTTGACAATATCCAGAGTATCGTTGCCATCATCGATGATGGTAGATCTACTTGGTCCCTGCGTAATATGCTCTTCACCGTGACTGGTCCAACATATATACCCGTTTTTGAAGCCCCTCAGAATCAAGTGTGCTTCGATCTGCACTGGGTTTCGAAACATCCTCAGATTCTCGCAGTCAATGCATGGACAAGGCATAAATTCCACCCCCGTGTTCAACATATCTTCCTCTGCAGCTCTTCTAAAAGCGGAGACACCATTAATGTACTCGGCGCAGACGGTTCTCGATGTACATCCAACCGGTCCATCTGAAAGAACGAATGGATATGTAAACATATGCATGTAAGCTACATCTTCAGTGTAATGCAATTAGAACAAATTACTAATTTAGATCAAAAAGAACAAATGGATCTACACAAAGATATAGCAAATGTATGTACTTCACATCACAGAGAACAAATGTATCTACAACAAGCTAGATCTACAAATTAACCAGCTTCATTTCCCTCTTTACCAAGCTACATCTTAAATATAATGCAAATTTGAACCAATTTCTACTTTACATCACGGAGAACAGATGTATCTACACCAAGCTAGATCTACAAATTAACCAGCTTCATTTCCCTCTTTACCAAGCTACATCTTAAATATAACGCAAATTTGAACCAATTTCTACTTTACATCACAGAGAACAGATGTATCTACACCAAGCTAGATCTACAAAGTAACCAGCTTCATTTCCCCCTTTACCAAGGTAGATCTAATATAATGCAATTATGAAGCAATTACTAACCTTAGATGACGTAGAACATAATGATTTACAATTACACCTCCAAATCTAGGGTCTCTTTGACCAGAACGCCTCTCAATCCCAGCCACGTCGAAAATAACCAGGATACCCTAAAAACAGAGGAGGTCGGCTCTCTGTTAATTCGTATATATAATGTAGTACATCACAGACGGTTTATGGATAAAATCGTCTGCGATTACGTCATTGCAGACGGTTTTATCCACAAACCGTTTGTGTTTCGCAGACGGTTTTTGGATAAAACCGTCTGTGATTACGTCATCGCAGACGGTTTTATCAACGAACCGTTTGTGATGTTCCTTCCCAAGACAGCTTCGTCTTCCCAAGGAGTTCATATCGCTTCGTCTTCCAAGACAGCCGCGCAGTGTTTCGAGTTGATCGGTTCGTCTTCCGAAGAATTAAATTAACCGTCCAGTCCAAGACAGGCGCGCAGTGTTTCGAGTTGACGCTTTATCTTCCGAAGATCATTAAACCATCTGATCAAATTCCACTTTGAAGACCGCGTCTTCCCGTAGAGCTGGAGTCCAATGTACGTATAAGTACTCGATCATCAATCGCATTCCGCAGAGATCATCGCCACTATGAGCACCTCATCAAATAACTCCGACACCCCCCCGCCTCCGCCTTCAACGCCATCGTCGACTTCCGCTCCGCCTTTACCGCCACCGTCGACTTCCCCTCCGCCACCACCACCACCGTCGACTTCCCCTCCTCATCCTCTACGGCCTCTGCGGGAATGGCTGCGACGCAACTGCGGTGTCATATCCTCGAATCCACCAGCCGCAGCTTATCGTGGACGATCCCCTCCGCCGGCCACCTCGGGCACCGCTCCGTCCGCCTCAACCGTCGGAAAGAAGCGTCCGACGTCGCCAATAGTGATCTCCTCCGACGATGACGACAGCTACGACTCGTCGAAGGGCTACCATGATGGTTGGGAGCTGGAGGATCACCCAGACAGAGCCGGGTCGAGCGAGGACCCCGACGGTCGCAGCGACGACTCCTACTCCAACGATGACACCGACGACGGCGAGGACTAGATGTACCGACTAAGTAGTATTTCGCAGTAGTATTTTGGTGGGAAACTTTTGTACATAGCACTCTGTTTATGCTTATGCTTATATATATAGCATGATGTTTTCAATGTTTGCTCTGAACGATTCACAGACGGTTTGTGGATAAAAACATCTATGATATGGTGATAATCACAGACGGTTTCATCCACAAACCGTCTGTGAAGTTCTTGCTTTCATCACAGATGGTTTGTGGTTGAAACCGTCTGAGATGTATGGTACATCGCAAACGGTTTCAACTACAAACCGTCTAATGAAAGCAATAACTTCACAGACGGTTTGTGGATGAAACTGTCTGTAATGATCCAATATAGCAGACAGTTTCATCCACAAACCGTCTGGGATGTGCCCGAAATATATCACAGACGGTTTTCGTAAAAAACAGTCAGTGATGACGTGTCTAATATAACACCTTTTGTAGTAGTGATTGGCTGTGAGTGTTACAAATTTTGGCAGTCATGGTACATGATAGAGCAGAGACCAACTGCCAATCACGGAAATTTGTATATGCCGTGGGTGTAGTGCATCGAAATAAATTTTCATGCATCTTGAAGCAAAAAAATAAATCTAACTATTTATGTTTGGAACTTGATTCAATCTAGCTAGCCAGATGGTCATATTGTATGCGATCTACTCATTTTCTGAGAGAGCTATGATTATAAGGTATTTTAGTTTAACATTGATTCATGTCCAAAAAGAATGCAGCCACGTTTGAGAAGTAAAACCGGTCATATGTACTACTGTAACATCTCAATTTTTTTGCACCTTTGAATTGATTTTATGTATTTTAAAATTTTTGAGAATTTTTATTGCTAATTAAACCTTAATGACAATTTTCCCTAAGTCAAAATGGATTTAATATGATTAATGTTCTATGAAAAAATTATCAAAATTATTTTATTTTGGTTCTATATGCTCTAAAGTATTTTTGCAGAATTTTCTGGGATTTTTCTGAGCTTATTTGCTATTTATTTGAAGCCTATTTGTATTTTATGTATTTTCTAAAATGAAAAAGTATAAAAAAATTTGGAAAATATTTTGGGCTGAAACCCAACCCAGTCTGGTCCAAGCCACGTGGCCCAGCCAGCTTGCCAGCCCAGTCAGCCCACATCACATGCGAGTCGCTAACATGTGGGACCCACTTGTCAGACCCATCGTTTTCGTGTGTAAACAGGACTCGGAGTCCAGGGCATGTCTGTTGTGGTCGTCACCTCCGTTTCTTACGCTACACGGATGCTTAGGTGGATATAAGGGTAGCATCGGGACCGTCGTGAGCACCTTGTCCAAAACCCTAGCCTTGGAAGCCTTGAGCCGCCATTGTTTGGCCAGAACCTGACGGTCTTCATGAGCGCCACCGCAGAAGAAGAAGAAGCTTCGATTTGCCGCCACTAGTGAGTCTCCGAACCCTTGGATCACATCATCTTGTTCACCGTGCCATGTTCTCTACAGTGTGCGCACCATCTCATCTGGAGCATCAGTATAGGCCACCATTGTCGTGAAGCCCGCACCGCCGCCTCTTCCTTTGTTTGCCACTGTCTTTGCCGATCTCCGTTGGCCATGCCATACATATCACCAAATGTGCCGTGATGCATGCTTCTAGATGTGATGACCCGAAGTTTCCAGAGTGCCACCGATTGCTCGCCGCCGTCGACCATAGATCCCTGTGCTGTCGTGCCAACGTGGCACCGACGTGGCATGCCATATGGTGTTGAGTCGGATGCCATGTAGGCAAGTAGATCCGAGTAGGCTTAGTCTACCATGAGCCGCATCTATAACGCGTGGGGCCCACATATCGGTGAGATGTGTTCGTGAGCTAGGTCCAACATCAACCAGAGCTGTAAGCTGTGGACTCGGTCTATGCATTGGTGGCCCACATGTCAGTCTCTGTGATTTTTTTATAAAATTCAAAAAAATCGATTTTTATTTAAAAAAGGGCCGAGCCCACATGTCAATCTCTTAGGAAGGAATATTCTATTTTCTCTCCTTTTCCTAATTTATTTGTCTGGTGAATTTTTCGAGAGTCCCTTTTTCTTCATAGGAACTCCGATTGAGCATGTTCAAATTTCTAAATTCGTCTAAATTCAAGCTCTACCCTTTGGAGAACTTTATTTTTTGTTATAGTTTTTATTGTCTCTATTTTATAGTTATTTTGGTTTTTGTCATTCATTTTGCTTAGACGTTCAAGTGCCAAGAGCGTACGGAGATAAAGAGTGATTCAAGTTCAAGGTCCAAATCAAGATCGAGAGTTGTTCCGAGGCAAGTTGTGCTTTGATCATGTTGAATCTAGTTTTACAAATGCTATTTTGTTTTAATCTATTGCATATTATTTCAAGTTATAACTGTTTTCAAGTAATTTGGGAATTAGTTATTCAACCCATTTAAATTATACATACCTTATCATTTGCTATGCCATGATTATTTGTCACCCTTGGATGGATGATTATTAATTGGATGCTAATATATGCCAACGTTGGTTGGTTAGATCGTGAGTAGTATGCTTAACCATGCCACAAACAATTGATATCTTTTGAAACTACAAATTCAAATTGGACTAATGATATATGGAACATGTTTATGAAAAAGGGTGTGTCATGCGTTGCCACACAATGATTTGAATTGTTAATGGCATGTGTTGCACAATAATCAACTCGGGTGGTAAATGATTTAGGCTGAGCCAACTCGGGTGGGTTTGTGAGACATTGGGTTGGTATGGTGATGTATGAATGAAAGTGATAAGGTTGGTAATTATATGTGAATGGATAATGGTTAGTGTGAGTAATTAAAAGTCTTGCCTCGGTCAATTAAGGATTTAACCTTGCAAGCCATTGAATTGAGCTAATCATACAACCACATATTTGTTATGGGCCAAATCTAACTCAATAATTTATCGAGTCTTGACATATAAGTTGATCATATATTGTAGGTAAAGTGTATAATCTCCGCAGAGTGTAAAACTATACAAATAGCCATGCTCTTAGTTATGGATAATACTTGAGAATTTCATACAATGGTTAGATTTTATAAAATAAAACTGAGAAGGGAGGCTGTATGCCAAAAAAAATAACATTAGCTGTGAGCCAGTTTAACTTGAAAATTTTCTGAATAACTTATTGTTACTATTATTTGTTTTAATTATAAGCCATCTATATATGGATATTGACACTACAAATGTTACTTTAAGCAAAGGTATCCATATCAGTCATTCTTTGAATAAGCTTTACATGTAATTATTAGATTTGCATTCTGTGGTGCAACTTGCTATGTACTCCATGTACACACTGTTGCTATAAACAATGCTTCTTAGTTGTTGAAGACATTATCAAGATTCACTAACCAAGGAGGATTAATTTGAAGACGCTATCCCAGTCGATTGTTTGTGGGCATGTGGATATGTTTCACTTGAAGATATTTCATTTCCTTCCACTACAATTTATTTGAGTTGTTCACTTCATAAGGCAATAATTGTAAGCCTTGATCATAAAATCGCTACTTTGATATTTATTGTTAATTGCTTCTTCCTTGATTATATATTTCATCAATTTTGTCATTATGTGTACTAGCGTGATCTTGAACTAGTGCATTATATACAGAGGATCCGAATTTACCTATTCAGATCCTGACAAAATACTCAATATTCAGGAGCCAATTAACACACAACTCTACATGGCACGAAGAACCATAGGATCATATGGAAGAAAATTCTATGGGACAGGGCAGAAGCTGCAGCATGACGTCCTCCTCCTCATGCTACGCTGTTCCAGGGCGTCGCTCCTCCTGTCTTCCTTCCGTCAGCCCCGCGCACCGCCGATGGCGATGACTTCTCGTAATCAATTCATGGATAGAGCAAATCTGTACCAAAAACGAAAGAAGAAATTTCTAATGGGATTCCACCATTAATATATAATCCCCGGTGTTTTATATAAAATAAAATAATGCATATCATATTAGATTTTCATGCATGTAACAAGAAGAATCCACCTACGTATTATCAGTTCAATCTCGCCTGAACAACTCCATCGAAGGCAGTTTCCATCAGATTCACTTGTAATGTTATACAACTTGACAACAAAACTACACCTCCATATCATATCCTGGCACCGAAAACTCACCTTAGGGAGCAGACAGCGTTGCGCCGTGACCGAGCTGCCCTTCGAATCCTGGGTTCGATCGCACGCTAGGAATTACATGCAAACGTGGATGCATTCAGTGATTAAAGCTCAAACCTCCATTTTAGATTAGACATACGTTAAGAACACACCCACAGTGTATACATGGGTGTGGGTGAGAGGTGTGTGTGCGTGTTCTTCTTTGTAGTAAACACAGGCAGGCATGAAGATACAAAGAACTCGCTGTGAGACGAGGAAACTAGCACTAATTACAAGTGCGTCCTTCAATAACAGACAACTGATAGGTTAATCTTCACCCTTCATTCGAAAACAGTTTTAGAGTGGAGTACTGAAGCAGAAAAAAAAATCAAAAAAGTTTTCAGAATTTCTGATACAGAACAAAAACAGCGAGTACGGGGCGAGGGCAACCACGTTGCAATCGCCACAACCAGAATACCCAAAACATCTTAATCCCAGAGAGGGGAAAAAACAGACATCCACAGGCATTACAGATCCAGCTGACAGAAAGGCAGAGCTGAAGCACAAGCCCAACGAGTAGACATGCTTGCTATCTCCTTCGGCCAGCATTGAAGAGCAACCCAAGAACCACTAAGAAGCTGAAATGATGTGGGGATTTAAGAGAGGAATCATCGTTACCAAACGAAAAAAAGCAGTATACAATACGAAAAAAAGATTGTGTGTTTGGGTTTATAAAACTTACTGCAGTGAGCAAGTTTCAGTTTCTGTGTTCATCTGCTTGCTGGTACTGGTAGTCACCTTCCTCATATGCCTCGCCTTCCTCAGGACCTTCAGGTTCTGCACTGTTAGGTTGTGCCTGGTAGTACTCATGCTCATGTCGCTTTGCGCGCTCAGTTTCATGACCACGTCCATCTTGACCATAACCATATGCCTCATGACTTTTGTGCTGCTCATACTGGTCATAGCCATAATCCTGCCCGTAATCAGCAAAATTTCTGTCATGTTTCGGCTCACCATTGGCATAATCAGCATCCCCATCATGCAAGTGACCACGGTCCCGTTCGCGACTTGCACGCTCGTAATCTCTCTCGCGGTCCCTGCCTCTCTCACGATGATGATCATGAGAGCGATCGCGGTTCCTCTCTCTATCATAATTCCGACCATGATCCCTGTCCCTACCTCTATCATGGCGATCACGATCACGGTCACGCCCATGGTCTCTTTCCCGGTCCCTTGCTCGGTCCTTGTCCCGAGTCCTGTCCCGAGTCCTGTGGTGGTGCCTCTCTTCTCTTGAATCACGATCACGAGTCCGGTCATGGGAGCGTTCGCGGATTCTCTCATCGGGATCTCTTTCCTGTACCCTTTCACGAGACTTCTCCCGATCCCTGCACCATTAGTTAAGTGAGAAATAATCATAATATAAGCACCAGGGGATGTTAATGCAAGACTCCCATTTATTTGGTAAGGCTTACCGATCTGCATGACGATCATCCCTCCTAGGCTCCTCTGATCTCGGGCGCCCAGCTTGCTGTTGCTCCCTGATAATCAGAAACATGCAAGTATAAGATAATAACTAGATATTCTAACTTAAGAGAAACAATAGTAATACCCCAAAAGAACCCACAACTTCAATGCACTAACGTAACATGCACCGACCAAGGTTAATATCCATAGCAATATCAAATTTCAATGTATCAAATGATATTAGATTCCCTTTGATCAGTACTACAGCAAAGCACAACAGACACACAAAGACAAAAAAGAAAGTAACAAAACAAACATATTCAAGAACACATAAAGCATTTGTGACCAATTAACTCTAGTGCCCATATCGCTTGTTACCTCGTTCTAAGATCAAATAAAAGCATTAACTTCCTTCAGGCCATCAAAATGAAAAATAAATATACCTAGCTGAGATCTTCTGGTCGGCATTTTCACCACCAATTCTGCTTGATCCAAGTCCACCACCCAATCTCCTGGGGCGCCAATTTGGAACGGTTCTACCACGTTCAACATCAACTAGTACCCTCCTGTTGTCCACTTTTCTCCCATCTGCTTGCTTGTAAGCATCTGGTGACAACCCAGATTAGCAGAGAGAATGTAAAGACATGCAGCAGGGGGGTCAAACTAGCCTACATGTGACATTTGCTAACAAGAACCTTACTTTTCATGTCCCGAGTGTGCATATACTCTATGAATGCATATCCTCGAGGTTTATTTGTTACCTTGTCATTTATGAGCCGTACCTGCAATGCTCAAAGATAGTAATTAAGGATTTTTTCAAAAGAAAGCTGCACTGAACTTAAGAAGATAAAAATATATTACTAGTTGTCATTACAATTGTTTGTTTGTTTTAGCTTATTCTATGTTGCACGACAGACAGGCATATAGCCTAAAACAGCCGTGCTAACCTTGCATATGTAGAGCTTCCATTATGAGGAGTGAAATCCAGCACATATCAACACAGCTGGAGGAAAAGCAGTCTGGCTGATTGGCGTATGTTGGAAAATACAAGGACATCCCCTTACCAGGGAATTTACTAGATGAAAAAAGTATACGATGGTAGACTATATACTATACCAAGTTGCCCTCTCCGATGTGTATAATTTGTTCAACCTTCGTGACCAAGACAAGCAAAATAGCAACAGTTATAGAAATTAAGGTGATAAATATCAAGTGAGTGATGTCTATTCCTTACGCACATGAAAATGGAACAATCTTCAACTCTAGGAGTTGAGAGATACCATTAGCATTATATCTTCTTGTTGTTTCCTCCATGAGAAGCAGAACTTGGCAGCAGAACTAGCTTTAACAGCTCATGGAAAGTAACCATAAACACTATACTCACCAGAGCTACCCATTTAAGCCCATGCCTGCAGATAAGCTGCTTTTAAAAATAAAGTGATCTATGCTTACTTGTGTCATTGTCAGCACTCTTCAAGCTTGTTTGCTCCAGTTAATCAATAGAGGAGATGCATGTTTGCGGAATGGGAAAACAAAACATGAAAAACAACGCTATATTGTGCTGCCATTGGCAGAAGCAAATCGATTGCTCTGGCCCTCAAGACATTTCTCAACAACAGAAAGATTAATACTAAGAAAGATAAAATCAGGGCTACACACAAGTGCAGCCAAAATAATCTACTCATACAAGTTAGTTTTCTAAGAACTTCTAGTCTTCAAATGCAAGCACTCACAGATTAAACTGGCTTACCAAATATTCAGTGCAAATGACTATATAAACTACAGGGAGACATAATTTCTGCCTGAACTCTATATGCCTATATTACTTTTCCATTAAGGCATTAAGTGTGTCTCTAATACTCACATGTTTAAAGATGGCTAGCAAAAAAAGATTGTGTCAGGACCTCCAAACAAAGGCATGTCTATACAAGTCAAGTGGATGATTGAATCTTTTGCTCAGATGACTATGTTGATATTGCCTTGGTTTAGCACAATACAACTGGCAAAAGATATCGAAGGGCACACAGCATATGTATGCTTCCACACACAAAACAGAGCAAATGTATTGTCAGCTTAAAAAATTAAAGTTCTACATGTACTATTTTTGCAAAAAAAAACAAACAAAAGAAAAGAAAAGAACACACAGAAAAGCAGCTCTTCATTTTTCTTAGGGGAAAGAACACTAGCATGCAAATTTTTTTTAAAAAAAACAAAATTAACAAACAACCATAGCTCATAGAATCCTTGGTGTGGAAAGCTTTTGGTTCTGTGCAATGGGGGGAACAGGATAAAAGATATAACCCACTATGTGCAAAATAGCACCTTGTCAAAGAGACTCCAATGAAGCTATATATTACGGTAGTGCACCAACTTTTTAAAAAAAACAAAATCAGTTTTCTCCTATGACGGTTCGCCAATCAGAATAATTGAACACCTTACCAAAGACGAATAACTTCACCTGCACTGGGATTTACCACGTGTACTTACCCTTTTAATAGGACCATAAGCTTCAAACTCCCGTTTAACTCTATGCTCAGACGTCTCATAATTCTGCAATAGTTTGGTGGAGTCAATGAGCATTAAGTTAAAAAAATATCAACTATGTTATTTTCAACAGAATCAAGAAAGCCAGAATGATGCAGCAAAAATACTTACAAGTCTTGCAACGAAGAGTGTTTTGTATGGATCTCCAGTGGCATTGGGATCACTTTGTGGGTCATCTACATTAAAAAACAGAATAACGATGTTATATAATATCTATCATCTGAAACAAGAGGCAATGTTGATTAAGAAAGAACTTACACTTCTGAAGCTCTTCAGCAACCTTCGCTGCACCTTGCTCAAGCTTAATTTTCTGGATTCTATCCTTCTTCTCTGCCTGTATAAAGAAAATATAATACTCAAATTGGAGATGGAATGGCAAAGCGACACGACAATAGCTGCAAAAATACAGCGAAACTGATAATTGACAAGATCGACAAGATATTTGTTTGAAAGAAATGCAACAATGCCCTCTCAAAAGTGGAAGTAGTTGAACTCTAGCTTAATTGATAACATCTCTAGAGCAATGTCAGGCATAGTTATATCACCCATAAACTACTTTTTGTGCTATTCATTTGAACATGCTCAAATTGTGCAAGCTTTTCCAGCGGGCAGAGTTTATCAAAATTCACATATTAACATGAACAATATAGCATCCCTAATGATTCAGTGTTCAGCAAGCATTGTGTCAGCTGTACAAAAGTATTTGAACTATACTTTTTAACAGAACAACTTTGCACAGCTGTCGGAACGAATACGTATACACTTTCTGCAACAATTTTGTTAGGTGTAGCTTTAATACATAGGGGAAAACAAAATTCACACTTTTTTTTGTCTTGCCACACAATTTCAATTGCATTAAAACACTCCTCAAAGGCGTAATCACAATGTATGAATAAACAAAAATCCTAGTACTGACATAATAGGAGGCATATGATACATCCTTAGCATCAATGGTAGATGATTATGGCCACACAGCAAGGAATACGGATACCACCGCAAAAATGCTGGCAAAACGAAAACTTGAAACAGATTGCAATAGCAAAAACGAAACAGCATACCTTAGTCTCGCACGTGGGGACGGGCGGAGCATACTCTGGATCTCCAGGCTCCGCAAACTGCGACACAAACTGCGCCATCCCTGCAAGCAATCAACAGCAACGATCCATGAGGAGATCGACTCCCCTCCCATCAATCGATTACAAACAAATGAAATCCCTGATCTCCCCCAACAATTAGAACACAAATGGCGAAGGTGGAATGGAATAGCATTAATCGATTACCAGTGTAAGCCGGCAGCTTGCGCTTCTCGACGGGCGACTTGTACTCGAGCGGCGGCCGCGGCTCGAACAGCTTGAGCAGGTTGGGTGTGAGCCCCGTCGGGTGGCCCTGCCCCATCTGTTTCTCCCCAGCCCCCAAGCGAAAAACCTCAGATCGAGACGAAGCAAACGGGGACGGAAAGAAGCTAGGGTTAGGGTTTAGGGCTTACGAGCTTGAGCTGCTGGACGTTCTGGCGGACCTGCCCCTTGGGGCGGGACTGCACGCCGCCGTCCGGGTTGCCCCGCATCATCGCGTTGCCGAAGTCGCCCATGGCGGCGGCGGCGGCGGCGGCGGCGAGAGATTTGCGATATCAAAAGCGCAGCGAGCGAGAGAGCTCGCGTGGAGAAGTCCGACTAAAGGAGATCCGAGACCAGGAACAAATAGGGCCCCACACGTCAGCCTCAGCCCCAAACTTCCTGTCCTCCGCGGCGCAGAACGTCACTGACCCGTGGATCCCACCCCGTCCTCCCGCTGCTGACCCACCCGTCGGTGACCTGTGGCCTATCCCTCCTCCGCGCCATGCGCGCCGCCCCCTTTCTCCGGAAGCAATTACTTTTCTAGATCCCTGGAAAACATTTTTTTTACAAATTTAACTTTCTTTCAAATACAATTACAAAAATAGTGTTATTCCCATCCGTGAAAGTGCCCATAGGCACCTATCACGCTCCCGTACCGTGGAAGGAGGTACCGAGCTATAGAACATCAGTAGCTACGGTGACTTACCGAACTATGAAAGCTATGTATCATTGTTGAGAGGTGCTTCCATGGTTTTCTTTTTGACAGTTGCACAAATATTAAAGCATGAATGAAGGGTAGATGGTGATTACTTACCCCTTCGCTTGCTTCAAGATTTGTGCAACTTGTATTAGAAGAAAAAGCATTGAAGCACTGCTCATCATTGTTTCTCTCAATATAAATATGGGATAATTAGCCTTTAAGATAACTCAAAAGTTCAACGTAGGCTCCAACTACTCGTTCTCCACATTATTATCATTGTGAGGCACCGTTTTGTATGGATGTATTGATTTGTATGCACCAATCAGTTCATCTAAAGTTTAAGCTTACATGAAAAAATCGAAGTTAAAGTATGATCCGAATTTGTTTCAGTTTCGTTTCATGCTCTAATTTAGAGTTCTCTTCTATGTGGAGTTCTTTATATTCCACTATAAATATGTCTCTGTAGTTCATAGAATAGAACAAGTCAAGAAAGACGAGAGAGATAAAAGATAGCCTCGTTATAAACATCTACTCATACAATGATATTTGCCTTCGTACGTCTATGGTTTTTCCTAAAAGATTTTCCACATTAAATTTCTGTCTCCCATTCTTTTGACCTTATATTTTTGCTGTGCGTTTTGTAACAATGGGTAATATACTTCAACACCAGCCCCCTCAAACTCAAGTAGGCCGCAATTTTTTTTAATATTACGTAAACCAAGTTTTGAACTTATGATATCTTGGCTTTGGTACCATATTGAATTGAATACATCAACTGGTTCACCTAAAAGCTTAAGGTTGTAGAGAAACATGGCTAGTATACTTCAACAATATATTTATTACTGAAATAAGTTATCTCTACCCAGCATCACTTTGCCCTCCTCCTAATCAATTTACATCATCGCCGCTACAACCGGTCCCAGTAGTTACACTAATGATAGCAGTAGCCACAACCAAAGTGGGCACAGGGCAAGGGGGAGAGAGGTTGCGATGGAGGAGGATAGAGAGAGGAGGCAGAGAAGGAGCGAGTGGGAGGGGATGGTAGCATGAGCAGAAAAATATGTCCGCATGTAGAGGAAGAGGTTGTGGAGGTTGGAAGGATAGTGCCTCATCCCCTCCCTAGCATCGTTGCGCAGTTGACATCCATGCTCCCAACTCCTCCTCTTCCTCCCTACCAGTTGTCACCTAATTCCTGCCGCAATGCCTTGTCATCATCGTCCCGTGCCGCTACCTCTCCCTCCTCCACACAAACAGCACGAGCACCTCACCTTGGCCCTCTCCCACGTGACACTACTACCCACTGTGCTCCCGGCCTTCTCTTCCTCCTCCCTATCCATCACCGCCGGTGGATCCACATCTTCGTCCCCTCTGGTTGTCGAGAATGGCTAGATCTAACTACGCCATGGCCAGTGGCGATCAGCCTGCCGGTGCCATGAACGGAGATGAAGGAATGCAACTGTGTCGTGGACAAAGGGTAGCGACCACATGGAGGAAGGCGAAGCAGTGATGTGTGATACAAGAGGGGCATTGTTGGGGTAGCCATGGAGGTAGCAGCCACATAGGGAAGGCGGCGCTAGGAGTGGTGGGAGGCAACGACGAGCTGCAAGGCATTCGACGTGGAGCGAGGAGAGGAGAGGAGTTGATGGCGACCACTCGGTGAGATGGTGGGGTGGCGGCTGGAGTTAGCACCAGCTTAGGGAAGAGGTGGTGATTGGATTGTAAAGAATATGGGAGAAGGGAGGCAAGATGAATAATTTCAATGTTTTGCGAAGGGTCTGGTTGATATTTTGCCTCGATAGGGAAGGGTCGAACCAGTGTATCCTTGGAGGCAAAATCGGACGGCTCTTGTTTTCCGAGTGACATGGCAAGTTCCATGGGATCCGAATGACTTTAATTCTCATTTGTATGAGAATTTTAGAAATCTTAGTCGATTTACTCACTTTTGGATCAATTTAGAAATTCATGCTTGGGAGGGTGTCGTCTTCTTCTCTGGATGGTAGTAGCGACATCTTCACCGGAGGCAACGAGTTAGGGTTAGGGTTTGTGTTCACCAAACCCCGAACTTTGGAGGGAGGAGGGGGAACTAGAAACATGAATTGGATTGTTTTTTGCAGTATTTTCAAAGAATTCATGTTAAGTTCTCATGCTCCAAATAGGAACTAAATTTCTTGGGTTTTGGGACCTCACCTATATAAACTGGGGTCAGGATCCCTTGCAGCGACTGCAGGCAAGATTAGTCGTTGGATCACTGAACAAATAGTGGTAGATCAAGCCTCATGAAATAAAAAAGAAAAAGAGAGAGAAAGGGTTGTCCGGCTTTTTCTAGGCCGATCAAGACAATAGTATATTCAGTTTTCATAATTTGAGGTTACCCTCGTAAAAAATGGTGGAGATGATCTCTCGTTGTGAAATATGGTAGCATTTCGTTTCTCTATTTTCCTTTCCTATTTTCTTTCCCTTTCAAACGCTCTCTCGTCATGGAACATGATAGTATCTTCTTCCTCCCTTTTCCCTTCCCCCTCAAACACAAAAAGAATTATTGTTTTCAAATTCCCTAGAGTTTTGAATAGGAAGTATTTTTAACTATTTTGAAAGTTTTTGAATTAAATGTTTTTGAACTAAAAGTTTTTTAATCAATATTTTTTGGTTGAATGGAAAGTTCGAAAGTTTTGATTTATCTGAAAGTTTCTAATCATTTTGTGTGTGTGTGTTAGAGAAGAAGGAATAGAGTGGGAAAGAGCAAAGGAAGGGTAAGTGAAGATAGGGAAGTTATGTGGCAGTATCAAGGTTAACAAGGGTAGTCCTCGAGTGTATTTCAATGTTGACCATCGGCTATGGATGTAGTAGATCACAAAATATGCTGAGACATCGTCTTAGCACGAGCGAGCTTGCAAAGCATCCACCTGCCCTACAGCTGGTTTAGGTCCATGGAATCGTGCATCTCAGCCAATGCTAGTGCCATTTCCATTTCGCAGCACGATCGGTAGCAAAGCAGAACCGATTCGAGCAGGGGCAATCCAACAGTAAGGCTTTGTTAGGCTCGAGCCTACCCTCCAGCGCCGTAACACCTCCACTCTCCAAGTGGCAAGGCGATCATGGCCATAGATATAAGTTGTGAGCTAGTCTTGATGCAGAGGAGGAAGAGACTACAAAATGAAGATAGGTCTTTCCTCAGCAATCAGCCAACAATCATCAGGGCCACAAGGCCCAACTAGCAACTAATTCTCACATCCATCCCACCTCACCCCACCAGGCATCAAATACAACTGAACAGAAAGAGGATCGATCGATTGAGAATTGAGAGTGCACTTGAATCAGGCAAGCAGCTGAGCCCAAGAAACCCTAGCACCCTAGCAGCGGGGTGGCAGCGCGATGAGTTGGAACTGAGGAGGGAGAGGACGGAGGACGGGAGGAGGTGACCAGGAAGGGAGGGGATCAGCGGTGCACCAGCTCCGCGGAGCCACGGAGGATGAGGAGGCAAGGAGGGGACCGAGCGGTGGACTAGTCAAGGGGATCTACCGATTTAAGTATTGGTATTTAATGTATTTTCTAATATTCTTGATTAATCTTTATTATTTGCCCTTGTTGATGACTTGATGTTGTATTGCATAGACAATTTGACAATCTAGACTATGTAGTTGTATTATGTGTAGAGATAAATTTTACAATTTATTTGTAGATTTGCAATAATGGATAAACAAACTTTGCATAAGTACCCTGCTCAACCAAGGAGGTTTCAACTAGAATTTAATCTAAAAAAATATCACCTATCTAGCATATTGCATAATAATAGAATATTATACCAATGAAATTAGATATCAGATGAGACAGACATATTAATCAAGTGAAATTTAGGTTGTATGATAATACAAGACTATATTTATATGAATTTGGCTTAGACTTTTGAGCCTATTCTTAACCTTCATCCTGGCTTCACCACTGGGAGCAGGCACACCCGACCCGACGAAGAGACAGCCGCCAGAGCCGGAGCTGTAGCTCACTCTCACGGGGGCCCACATGTCAGTCCCAGAGGAGTCGCCTGCTTTGTTGCTGCCCGCCGCGACAGAGAGAGACCACAGTAGCAGCAACAACACAAGGCTAAGAGGCTGGGAGACGGCTTGGCTTTCTCCCTTCCTCCCAGCCAAGCAGAGCCAGAAAGAATCTATGCAAATTGCATCAATAAGTCAACGAACCTAGTGATCGTGACCAGGGGTAAAAACATGATTTGAAAATTTATCGGACCTCTAACCTATTAATATGGTGACTCATATCTAGCCTTTTAGAATTTACAAAGGTGTACTAGATGAATCCTAGTAGAAGAGGTACTCCTAATCCTAACAAGAGAGGGATTCCTAATCCTAAAAGGATAGGATTCCTATTTGTTTTGAAGGAGAACTAGAGAGGCTATACAAACCTAAAGGTGGTCATAGAGAATGCAAGTAACTAAGAAGCCACAAGTCAACTCATCAAGAACAAAAGGTGCATAAGAGGATTAGATGCTAGGTTATTATTTAGCATTAGATTCTTATATAGCACAAGGATCCTAAAAGGTTTGAGAGGTTGTGAGAGAGTAACAATCCCTTGTACTCTTTTGAGGTTGTGCTTAAAGAGTTTACGATCGGCTTCGCTAAATCTTTCTGTCTCATTGTGGTTGCTTCAACATCGTTATTTTGATTCTCTCTACGAGATTCATCTACTTCGTTCTTGATACCATACACTCTTGTGGCACAAAACTCTTATCTGATCCGGAAGCTGCTGCGCGTAAGAAGATATATCAGAACATATCGGCTGGTTACTGGTATTTTTTCGGCCTATTCCGGTTTGACATCTTTATTTTACTTGCTTAAACATGTTTTCCCTTAGGGTATTGCCTTTGTTTGGTGTTCTATAATCATTAGCATCGAGATTTCATCGAAATCTATCTCTTACCGATCCTAGCCGGTATGACCGCCGCCGACATTTTTATCCCTGGTCATGACTATACAAGGAAAGGAAAAGATGAGAGCAAAGGCAAACCAAACCAGCTGTTAGTTGCAAGCAAAGACCAAGAGGTTCTAAAAATCAATTTTTATGTATTTAGCCCACACCTATTACGTAGTACTCCCTCCAGTCACAAATAATTATCATTTTAGACATAGTTGTGTTCAATTTTTCAAAACTGACTATCAATATCTTTTTAAATATTTTAATTAGATATATAAATATTATGTGTAGATTGGACTCGAAAAATACTTTCCTAATATTACAAGTTTATTGAGTTCTATAAATATATTATAATAAAATTAGTGGTCAATGTTATGAGATAAGATTTCTGTAACCGATTCGGTTACTATCTATCTCTTATATGTGGGCGAATCCGAACTTCTCTCCACTGCTTCCCTCTATATATTGGGCTTGCCCCCATGTAAAAGATCAATTGAATAAAGCGTGAGAGAGTTCCACCCTATATTCTGTGTGCTACTTTTCTTATTCGTGTGATCCTGTTGGTGTGCTATTGATTGATCGTGGGTGAACGACTACGTTTTACAACACGTTATCAACACGATCGTTCTACCGAGGCCAAATTGTGATCGTCTGCCTGTGACAATCGACACTGCGTCAGATTCATCCTACATCACGCGATCTACGCTACCGCAAGCCCTACGTGAGTACAACCATTATAATAGCGATCCCGCAGATCATATTGCTGTTCGATGTACTGTTCGGGTGTTTGTTCATGCATGATTACTGTTCATAAAAAAAATAAGAAGGCATATGCGCTGGCGCATCTGCCGCCTATCGCTTTCGTCGAGCGGTGGCGTGCTGCGTGCCGCGGCGACCTCGCTATAGCCCGCACGGCCGCGGGCGGTGACCCGATGGCGCTTCGCCCTCGAGGCTCCCGCGTCCGCGCCGCTTTGGCTCCCGTCTTGCGTCGGCGACCATGCACAGCGGTCGTGCCCACACGTGCCTCGACGACCGCACCGAGATCACCTCGGCTTCTCCGCGGCCGTGAGGCTTCCGCGCCGATGCTCGAGAGCGGCGGCGTGGCCCTTCGACCTCGTGCCCGATGTCGCGAGAGGCGACGGCGCGCCCTTGGCCCCCACGCCCGATGAGCGAGTGGCGGCGGCGTGGTCCCTCGGCCCTCGCGCCCGATGCGTGAGCGGCGGCGACGCGGATCCTCGCCTCCCGCGCCCATGCTCGCCGGAGAAGATCACGCGGCTGAAAGCATCTAGGCACCCGATATGTTGTGGTTTTGATAATTAATGACAACTTTTGTTATATGATCTAATGCTTTTGTTGAGAATATTGAAAGTAGGTCAATTCCAAGATTAATAATCATGGAAATACCAAAGAAGGCTCAAACCAATCGGCAATATGTCAAGATCATGTTAGTCTCATAGCAATATAATCATATTAGAGGTTTGTCATTTGTTAAGCACTAAGTTAAGCATTTACTTAATTACATGGATTGTCATTATGTACGTTTGTCATTAATCACCAAAATAACATAGGTGCCTAGATGCACTTTCAATCTCCCCCTTTTTGGTGATTTATTACAAACCTATTATCAATTGCACCAAATGACAATATTAAGATATTTAGCATTAAAACAAGCATGAAGAAACAATAAGAGATCATACTTACAAATCATCCCTTTTTGTCAATCGATTAGGGGACAATTGATAAATCAAAAATTCTCCCCCTTTTGTCATTAATCCCAAAAAGGTGCTTATCTGTTCTCCCCTTTGATTGCACACTCAATAAAAAGATTTAGGGGATTATGTGAGTGCTCCACTTAGTAATTAAGTAATTAAGTAAATGCTTAACTTAGTGCTTAACAAATGACAAACCTCTAATATGATTATATTGCTATGAGACTAACATGATCTTGACATATTGCCGATTGGTTTGAGCCTTCTTGAGATTGCATATTCTATCAAAAATTTGATCGCTCACAACACAAAATAAAACATTAGTAGCTTGAGCGTCGAGATGTAGGCATTTCCTTTCTCCTTCAGTTGGAGCAACTTTATTCAACGGAGAGGAAAAGCCGACATCTACGATCCACCATATTTGGGGGCTCATGGATTTAAAATAAGAAGTCATAATTAATTTCCATGAAGCATAATTTGTGCCATCTAGCACAAGTTGATTTCACCTCAAATGAGTCGTGCCTTCAAACTTGCTTAATTGCAAAGTCATCCCTAGGATGGTTATGGCATAGAAGACTAGCTCATGTTGGGATGATCCAACTCAAAAAGCTTTTCAAAAATGATTTAGTTGTGGGCTTGAAAGATGTGAAGTTTGAGAAAAATAGACTTTGTAGTGCTTGTCAAGCCGAAAACAAGTTGCTAGTTCTCATCCTTCAAAAAGTATCATGTCCACATCTAGACCATTAGAGCTCTGATACCAATTGAAGGATCAAGGATAACCGACTAGAGGGGGGGTGAATAGGAGGTTTCTAAATTTTTCGACACAAATTAGAAAATACAAATGACGCTATGAAATTGAGATACAATTATGAAGAACACACTAAAGTTTCTAGCAATGCTTAAGAGGTGACAATACAAGAGAAGCAAATATACTTATGAGCACAAGAATTATGAAGAGTATGGTATTAATCAAATGAATTTTCAACAAAACAAGAAAGTCAAGCACAAATAAATAGGATACAAGGAATTTAACCCGTGGTCTCGGAGACTTGCCGGTCTCCCCTACTCCACGTTGAGGTGACTTGATTCTCGTCAAGCCGGCTCCACTTGCTTGAGCCTTCCTCAGTCACCAAGAGTGAAATTGAGGAAGCTTGGGGCATTCATCATAGTGGGTATCCAAGAGTGCATAGTGATAGAGTCATTCCCCTTGCCAGAAAGTTTGAGTTCTATGAACCTTCAGCTTCAGTCAAACATCCAGGTAAAATGGCGCATCTGCTTCCTTCTGCCAGTCTAATAAATAGAATTGTTAGAGTTACAATTCATCCCAAGAGCGGGAATTATGATGAAATCAGAGGGTATGCCTGGAATATTATGAGCAAAATCATGAACAAGCATAAGTTTGATGTAGTGGATTTCATGATCAGAGAAATGGCTTCTTCTGCTTGTGACAAAGGAAAAAGAATCTACTTTGCTCCATTCATTATGATGATAATCAAGAGAGTGGTTGGATTTCGAGGAGGATGTGGCGGTGTCCACAAGCCTTACAGACCTCGCGAGGCAGCTCCTCAGACAATCTCTCAGAGGGGTCGGTCATCATCCCAGCAGCCACAGCCACAGCCACAGGAGATTCTAGTTGCCTCAGAGGTTCCTCCAGCTCAGCATGATCAGTCCTTTGACAGTTTTAGGAATGACCTCATGAGCAGCCTAGCTAGCATGAGAACTGATATGATGAGTGGGTTTGCTAGGATGGAGGAGGCTCAAGCTCAGACACGGCAGATGGTTGAGGAGGTTCGAGGACGGCTAGACTCAGTGGACACTTCGATCTCAGAGCTTCGCTCTTCTCTTCCTATTGTCTATCAGCGTTCCGGATCTCGTGCACCTCCATCTACTCCGCCTCCTCCTGCTCCTTCAGCCCCTTGAGCCTTCTGGCAATCCTTCTTTTGGTATTTGATGCCAAAGGGGGAGAAGTGAAAGTGAACAGAAGATAATCTAGATACTTATGTTTTAGATACTTATGTTTTAGATACTTATGGTTTGGTCGGTTGATACTTTTGTTGCTGTGGATACTGTGGATAGATATTTGTTCTGAACTTGTCGTGATTAAATATCTGTAATTCTTATGGTTGCTTTAAAATATTCTCATGCTCGTGCATATTGCAGTATCATATTGCTGTTTTAATATCCTCATTTGTTTATCCACGGGCTCATTTATTAAACAAAACTCTGTCAAATTTTTTTGTAAATGAGCAAGCCATCTACTTGCAATTAGCATGCACATCTCTAGAGGAGTATTTCTTTAATAATATATCATGCTCTATATCCCTTCACCTTGAAAGGCAATTTGTTTCCTAATCACTTGAAGCAAAAATTTCTTTCTATTCACCTAAAACAATTTCAAACTATCACTATGGCTGTCATCAATTACAAAAGGGAGATTGAAAGCATCTAGGCACCGATATGTTGTGGTTTTGATAATTATTGACAACTTTGTTATATGATCTAATGCTTTTGTTGAGAATATTGAAAGTCGTCAATTCCAAGATTAATAATCATGGAAATACCAAAGAAGGCTCAAACCAATCGGCAATATGTCAAGATCATGAAAAGGTAAATTTATAAGGCTCTTTTCTAGTCTTTTGACGATCTTGGAGTTTGGAAGAAAGGTAAATTTACTAGATTTAGGGCCGTACTATTAAGAGGGATGCGATGTCGAATGACTTTTAGATGTGTCAAGTGCTCAAGTGATCCATCCTTGTGAAACTTAGAAAGAGAGTGGTGTTGGTGGTGCCGAAAGTGAGAGTTGTAGGTCTCTCTTGGATTCTTTGTGAAATCTGTATTTATCCTTTGAGTTTTGGGTAGTGAGACCTTGTTAGTTGTTTAGCCCTCATTCTTAGCTTTCGGTAGAGTCCAAAATCACTGAAATCGGAGTCCGGAGTCAAAAGTTATGCTCGTTTTAGTCCGCTTTTCGGTCTGCTCGGACTATCGTTGTTCGGACTATCCGGACATTCGTATCCGACATATTTCCGACTATCGGGTTGGGTCTCTCTGTTAGCCTTTCTTATCTAGTCCGGACTATCCGGACTTAAGTCCGAGTCTCCGGGTTGTGTGCGGTGTCTCCAGCGGCTAGTTTTGGGGACCTCTATATAAAGCCCCTTCTTCCCACTTCAAAGGGGTGATCCCACCGATTTGAGGAGCTTTTATCCTGTTCTTGAGCCCTCCAAAACACCTCTTTACCCTTAGATCTAAGTGATCCCCTTAGTGAGAAGGGTTGGGAAAAGTTTGAGAAGTGAGGTGCTAGGTTGAGTGAGTTTTGAGTTGTTGAGCACTTGATTTTATCTCCAAGCTTGTTCTTCGTGAGCATTTGTTACTCTTGGAGGTTGAGGACTCCTAGACGGCTAGGAGGTCGCCTACGAGCCACCGGAGCTTTGTGTGGTTGGCCGTGGGAAGTTTGTGAAGGCCAATTCCGCCTCCGTAAGGGAAGGAATCAAGCAGTGAAGACCGGTGAGTGCATTTGTGCAACACCGGAGGAAGAGGTTGAAAGAGACCCGGCTCAAGTGTGGTGAGCCGCCTCAGCGGAGAAGTAGGATCCCCTCAAGGATCCTAACCCGGGTGAAAAATCATCGTCTCCAAGTTTGCTTCTTACTCTTGCTTTAGTATTTGATTTTGAATCTTGAATTTGCCCGATCTACTCTATTGTTGTGTTTGGCTCGGATCTACATCATCCCAGTGCACTGATAGCATTTAGATCTTTTGTATTCAAGTAGATTGTTGAAAAATTGCGAGGATTTAAAATCTCATTTCGAGGTCTCAAATCCGAGTATCGGACTTCAACCCGGATAGTCGGACATTTCGGAGTATCCGGAGATAAGTCCGGACACTCGGTCCGAGTCCCTCGGATCCAATCCGAGTATCCGACTCTGAACCGGACGATCCGGACATTTGAGTATCCGGATAAAAATCCGGACACTCCGGACTTAGACCCTCGGGAGATTTTATTTAGCTGCAAATTTTTTATTCCGCTGCATTTAGTTACAAAGTTTTTAATTCGCCTATTCACCCCCCCTCTAGGCGACATCCCCTGTCCTTTCAGCGGCACGGTGGGTCGCTCCGTATTCTGAGCACCTCGGCGCCAACCGACCCCGTTGCTCGCTCGCCCTGGCGGTGCCTCGATCGTTGCAAACCGAAACATCATACGGCGGTGCCCGACGCCCGCGGTGGCATCCGGAAGCGGTGAGCCGGCAGCTCACGGCCGTCGACCCGCGTTTTGCGCCGCCTCGCTTCTATGCATCAATGGCGGC
Organism: Otatea glauca; assembly: GCA_036346275.1. Taxonomy (NCBI): domain Eukaryota; kingdom Viridiplantae; phylum Streptophyta; class Magnoliopsida; order Poales; family Poaceae; genus Otatea; species Otatea glauca. The sequence goes on along the minus strand of JAYEVK010000325.1, from coordinate 179,683 downwards.
TGCGGCGAAAGCAAATGAGGCGCTAGGGTTTCATTTTTCCTTACACCACGCCGCATACGGGCTGCAACGCACGCGGGCTATAGCGCACGTGGGCCACACCGCACGCGGGCCGCAGCGCATGAAGGCAGGAGTGCTCACGGCCCAAGCATCGCGCTCGGGCCGTGCTTTGCACGCAGTTTGCTCGCCGCGGCAGGCTCGCCTCGCGACGCCCAGCGCGCACTCGGGCGTGCTCAGACGCTGAGCGCTCGGGCAGCCTGGGCTGGAAGCCCATCTTTTTTCAAAGAAAAAAAAATTGAAATATGTTGTTAAATTCCGAAAGTTGATTAACTATTAACAGAAAATTCTAGAAAATTATGGAAAAATATGTATGACCAATTGCTTTGTGTCATGATACTGGATTAATTTTCTTAGCATATTTTTCATGTTTATATGTATTGGATATATTATTTCCTATTATTCAGTAATTCTGAAAATTGCTTAATAATTAGCAAAAATCATGAAAAATGCTAGGAGAATCCTGAAAAATATCTACTGAATAAATATAGACCAAAACTTTACTGATTCAATAATAAGTATGCAAAATAATATTTTATCTGAAGTAAAATCCCTGTTTTGCTTGCATATAGGATATGTTCGACATCGCCAAGAAAGAATTCTTTGAGCTTACCCTGAATGGCAGCAACTATCTCACTTGGGTAATGGATGCCAAGATCAACTTAGCAGCCCGATCCCTTGGAGCTACAATTTCCCAGCCTGAAGTTGGTACCCCTGCTATCCCTGAAACCGCTAAATGCGCAGCTTTGCACTTCTGAGGCACCATCTCCATACAAACCTAAAGGCCGAATATTTGATGGAGGAGGACCCGCTGGCTCTATGGAATTCCCTGAAGGAACGATATAACCAAAGAAAGATCCGTTCATTGCGAAGCACAACAGAATGGACCCTCCTCGTTTTCAAGATTTTAAGTCGGTGGCGACATACAACTCGCCATACACAAGATTGTTGCCAAACTAGCATTCGTGACGGAAGATTACGAAGTGAAAAGATTGACAAGACATTGTGCACATTCCAGCCCAATATGAGGATACTGCAGCAACAGTATCACCATGCAAAGTACCAGAAGTACTCAGAGCTAATATGCATTTTGCTAGAAGCAGAAAAGCACGATGAACTTCTAATGAGAAATCATCAAGTCCTACCTAGTGGACTCATGCATTGCACAGAAGCACATGCAAATGCTCGTGAGCTAGCAATAGCGAGGCCACGAAAAGGGCCAAAGAGAGAAGGGGATAAATGGAAGAATGATAAAAATCATAAAGAAAGAGGTAAATACCAGTGGAAAACAAAAGGAAATGGATCTGGTCGCTTCCAGAAGAAAGGACCAACAAATATAGTAAATGATCCTAAACAACCATGCTTTAGGTGTGGATGTACTGATCATTGGTCACGTACATGTCACACCCAAAGCATTTGGTAGAACTTTATATGAAATCCACTGGGAGATTCCAGAAGAATCAAGGGAATAAGGCGGAGGCACATTTCATTACTCAACCTATTGTTGACAATGGAATTAGATGATGATCAAGTATCCAACCCAACAGAAGAATTCAAAAAGGGCCTTCTTGGATATGGTGATACTCCCATGGAAGAGGACGATCTTATTGAAGATGAGCTAAAAGAATTTCAGAAGAATAAAGATAAATCCCAAGAGGATGGTACAAATGATTTGTATGGAGACATGCAGTAGTCTCCCAGTCTTTTTGTCGGGGATCGTTCATCCTGACACGTGTCTAGGCCCCCTCCGGGGCTTTAGGCCGTCCTCCCCCGAGCTCGGAGGACTATTCCCGAGCTCGAGCAAGAGCTTCCCCAAACTGCTCCAAACCTCGATGACTTCCTCGACCTCGGCACCCCCGGTCCAGACTTCAATGTAATAGATCTCCTCTTTTATGTATGGATGACCTCTATCCCCCGGGTGGGAACTAGGGTCAACCACTCTTGTCAGTCCCCCTGCGTGGGGACTAGAGGCTATCTGCCTGTCAGAATCCCCTGCGTGGGAACTAGGGTCAACCACTCCCCAACAGCTCCTGTCAGTTCTCCTGTCAACTCACAAACGGCCACATGACGTTAGCCTCGGGATCAACACCGGGAGCCTATAAAGCGCCCGACTGCCCCGGTCGGAAGGAGATCCAGCATCCAAAGAACCGCAACGGTAATAAGATCGCACAAGGCAACACACCAAGAAACCTAAGGGGAACGCGCAGATACGTCTGCGGCAACACTTGCACATTCCACCGTTCACCGCGCCACCCTCGGCAGCGGGCTCCCCCTGTAGTTCTCTCCCGAGGAGCTCTTAGACATCTTTCGCCTACGGGCAAGGCTGAGTAGACACATTGCACGACCTAGGGGCTCGAACGATATAAACTTTGTGTCCCTGTTTGCTCGTCCTTCTTCCTGTCTTTGCCGTCTCTAACCCCTCTTCCGGACGAACGCGACTGGGGCCTCGCCCCTCGTGCGATCCTTCCCCTTTTTACGCGGTCAGCGGTCCGATCGTCGGCGGTGGCGCCACCGTGGGGCCAAGTTTCGTTCGTCCAAAGTTCATTGCCTCAGCGACGTCAGAACCTTTAGCTTCGCCATCGGCATGTCACGATCCGCAAGCCTGGGCTCGGACGCTGTCCCTGAGTGCCAAGGCTCCACCTCCATGCTCCCGTCCTCATAACCGCCTCACGAACACCGGGTCTTTATGGCGGCGATCGGGCGACTCTGAGGCGGATGGCGGCCCCCAGACTCGCGGGGGCGCGTCGACTTGCCAGTCGCCATCAACCAAGCCATCACCGTATTCGGCGAGAAGAGCGCGGTATGGCCCGCTCTTCGTCCGGGCAGCTCAGTCCTTCCCATCCGAACGAGCTTTGCCCGAGGCGCTTGAGCCATCGCCGGGTCATGGCTGACCCTGCGCGGATCGGCTCGGCCCTCTTCCGACGGTCCCTAGCCGAAGAACTCAACAGGGCAACCGACGACGTCGCACCTCCGCGGCAAAGGGGGCCCCTGGGCTCCGAATCTCGCCCCTTGGCGAGCAGCGGCGCCCTGCCGCACGATCACCGGTCGTTCCGCCAGCGGAGTAACAGCGATGCTCGCTCGAGCAGCGATGCTTCCGGAGGACTCTCCCCGGACATTCCGCCCAGTGCCAAAGGTCGTGACGCCGCGCCATCGCCTAACGACACTCCTGCCGACCGTCGTGGTTGGCGCGGGAGTCTTGCCGCGCTCGAGTTTCCCCTATCGGCGGACGGCGACTCCGACGCCAGCAATGGCGGCAGTGGCCTCCCGGCCTACGGCTGCCCGGCGTACTCAGACGACCTCCGTCGCGTGCGCTGGCAGGCCCGGTTCAAGCCGGCAATAATGGAGTGGTTCGATGGGACCAAGAACCCCGCGAATTCCTCTCCATATACTCCACCGCCATCTTGGCGCCGGCGGGGACGAGGCCGCGATGGCCAACTATCTCCCCACCGTTCTGGATGGGGCCGCCCGCACCTGGCTCTTCAACTAGGCACCCGACGCCTTCCGGTCATGGCGCCCGATTGCGGGCGCCCTCCTCCAACTTCGGAGCGCGCTACGGCGGTGCGGGCGAAAATGGACTCAGACCATGTTATCCAGGGAAAGGGCGAGCCCCTATGAGACTTCGTGCGCCAGTTTACCCGCGCATGGAACTCGATCCCCAACTTCTCTGATGAGACCGTCATTAAGGCCTTCAAGTTCGGTGTCCGCGACATATGCCTCACGAAGGACCACGAGATCGCTACAAAGCTCACCGTCAACAAACTGTTCCGCATGGCGGAACGATATGCAGACCGTGGACGATGCCGTCCGCTGGAAGCACGACTACGACCCAGGAAAGCTCGGCCTCGCCTTCGGCAAGGCGGGGCCATCTGGCGCTAAGGAAGGAGGTCCAGCCCCGCGCGACAAGAAGCGGGGAAAAGACCGCGACGGCCCAGAGGCGGCGACCAGCGTGGTCGCCGCGATTGACAACGGCGCGAAGGGCGGAGCACGCCCGACCCGACCGCGAGGGCCTCGGCCTCGTGAGAACCTCCCTCGGCCTCGGCAAAGCGCCCGCGCCCGGCCGGCGGCGGTCGGGCCAAGCCCCTCGGCGGACACCGACCACAGGGCAGCGAGGAACAGCCGGCCGGCGCCAACAAATTACGCCTATTCCACAAGATCCACGGCCACGATCCGCGAGGTTGCAAGGCGTGGCTATTCAAGCCGGGCGCCTTTTATAGGGGATGGAGAAATGCCCACGCTCCCAAAGGCGACGAGCGGCCCGGCGGTCGGCGCCGGCCAGCCCACGGGCCTCGACACGGAGTTCGGCAGGCGACCGCCGTGTGGACATGATCTTGGTGGCTCTTGACATACCGATCCGGCCTTGGTGAAGGGCGCCACGCGCGACGCGTATACCAAGCGTGTCGGAAGCCCACCGACCAACCCTGCAGGTGGGATGGCATTCCCATCACCTTCTCTCGGGATGATGCTCCCCCGGGGATGTCCCGAGACTTCAAGACCGCCCTAGTCGTCGCCCCGACCATAAGCTACACAGTCGTTGGCCGAGTCATGATTGACGGGGGCAGTTCCCTCAACCTGCTCTTGGCGAGCGCGTTGGACCGGATGCAGATACTCGATCGAAAATCAAGAACATAGCGGTCCCCTTCTTCGGCATCGTAAAAGGGAGCTCGACCACCCCGCTCGGGCAAGTGGTTCTCCCTGTCACTTTCGGCGACTCGGCGAACTTCCGCACCGAGCTGATCACCTTCGAGGTCGTGGACGGCGATCTCCCCTACAACGCCATCCTCGGGCGGCCGGCCTTGATCAAGTTCATGGCCGCAAGTCATTACAGGCACCGGTGCATGAAGCTCCCGGGGCCCGGTGGCATCGTAACGGTCTGCGGCAACCTCAAGGCGGTGCATCGCTGCGAGAAAAACCTGGCGGCCGGCCGGCATGTCGCCCAGTGGTTCTGAGACCGCCCGAAGAACGCCATTGGGGCGGCCATCCAGCCAGGTGGCCCAACCAAGGCCGTGCAACTCGAAGAGGGGAGCTCGGGCAAATGCGTCTGTGTTTCCGCCCAGCTCGACCCGAAATAGGAAGACGAGCTCGTCACCTTCCTCCTAATTAATAAAGGTATTTTTGCATGGGAACCGGCGGACATGCCAGGGGTCCCACGGGAGGTGATCGAGCACAAACTACAAACAATGCCTGGCTGCAGGCCCGTGCGCCAGAAGCTGCGACGCTTCTCCCCCGAGAAAGCGACGATAATTAGGGAGCACCTTGACAAGCTCCTCAAGGCCGGCTTCATTTGCGAGGTCAACTACTCCGAATGGCTAGCCAACCCTGTAATTGTACAAAAGAAAGGAGGGAAATGGCGAATGTGCGTCGATCACACGGGCTTAAACGTCGCGTGCCCCAAAGATAACTTCCCCCTTCCACTCATAGATCAGATTGTGGATTCCACCGCCAACGCTGAAATGTTGAGTTTTCTCGACGCCTACTCCGGCTACCACCAGATCAAGCTCGTCGTGGGAGACGAGGACAAGACCGCCTTCATCACGCCGTTCGGAACTTTCTGCTACACGACCATGTCTTTCGGTCTCCGCAATGCGGGCGCAACGTTCAAGCGGCTGATGGTCAAGACCTTCGACCCGCAGATTGGCCGGAACCTCGAAGTCTACGTCGACGACATCATCGTCAAAAGTTCTTCTGAAGCCAACCACATCAACGATCTGGCCGAGACCTTCGCCAGTCTGAACAAGTTCGGCATCAAGCTCAACCCCGAGAAGTGTGTCTTCGGCACGACCTCCGGAAAGGTGCTCGGTTACATGATCGGAGGCTCGGGCGTGGGCCCGAACCCAGAAAAGATCGAGGCAATCGAGCAGATGGCCGCTCCAACCTCGATAAAACAGGTCCAGAGCCTCACCGGTTGCATCATCGCCCTCAGCCGCTTCGTCTCCCGGCTCGGCGAGCGAGGGCTACCCTTCTTCAAGATCCTGCGTAGGCACGGGGGCTTCGAGTGGACCCCCGAAGCCCAGCGATCTTTCGACGAGCTCAAGGCATACCTCTCGCGTCCTCCTCTGTTGACAACTCCGCAGCAGGGTGAGGTGTTGTTGCTTTACCTCGCGCACACGACCCAGGCCGTCAGCGCGGTCCTGGTAGCCGAGCGGGCAGGGCGACAACACCCGATCTACTACGTCAGCGAAGTGCTCCGCGGACCGAAGGAGCGCTACCCCTTGGTCTAGAAGCTCCTCTACGCCCTCTTCATGGCCTCGCGGAAGCTTCGGCACTACTTCCAAGCACACGCGGTGGTTATCCCGAGCGGGCTCCCACTCGGGGAGATTCTCAAGAACCCAGAGGCCGGAGGTCGTGTCGCCAAGTGGGCCATGGAGCTGGCCGAGTTCGACCTCCGCTTCATGGCCCGCACCGCCATCAAATCGCAGGCGCTAGCCGACTTTGTGGTCGGCGGACGAGCGGAACACGCCTCGAGCCCGAGTGAAGTCGAAGACCCTTGGACCATGTTCTTGACGGGTCAATGTCGTTTGAGCGCTCGGGGCTGGCGTTCTCATCATCACCCCTCGGGGTGACCACGAGTATGTGGTTAACCCGACTTCCCGCTACCAACAACGCGGCGAATCGAGGCCTCTTGGGCCGGCCTACGAGCTTGCAAGTCCCTAGGCATCCGCCGTTTAATTGTCAAAGGGGACTCCCAGCTCGTCGTCAATCAGTACAACAAAGACTACCAGTGCTCGGACCCATTGATGGCCAAGTACCTCACCGAGGTGCGCAAGATGGAGAGATGGTTCCGAAACCTGAAGATCCAGCACGTACCAAGGAAGGACAATTCCACCGCCGACCTCCTGTCCAGGCTCGGATCGTCCGGCGACGAGCTCCCACCGGACGTTATCCTCGAGACCTTGGCCGCGTCGTCCGTCGCCGACCAGGAAGACCCGGTGGCCCTCCTCGAAGGTGTTCCCTCGTGGATGGACCCAATCGTCAAGTTCCTCGACCAAGGGGAGCTCCCCGCCGCTCCAACCGAGAGGAGCAGGCTCCGGCACCGCGCGAGCTCTTACAGGCTCGTCGGTGGGCAGCTTTACCGTCGAGGGGCCCTGGGCGTTCTATCAAAGTGCATCACTCCTGAGGAGGGTAAGTACCTGCTCAATGACATACATTTCGGCCTATGCGGCGCTCACTCTTCTTTTAGGACCATGGTCGGGAAGGCGTTCCGGATGGGCTTCTACTGGCCGACGGCGCTCGAAGATGCTCAGGGCATCGTCCGCGCTTGCCAGGCCTGCCAGTTTCATGCCCGGAAGTCCCCACAGCTGGCCTACACCTTGCAGACCATCCCCCTCGCTTGGCCATTCTCGACGTGGGGCCTCGACATCCTCGGTCCCTTCTTAAGGTCGGTCAGGGGAAAGAAGTTCCTGTTTGTCACCATCGACACCTTTTCAAAGTGGATCGAGGCGGAGCCGGTCTCCGCTATCACAGCCAAGGCCGCGGTAAGGTTCTTGGTTCGCCATTGGTCACGGTATGGAGTCCCTTACAGGATCATCACCGACAATGGGATGCGATTCACCGGTATTTTGTTCCAAGAGTTTTGCGCAGACATGGGGACCAAAATCTGCTATGCCTCGGTGGGCCACCCTCGGAGCAACGGAACGGCAGAGCGTGCCAACGGACAGCTCGTCCAAGGCATCAAGCGAGTTTCGCGAGCTCGGTCGGTAGCGGTTGGGCACGGATGGAGGAACTTCCCACCGTCCTTTGGTTCGTCCGCACCTCGTCCAGCCGGGCAACGGGGGCGAGCCCTTTCCAACTTGTCTTCGGGGCTGAGGCTGTCCTGCCACCCGAGGTCGCACTCGGCTCCGTCAAGGCAAGCTCGGTCGACCTCGAGCAAGAGCGATCCCTCGACCTCGCCCTGGCGGAGGAAGTAAGCTGCCGCGCACTGCTACGCTCGGTGCGATACCTGCAAGATCTCCGCAGGCATGTCGCCCGAGCTATTCAACCCAGGGGCTTCCACGTTGGGGACCTGGTCCTGAGACGAATCTAGGACCGTTCCAACATCAACAAGATGTCCCCGCTATGGGAAGGCCCCTACAAAGTCGTCTCAGCAAGTCGCGTGGGAGCTTACCGCTTAGCGGCCCCAGATGGCAGGGAGCTCACGAACTTGTGGAATGTAGACCAGCTCGGAGGTTTTATGTCTAATGCTCCTCCTTCGTCTGTTTTGAGATAGAATGATTCCCCTTGCCATTATGCTTGTCTCTCGTATCTCGAGCAAACGCGACCTGGGCCGTGACCCGGACACTTCTCTCCGGGGGTCGAGCGCACAGTAAGCCGATCCTCATCGCGGTAAGCCGGCTATCCCCCCGTCGCCGGAAGTAAAGACACCCGACGACGGGGTCCTTCGCAGTGCGGGACAAGGAATAGAAGCGAAAGAATAACGAGGGGGTGGGAAGGATGCCCAAGAACCCTCGCAAAGATGATCAAAGATAGAAAGGTGGAGAAGGGAGTTGGGTACCAAATTGACGAGCTCGATCTCGCACTGCGCAAGGACTGCAGCCAAGAAATCGCTCTCCGGGGTCCGCAGCCCAAAAAGCATGTAATGCTCTGTGCTCATGACCTCGTCGTCCCAAGGCTGCGGCACGTTCTCCCCGGCCGGAAGCCGCCAGGTGAACGAGTCCAGCAGCCCTAAGGTCTCCATCTCCTTCATCCGCTCTGCGGTGAGCACGCTCTTCCCGAACTTGGCCATGGAGTCAGGGGAGGATACGAGATTGAGAGCAAAGGACAGAGGCGTCGGTGTGAAGATACGAGAAAGAAGAGGCGAGAGTGCGGCGGTGGGAAGAAAGGCTTGAGCGAGGCCTCCCGGTTTTGAAGGCGCCTCGACTGCCGACATTACTATCGCCTCAAAAGGCGCGCCCGCAGCCGGCAAGCAGTAACCGAGGCATTGTGACCCTTCAAAACCCTTGCACGGACGCGTCTTTTCAAATGTCAACTAACCATCCCTCCGGCTTCCTCGTCCACGAGGACCGGGCACTTCCGGGCCCCCTTCGTCCCCTCAAGGCGGAGAAAGCCCAAACATCCCGGGCGTCATTAAGCCCACTCAAAGACAAGGCTTTAAAACTCAAACATTCCCGAGCTCGGCCAAAAGGGCGACCCCTCCTCGAAGACTTCAGACTCAAGAACGCCTAGAGTCTCAGACCGTTTCTTTAGTCTCGGGGGCTGGTTGTCAGGGATCATTCATCCTGACACATGTCTAGGCCCCCTCCGGGGCTTTAGGCCGTTCTCCCCCGAGCTCGGAGATCCAGGCCCCCTCCGGGGCTTTAGGCCGTCCTCCCGCGAGCTCGGAGGACTGTTCCCGAGCTCAGGCAAGAGCTTCCCCAAACTGCTACAAACCTCGACGACCTCCTCGACCTCGGTACCCCCGGTCCAGACTTCAATGTAATAGATCTCCTCTTTTATGTATGGATGACCTCTATCCCCTGCGTGGGAACTAGGGTCAACCACTCTTGTCAGTCTTCTTGCGTGGGGACTAGAGGCTATCTGCCCCTGTCAGAATCCCCTGCTGGGAACTAGGGTCAACCACTCTCCAACAGCTCCTGTCAGTTCCCCTGCGTGGGAACTGGGGTTAACTGCTCCCATCAACTCACAAACGGCCACCTGACGTCAGCCTCGGGATCAGCGCTGGGAGCCTATAAAGCGCCCGACTGCCTCGGTCGGAAGGGTATCTAGCATCCAAAGAACCGCAACGGTAATAAGATCGCACAAGGCAACACACCAAGAAACCTAAGGGGAACGCGCAGATACGTCTACGGCAACACTTGCACATTCCACCGTTCACCGTGCCACCCTCGCAGCGAGCTCCCCCTGTAGTTCTCTCCGAGGAGCTCTTAGACATCTTTCGCCTATGGGCAAGACTAGAGTAGAGCTGTTACCCGACCTAAGGGGCTCGAACCAGTATAAACTTTGTGTCCTCTGTTTGCTCGTCCTTCTTCCCTGTGCTGCACGTCTCCTAACCCCTCTTCCCGGATGAACGCGACTCTGGGCCTCGCCCCTTCGTGCGATCCTTCCCCCCTTTTTCTGTGGTCGACGGTCCCGATCGTCGACACTTTCTTTTAGAGTCAATGTCACATTATCCTTTTCTAGAGTCTCTTTTATCAGTTTAGTTTTTGTGTTACTGAATGAACAATGGTCTACGCTCCTATTGAGCGATTATCGGTCAAATTCAATAAAGTGTAATTTTTCAGGAAATTTATTTAATCATGCTATGCTTGTTCTATATTTTTTGTTCCTGTTGTAACAAATGTTTGATCATTTTTATATCTTTAATATAGAACACCTGTAAAATCAAATGGCGGAGGAGGAAATTTGTCTTGTAGACAGTTGCACCACAAATACAATTCTCAAGGAAACTAAATATTTCCAAACTTTGATTAAGAAAACTGGAAGTATTATGATCATCGCCGGAAGTGATGCTCTCATAATTGGCACCGGAAGAGCCATCATAGTTCTCCCTATGGGCACTCACATAATTATAGAGAATGCCCTATTATACCTGAGTCCAGTCGCACTCTTCTAAGTTTCAAAGACATCCGTCTAAATGGTTTCCACATAGAGACTAAAAATGAGGATGGTACAAAATACCTACTCATGACTAAGTTTGACGGGTGTAGTAAACGTGTGGTCGAAAATCTTCCTTCCTTCTCCTCCGGATTATATTACACATATAAAACCAGAAGTTTATGTTGTGATGAAAACTATAGTTAAAACCCTAGAAATATTTAAGATATGGCATGATCGTCTGGGTCATCCTGGGTTGAACATGATGAGAAGAATAATAAATAATTCTGTTGGCCACAACATAAAAACTACAGTCTTTCCTAAACCTGAAGCTTTTATATGCCTTGCTTGTGCTAAAGGAAAACTGATAGTGTGACCCTCTCATCTCAAAGTTAGGGAAGAATCACTGAATTTCCTGGAGAGAATTCAAGGTGATATCTGTGGACCAATTCAACCCCTGTCGGGTCCCTTTAGATATTTTATGGTTCTAATAGATGCTTCTACTAGATGGTCCCATATATGTCTCTTATCTACTAGGAACCATGCTTTTGCTAAATTAATCGCCCAAATTATTAAATTGAGAGCCTCCTTTCCAGAAGAAAGGATTAAGTCCATTCACATGGACAATGCTGGCGAGTTTACCTTAAAAGCATTTAATGATTATTGCATGACTCTGGGCATTAATGTAGAGCACTCTGTACCCCATGTCCACACACAAAATGGCCCTGCAAAGTCATTAATTAAGAGAGTAAAGCTTATTGCTAGGCTACTTTTGCAGAATTGTAGGTTACCCACCAGCTGTTGGGGCCATGCAGTGCTGCACGCTGTATCATTAATTCAACTCAGACCAACTGCATACCATGATACTTCCCCCTTGCAGCTAGTGCGTGGAAAGAACCAAGTATTTCCCATCTGCGAAAATTTGGCTGTGTTGTATACGTGCCAATCTCTCCACCTCAACGTACCACCATGGGACCTCACCGGAAGTTGGGGATCTATGTAGGTTATGGATCTCCATCAATTATTAAATACCTAGAGCCAATGACAGAGGATCTGTACACGGCTCGGTACGCTGATTGTATTTTTGATGAGGACAATTTTTCGACATTAGGGAGAGATAAGTACCACATTGAAGAATGCTGGGAAATAGATTGAAATGCCACTGGCATTCGGTCCTTAGACCCACGCATTAAAGAAGCCGAACTTGAAGTTCGGAGGATAATAAGTCTGCAACAAATAGCCGATAATCTGCCAGATGCCTTCATAGATCATAAAGGAGTGATAAAATCTCATATACCTGTAGTAAATGCACCTGAAAGAGTGGAAATACCCCAGAAGGTTATTGAACCCACTCTTGCCCCTCATGACAAAAAGAGGGGAGGCCTCCAGGTGCACGGGACTCAGTTCCGCAAAGACGTCCGCAGAAATGGAGAGCCGAACAAGTGAGATCACTACCTGAGACAGTTGAAGAAGCTCAACTTGATGTTGAGAAAATCCTTGAAGTGAGTCATCCTGAAGATGGTAACCTCCCTGAAGTGAGCCATCCTGAAGATGGGAATCCCAACGAATATTTGCGCGCACAATTTGACGCTGGGAAGTCGGAACACCCAGACTTCGTCGTTGTGGGAAATCACGACGAGCTGGAAGAAATGAATGAAGAAATATCCACCAATTATGCGGATTCAGGAGAATTGTATAAAAGAAAGACTACAATTGTCGACATTTATTTCGCCTCTAAAATTGCTAAAACTCTTGAACTGGATCCAGAACTAAAGTCCATGGTAGAGTGCCAGAAGCGCTCAGATTGGGTCAAATGGAAAGAAGCAATTGAGGCGGAATTGCACTCACTTAATAAAAGAAAAGTATTCGGTCCTGTTGACCGAACACCTCCTAAGTATTCCCTATAGGATCAAAATGGGTTTTTATCCGGAAGAGAAATGAAAACAACCAGGTTGTGAGATATAAAGCGAGGCTTGTAGTGCAACATAAATTTCGAGTGCAATGTACTCTTTTCTCCATCTCCTTTTTCCCACTGGGTTTTTGATTGGAGTTTTTAACGAGACATGTGCATTACGTGATATTCGCCTAAGGGGGAGTGTTATGCGATAAGATTTCTGCAACCGATTCGATTACTATTTATCTCTTATATGTGGGCGAATCCGAACTTCTCTCTTCTGCTTCCCTCTTATATGTGGGCAAATCCGAACTTCTCTTCTTTTCTTGTTCGTGTGATCCTTTTGGTGTGCTGTTGATTGATCATGGGTGAACGATTATGTTTTACAACAGTCAAACTGTATTTTTGAGACCGTGCCAATGTTCAAAACGATAACTATTTATAATCGGAGGGAGTACTCCGTATGCGTTTCAACTCAACGACACCATCAACGCTACATCTACAGGAACAGGTATTACTAGTTAAGTGAGCAAACTAGCGAACTAATCCAAGCAACCACACCCTAGCTATACCGGAATGCCATAATATCATCATAGCTTCAATCAATATAACCTACCTACCTAGCTAGCCAAATCTAACATCTGCAAAATGCAAATTTAATTAGTTGCCTACACATGCACAACACTACCCACATAATTCAAAATCATCACACCAGACACAAGATTAATAAGGCAATTAGCACGTGTGCACCCAATGCAATGCATGAGCCAAGTATGGTACGGAGCCAACATAACACTGCTGGTTATGATCAGGATGCCGAATCCGCCGCGCCGCGCCGGTGGCGCCTAGCGCGCCCACGGCGGTGCATGGACCTCGCCTCGCCGGTCGGGAGGAACAGCTCGGCCTCGGGGCCGACGTTGCACTCCGGCGGAGGCATGGGGTACCGGAGACGGTCGTAGCAGTAACCGTAAGTCATGTGCTTTGCCCTGAACCTCTCCATCGCCGACCGCTGCCTGCCGGACATCACCACGGCGTTGTGGATACGGGCATTGTAGTCCGGCTTACGGGTCAGGGTGTCCATTGCGCAGCCATGTAGCGTGAGATCGGCAAACTCCGCGATGAAAGGGGAGAACTCGTAGTTCACCTTGTAGCGGCCGCCGGAGGTAGCCCAGCTGGAGCCATCCCAGATGGTGGCGTACAGTGACATCGGCTTCGAGGGGAACTGAGCACCCATGGACTTGGTCCTGACAACCTCCCTGATTGGAGTTTCATCAATGTAGTATCTGCAAAGAGAGAAAGAGCAACGTCATCAGAACTAGCACAAATCAAAACAGAAGGAATCCACAAACGAGAAAAAGAGAGAGACCCCTGAAAATGGTTATTACTTATTAGAGAGTCAAAACAGGAATAAATTAGAATTGGCGTAATTTTCAGATGCTTTGAAAATTTGTGCTTTATACACAGCAGCATATAATCACATATATTTCTCATGTTATAAGTTTCAAGTATGTAACATTATGTCTAGTATTATCGTCGGTCAAATGCAAGTATTTTGGGGTACTAAACAGTTTGTTAGTCAAATCCAAAGTTACCTACTTTGGCACCTTACATAGGTTATGCCATACATTCCCTCTCAATACAAGTTGCATCCACTCTTCATTCATGCTTAAATATTTGTACAACTTTAAAATAATGATGCATAGAAGCACCTCCCAAATTTCAAACATGACTGTACTATCATAAGTACTTAACTAACAATGTCCTGAAGTTAGGTGCTAATCTGTACGTAGTTCACCAGCATAACCAGAAGCAAATGTGCCAAGTTGTACATTCTTGAAAACTCAAGATATTTGAGGGTACAAATTCCTCTAAGCCATGCATATGAAAGCAGGTCTCATCACAAATTTCAGCAAAAACGGCTTTTGAACTCGTAGTGTGTCTGTGTACTTTTCTTACCCCTATGAGTTTAGGAAAGGAAAAAAGAAGATGGCATTTTAGATGCATGGACCTGAAGATGGGAAATCACATGATGGAAGTGGTGGTGCAGTGGTAGTGGTGACAACTTTTTCAGTTTCTCTTCAAGGTACATGACACCAAAAGATTTGCTTGTGATTGATCATAATAGCTTTCTATAATTGTGGAGAAAGCAGGTGTGCAATGAAAGGCAGACAAAGAATATTGGTGGAAGGATCAGATGGAGACTATCATGCAAAAAAGACAAAAAGAGGAATGCTAAGTTAAGTGTGGATCCTGGGAACTAATTAAGTTTTATGTAAAAGGGAACGCAGTGAAGAAAGAAAGTAAAGTCAGGTGAAGAAACAAAAACCAAACTTTGAGTTTAGTCATATTAATGATCCACATTATTTTGATGGCCTAAACAATTGCTTTGATACTAATATATTAATTCAAGGCCTATAACATTGGATCAGTTAGATGCTCAAAACCAAACTCTGCCTGGACAGCATAAATCTTGAAACCCCCTTCTACTTTCCAGTGCATTATTACTAAATTGTCCTTTGTGCAAATTGCATTTAACTCAATTTGGGTCCCCGGTACTAACATTATTAAAGTGGCAGTGACCCAGGGGAATGCATAAGCTGTAAAGAATGAAAAAAAATTACTCCCACTCAATCATGAAGGTGTTATAAAGGAGAGGGGGCAAAGAAAAAGGTACTTTAATGGTAATTATTGATTGTTTCTGTACATTACATGAGTAAAAGGACAGCCAGATCAAACATAGCAGATATAATAATGCTATCGTGAAGAGTACATATGGCATCTAAGCATGCACATAGGCACAAACTTATCTTCTTGAATCTTGGTAGGACATAATGCAACCAAAAAGAGGGTAAAGCATATATATATGAAGTACGAACCATATGGAATTCTAGTACAGTTTTGCTCCAAGTAATTGGAGTATAATCAGGAAGAACAGTAACTTTGTCTTGTGAATTTTCATCACAACTCACAAGCACAAACTATCTTTTTGAGCCCTAATGTTTCCAACCAACACCTTTCTTGAAATGGGCCTTACTGCTACTTCTCCAATTATGTGATTAGATGAACAAAGAACCATTTAAGCGCCTCTCTTAATCAAAACATATGGCATACATATCAGTAACTTAGTCCTTTTCTAGCACTTATTTTTCTGTTTCTTCCCATTGTTCAGATTCTTTCAGGCTTTTCTTCAGCACATTAGACAGTCACAAACTAAGTTGTTAGTGTGCTGCCCTGCAAGCAACTAGTTAGTTGGATAGATGATTAAAGAATGACAATAACTTTATGGAGGCATGTCACGAAAGATGTAAGCGGAGAGGCTCTTTTACTACTTTGTCATATAGATAAACCAATAATTTATGCGAGTGATTAAAGAGGATGGAAGGGGGGTTTCTTACACGATCCTGTCATGGCTCCAGAGGATGGCATAACGATGGAAATCCTCCGTGGGATCAAACCACAGGCCATACCTCTCCTCCCTGCCGACCGACGTGCTGCCATTGCCATACACATTGGTCTGCACCCTCCAGTCCCTACCCTTGATGTTCCCCAGGAACTCAAAGTCCAGCTCGTCGTGCGTCTTCTCGTACACATCGCCATTCGACATCTAATATCCAGCAAAATTAACAATATGATGGCACTTTCAGAGACAAAGTTCAGAAATATAGAATGCGTTGTCAGTTGCGGAAGAAATGCACACATTAGGGCATATACAATAAAGGCCATCTCAACTTACTGTTAGTATATACACATCAGCTTTGTTCTATATGGAAGAATGAGAAAAGATGAGAGAGAAGATAACCGGTTCTTATTTAGTAGCCAGCATTGCACGGGAACATAGGTGCTATCGCCGGCTAAAAACCGGTGTGGAACCGGCGCGAGTGACTGTTAGCGTTGAAGTTAGTGTTTTGTCGATAGCCATAAAAATGAAGTTAGAGTTGAATGTTTAAATTAAATGCTTTAGTGTTTCTCTAGAGACAACCTTTAGAGATAGTTGTTATACAAGCTGGTTTTATTGCTTACTCTAGGTGACATGGATAGAGATTGAATAAATAGTAGGCTTTGTTATTGTACTCGCTCTTAACTGAATGCATACTTCGCTCTTAACTGAATACAGTATGCAAGCTCCTTTCTTTATTCTATAGGAGCCGCTTCGTGAGACACTTTGATCCAAGAAACATACAATGGACCATGGAAAAAATGTAGATTTTGATCAAATAAGTCTGTAAGTTATGTTTTTTCTTCTCCTGCAATCATTTTGTCAAAAAACTAATCCAAAAATATACCGTGTCAAAGAAATATTCAGAAAGGTACATTTCGACCAAATAGACTACAGATTTCTTTCTTGCTTACTCTTTTTTCATGGTAGTATAACAAATCACAATGGAATGGGCTCTCTGCTTGGCATTAGAACATGCCAGAGGTGAAGAATCGGGGAAAAAGAGAACGTCTTACATAGAAGGCGACGACGACGCCGGCGGCGTAATCGGCCGGCAGTTTGATGCTCGCGCTGAAGAATCCATGGAGGTACGCGTCTCGCGACGCGAATCCAGCACCTGAAGAACCAGACAAGATCAAACCAAGAACTCAATCCGGAGCGCGGAAAGATCAAAACACAACAGTAGATTGATAGAAAGCACATGAAGCACCTGTCCTCTCGTCGAGGGAGATGCGGACTCTCTTGCCGTCCCCATGGAGCACGAGATTGGAGTCGCCAAACAGCTGCGTGTAACCCTCCCCAAAGGAGACGGCGGGCGGCCTGGGGAGCCTGGCCACCATGGCGAGCACGGCCTCCGCCTCCTCCTCCTCCTCCACTCCGTTGACGATGCCGGAGGACGCCAGGAGGAAGGAGAGCAATAGAGACACTACGAGGCAAGGAGGGGCCATGGCTGCTTCTCTCTCCCCCTCTGCTCTGTTCCTTGATCTGCTTGCTCTGTTTCTTGCTTTCCGATGCTCGTTTTGCACTGTGCTTCTTGGGGTGTGTGCTGCTGGTTTTAATATGGGTTGGAAAGGTAGTTATCTTTTCTGCATTTGGGGTGTGAACGCAGAAGGAAGAAGGCCATTGGTGAGCTCTTTTATTGGGAGTTGCAGCGTTGGAATTGCACTCTTTCAGGATGCATGATAGAGAGAGAGTTTTACAGTAGATAGTGTGCAGTGGTGCCAGGGTATGTCCACTAAAGAAATGAAATACTTCATCAGCTGAGTACAAGCACTTTTGAAGCTTTCAAATTTTATCCAAGAAGTATCTAGCTTTCATCCGGATGTTTTGTTTCTTATAAATATTCAAATTTTAGATCTTTAGATCAAAGTATCAAACCATCCATCAAAATACAATGCCACCTCCCTTCACGTCTCACGGATTTCACCGCAGATCCAATGATCCAAAATTTAGATATTTTTTTGTTAAGGAAACATCTGGGTGATGTTTATCAAAACCCTATATATATATATATATATATATTCTACAATTTTAAGAAATTTTTTTATTTTTTTTCTTTTATATCATTCCCTTTAACTATTTTTCAACATCATTTACTACTATAGGCTAGAGTAAGACACACCATTTAAAGATATAATGATGAAAGATAAGACAGTTTTTCTAAAGATATGTCTTGGTAAATGTAAAAGAATATAAAATGACATAGAACAAAGGGAGCACAATTACTCCTTGAGATCTTTTGTTTTGCTAATGCATTATTATACATTTATGCACAAGGATCTTTGGTTTTGCTAATGCATTATTATACATTTATGCACCATATCTCACAGGCTCACACAGTACCTGTCTTTTTGAGAAGTTACTGTACCTGGTTGATTATCGGTGTAGATGAATCTTTAGGGAGGTTTATCTTGCATAGGATTGAATGGGCAATGAATATTTTGCGGTATGGTTTAATTTCTTTCTGATGTGTTTTAATCTTTTGTGAGAAAGCATTTGTTAGGCAATTGATTTAGGGGTTTTATTATAAATAAAAGTCTACCAACTTTGTCCGTGAGGTCCCTTTTCAACAGGATACAACGGAATATCTCAATACATCAACAATAAAAATGCATAGGTTGGACCAGTTTACTCATATGAACTCATGGCGTTTGGAACAAAGGAATTTCTGAATATATGATCTAAAGAGAGAAAAATTCGTCAGAACGGCATTTGGATGGTAGGATTGCTTCAAAGTAGATTTATAGGATAAGTATTTCCTATAACCTGGGAAGAATTCTAACATGAGGTCTTGTATCACTTTAGAATTCCAGCTTTATGATCACATTTTCGATTTCTACGTGATTCTACTGTATATGACATCAAATTCCTGTGCCTTTTTAGGAAGGTACTTCTATATATCACTTTTTAAAAGTTGCATAACTATTATAGTATAAATAAATAGTAGATAATGATTAGTTACCATTTCGTTTATTTCATAATTTATATATACAAGTTATATTAAGAGGTGATGAATAGAAGCACTATTCAGTCTTTTAACAGACTCAATGTTACAAACGGCCATACAATTTTTAAGAGCAAATTTACCTCAAGAGTTATTTTAGCTTTACCTATGTGCATTATGCATGACACCCTACGTGTAGCATTAAATGTGGCTATTTATTGCCAAGGCCCTGTTGCACATCCATTCCTCGACCACCATGGATAGGGGTTGCAGATTGATCTACTCTACGAGTAATGAGAGGCCTCCAACAACCATCCTTGAGACGACGACGAGGACGGCGGTTTAGTTGCTCAACACTCGAGCAGTACTACTCCTATATTGTATGAGTCATGGTTTCCGTGGATGTATTTCTCAAACTGCATTTGAGAAGTTTTGAGTATAAATATAACATCTTATTGTATAAGAAAATCAATCTACAATCACTAAAGAGATAAACGAGTTAATCTCCTTATATGATGTGTCCATCTATTGTGATTGTTCTTTAAGTATTCTTTATTAGCATTGAGATTGATCTACGACGATCAACTTATTTTTCAACGGCTACTAGCTAGCCATCCTTTTATCTCTCTTTCCAAACAAGGGGGTGCAATCACAAGATAGGGAACATGCAGTTGTGAGTTGTGTGTTTTCTTATATATGGCTCAAATTATGGACCTATTTGCAACACGGGAATGCAAGAATACAAGAATAGAAAAGGCATAATCATTCGATACATATTTAGTTGAATCATTCTGAATGCCGTGACGTAGGAATTACAATATATTGGAGAGAGAGAAGGTAGTAAAAATTCCCATGAGGCTGGACCCCATGTTAGATTTTCTCCAAAGAAAAATCGTATGGATTGAGCCATTTTATAGAAATTTTAGGTGCTCATTTCTTTGTTACAAAGGGACTCCTGAAATTTTTTTCCGCATTCCTACGAATTCCTCCGTTCTTCTTTTGTTCCTAGTGGTTGGATAGATATAACGGTAGTATACTTCACTTGTGAGTACGCTGTCTAGCGCTAGGTAGGCTAACCTGCATGTACAGCTGAAGGCCACGAATACTGAACGAATTGATCACTATTCTACCCTCTTCTTTCTTTTTCTTTTTTTAATTAACTCTCTTCCAAATAGAATTGTAAATATATCACCATACCCACCGTGGAAAGCACCTTCCACGCTTCCCTACTGCGGAAGCGCCTCCCACACTCCTCGGCCGCGGCAACCTTCCTCCAACACTCGCCTGCCGCTGCACCTCCACTCCAGCACTCGTCTGCTGCGGCTGTGTCGGCTCCTCCTATGCTCCGAGGGCTTGGCTGCGATCGCTCCCGTGCTATCTGGGCTCGGCAGGAGACATGTGTTGTCTATCGTGTCTTTCGCGGTGAGGGAGGAGGACTAGATTTGCAAATATGTACGAAACAAAGCCAATTTTTTTTAAAAGAAAATGGGGCTAAAAAAAGTGATCAATTCTATTGTGTTGTGGCCACGTCCTGACTGCCATGTCAGCACGTATGTGAAAGCTAGCTAGCCGTTTGATGTCCATATATGCGGACGGATCGATAGTTTGCAATGTAATTTGTAAGAGACTGCAACTTAAGCAGTTACCTGCCATGAGTATCATTCTATCGAAGCAACGAGCGATTCAGACCATCCAACAGTGTTACCTTCAGTGCTACAGACCTGAGCTACAGTTGATCCGTAACTGCTAAAGTTAACATAGCTCTTTGCGATGTCATCACTTTTTCTAGTTTTCTAACATTTCTTTGCAAATCTAGCCTCCTTCCGAACACAATTACAAAAATAGCTCCAACCCCTACCGCAGAAGTACCAAGAGACGACACGTGTTATCTACTGCGGTCCCAGAGCTCGGCAAGTCATCAAAGCTACCGAGCTCCCCTAGTTCAATAGCTCCTTTCGAACTCTAACAGCACAACAGGTGACAGGTATCGACTGCTGAAGTTTTCGCGGTTGAGGTTGAAGCTATTTTTATAATTTCATCCAAAAAAAATAGGTTTGTAAAAAAGTTGTCCGAGGTGTAGAAAAGTGATGATTTGAGCTCAACCATCCCTCCTAACGGCTACCTGTTTGAACACGTATACGCTTAAATGCTCTGCTGGCATTGCGGAGATGGATCTATACATGCCTAGCACAATATATATATATATATATATATATATATATATATATATATATATATATATATATATATATATATATATATATATATACCCTTTATAATGCACCTAAGCAATTTTTCGTACGTCCACTCTAAATAATGCACCTCATTAGAGATGGTCTAATGTTCGTGCACCCAGCAAAACGTCCTCAGAAACTTGCATTCATCAAAATGAACGTTTCAGATCTTTCCTCAGTTTTACTCACCCACATCCGATGGCCATTATTTAGTGTGTCTAATCATCCTCGTGGCCCACAAATGCACCTCCCCACCTACATATTTGGAAGGAGAGCGAATCAAACAAGGAAATAAATAAGGAGGATCCGCATGCAAAGAAACCAGATTTGAATTTTTTACTGGCCAAAATTGTACGTACTACATATTTGGAAGGAGGGTGAATCAAACAAGAAAATAAACAGGGAGGATCCGCATGCAAGGAAACAAGACTTGAATTTTTTATTCTCCTGGCATTGTGATCGTATTTTTTTTTCCGAATATGACCCTTTTCGAGACTTTTTTACGGATCTAGTCCCATAGAGCCTAATTTCAGCGCACGGAGAGCGCTGAATTTTTGTTTTTATTTTTTATCTAAGGAACCAACGGTCTGTGAGTGCTACTCAATTTTTTTCAATTTTTCTCGTGGAACCAGTAGTGTGAAACCTTTGTTTAATTTTATCTTTTTCCTTGTGGATCCAAATGTGGGCAAGCGCGATTTATTTTTCCATATTTTTCCAAAATCATCCTCAGTAGCCTACAAATGACCTTCCTCACCTCCAAAGATCAACAAGGAAAAGGAAACAAACGTCTTGGAAAAGGAAAAGGAAACAAACGTCCCGAAAAGGAAAGGATCATACATTACGTCTTTGGGAAAAGGGAACCGAGATGGGGCGGCACACGAGAGAACGCAGGTCCGCAATGGCTCCACGGCCGCCATCGATGGCTTTGCTAACGCCGCGAGGTCTTTGTCGGCGACCTCGCGCAAGCAGCTCCTCGGCAAATTTATAATTTAAATTTTTTTGAAAATAATTTTATTAAGTACAAAATAATCGAAAGTTTTTTTGAGAATTTTTCTAGATTTTTTTAACTTAATGTGCTATATTTTCAAAAATCCTTCTATATTTAAAAAAAATGAAGGCAACTCACCTGTAGCTTCTTCTAGCTGCAGCCCAGACCAGAGAAGTTTCTTCTCTTCCCTCCCTCCATTAAAGCAAGAAAGAAGCTCCAAAACTCCATCAATCCCGCACCAAATCTCCTCTTTCCATCTATGGTGTTAATTCCCTAAATTTCATGCTCTATTGCCAAAATTTCCTCCCAATCTGATTTGATCCCAAATTATGGTTTCCATAAATATGCTTGTTTCGGGGCTATAAAAGCCGGTGAGCTCTCCTCCACCCCATCGTATTGCGTAAATCCCCAAGTGCTCCCTCTTGTAAAGATCGCCGGATTTTGGAGGTAACCCAAGCCATCACCGCCATCTTTCCCGGCGAAATTCACTGCAACCGTGACTCCTCCCTCGCAGGCGCCGATGCCGGCGATCTCGCCACCAGTGCCGACCCACTGCGACCGGTCGATCACCCCTGGCCTTCCCTCCCCCTTGCACTGGCCAAGCCCAGAGAGCACGCTGTGCTCTCTGTGGAAGCCTGAAAAAAAATAATTTAAAATCATAAAATTCTTTTTTCTTTCTCTTTCTTGATTTAAAATCTTTTGGGAGCCCGTTTTCGCCCATTCGACCTCCATTTAGTTCCGTTTTTCTTTCTAAATTCATTTAAAATTCTAAATTTCTCTTTTATTATTAAGTATTGTATTCATACTTATCTTCTCATTTAATTGATAAGCGGGTGTACTGCCGTCGTAGCGTTAGCACATGCACTATACTAGTAATTACTTAGGACACCATGGTGCCTGGGCACCATGGTCCAAAAAGGGTATTTTCTCTATGTATTTTATTGCGATTTTTTTTTGAAATTTTTAGGACACCATTGCGAGTTTATACTAGTAATTACTTAGGACACCATTGCGAGTTTATCTAGTTTACTAACTAGTTCAAACAAGTTTGAACTGAAATTCAAATTAGAGTTTCCTTTTTTGATGATAGTTTGGTTGTAGGTATGTGCTAATTATATATATAAATCAGCAAAGCATGTGATCCAAACTCGTTTAAAATATTTGAATTTGTATATTTTTTCAAAGGTATATGTTTCATTTGAATTGTTATAGATGGGTATATACCCTAAAACTAAATTTTTGAAAAATATACTCAAATATAGCTTGAATTCACGCATTTGAAATCATGGTGCCCAGGCACCATGGTGCCCCATTTCGACTTCATATATATATATATATATACACACACACACACGGACTATTCTGCGCGCAGGTCGAAACATGCTGGAAACATGCGAAGAAGCTAGGGTACATAAATCATCGCTGGCCGAAACGTACAACAAACCGGTCGGCAATGTACGACCCAAAAAAGCAAGAAAGGCCCAAAACTACCACGTACGCGTAGCTATAGAATTCCGTAGTAATCTGTATCATATGTCATAGTAAAAAAGTTGATGTGTATATTAACAAGAATACTGATTAGATAAATTAGAACATGTCGAGAACACGTTTTCTACTTTGTACTTAAATCTGTTTTACTTTGTTTCAACCGTATCTTTTTATTAGTAGCTCCGATTGATAAACTAATTTCACCGGTAGATCACTGATGACGAGAGGAACAATATGATATAAGTCTCACTACTAAATGTCACTTAAATCAAATTTTACTATTAAATAAAAACATCCATTTACTGATGTATGAACATCAACAGAACGTGCCCAACTGACTAGATAATGCATTTACTAGTTTGTACACGAATATTTTTTTTTCTTTCTTTTAGCCATAACTTGTATTCGCAGCTCCGATTGACGAACAAATTTCACCAGTATATTACTAATGACAAGAGGAATAATATGATATAAGTCTCACTAATAAACGTCACATAAATCAAATTTTACTACTAAATAAAAAATCAAATTACTGCTGTATGAACATCAATTTACTACCGAAACACATTACTACTTGAAACAGAGGTGCCGAACTGACTAGATAAAGCACTTATTAGTTTGTGCATGAATACGTTTTTTCTTTTTTTACCATAACTTTGTATTCGTAGCTTCGATTGATGGAAAAATTTCACTAGTAGATTACTGACGACGAGAGAAAAAATATGATATAAGTCTCACTAATAAACGTCGCATAAATCAAATTTTACTACCAAATAAATCATCAATTTACTATTGTATAAACATCAGTTTACTACTAAAACACATTACTAGTGTATGATAATAAAATCTATAGGTAGCAATTCATTTCGCTATTACGTATATATAAATTTAGTCGTTCGCGTATTCTTCCGCCCAGTACATTACTGCATGCTACCGAGCCTACTGATCAACAATCGTTTCGGTGTGAAGTCCTCGGCACACATCAAGCTACTACCGCTTCTATTCTACATGCATGCTCAGGAACAAAGTCTAGCCGCAAGTAGTAAATTTTTATATAGATGAAAATAAATTTTACTGTAATAGATGATAAAATCAAATAACAACCGTTCGTAAAATGTTATGCGTCTGTTCAATAGTAAAATCTTGTACATATCAGTAATTTGGTTTTCATTTAGCAGTAAACTACTTTTATCATGTAAAGTCCGTAAAAAAAATATATACAAGTTTTAAAAAATCTCAAAAAATTACCATATGTAGTGGAGTTGAGATTTTATAACCGTGTAAAATTTGAAAACAAAAATCAATCTTATTTGAAAGTTATGACAAAATCAAAGAAATAAAAAATTCCTGTACAAACTAGAAATGCACGGAAGCCTAACCGACTAGAAAATATGATCCTAGTTTGTACATGAATCTTGTTACTTTTTATTTAGCTATATCTTTTTATTGACAGCTCGGATTTACGATCAGTTTTCACCATTGACTTACTGACAACGACATCCACATAGTGATATAATTCTCGCCACTAAACTCTATATGAATTGATAGTAAAATCTATTACTATGGATAGTACAATCTATTGATAAAGATAGTAAAATCTGTTACATAGTCTAACATTTGAGGAAAAAGCGGCAAATAGCATCAAATACTAACTCGATTACTATTTCATACTTGTAACAATACTATCTCAACATATCTATTTACTATATGTAGAGAAAACATGTTCTTTATTGTATGTAGAGAAAACGTTAATTGTATAATTAATCATGTGTCGTGTGCATGCATGTATGACCAATGATCAACCATACAGTCAAGCAACGATTCACATTCAGGTTAATGATTTACGCCTGCATGAACAGGTTCGGGTTTAGACTAATTAATGCCATGTGTGGCTTAATCGGACTACAATATTGGTTGGCGCTTAGAATAAGCTATTCTACACGCAGATGTAGAATAGCATTTATATATATATGTTTCTTCTTTATTTTAGCCATATCTTTTTCTTGGTAGCTCAGATTTACAAATGGTTTTCACTAGCAGCTTACTGACGACGAGAGGAATAAAATAATATAAGTCTCGCTATTAAACAATAATTTTGCTGACTGGTAGAATAAATTACTATTTTTATAACACTAAATTACTACATCTACAACTAGAAATTATTATCATTCAGTATAATTGAAAAATTTTACACAAATCAGTCATTTGGCAGTAAAAGTTCGTGAAAACTATATGTACAAGTTCTATAAAATTCTAAAAAAATTATCATACATAGGGGATGTGAGCTTCTACAGCCCTATAAAATTTGAATACCAAACTCAGTCACATTTAAATGACTTGTCAATTTCATGTTTTTCAAATCAGTTTGGTTGTAGTCTTCAAATTTTACAGTGATGTAGAATCTCACCTCCCTCTTCTTATAGTAATTTTTTGAGAATTTTTGAAAACTTGTACATTTGATTTTTATGAATTTTACATGATAATAATGGTTTACATAAGATATGTTGTCTTTTACCATCCAGAAAATAATATGTTCCTTGCTATTACACAAGATGTTACTAGATCGAAATGAAGTGAACTATCAGAACAAAAATTTAGCTCTATTTGTCGGTCCTGTAGTAAAATATTATATAGACGATCGTAAATGTTGGTGTAATACATGATCAAATCAATTGAGAACCATTCGTAAAAATATTAAGCGTGTGTTCGGTATTAAAATCCTACACAGATCAGTCATTTGGCAGTAAACCATCTTTATCGTGTAAAGTCCATAAAAATCATATGTACATGTTTTGAAAAATTCTCAAAAAATTACCATATGTAGAGGATGTGAGTTTCTACAACCGTGTAAATTTTGAAGCTCAAACTCACTTGCATTTGAAAGATATGAAAATAACAAATTTACTATTCATCACTGATTAGCGCTTGTTAATTTCATATCTTTCAAATGAGATTGATTTTGGTCTTCAAATTTTACAAGGATGTAGAATCTCACCTCCTATTTATGGTAATTTTTTTGAGAAATTTTGAAAATCTGTACATATAATTTTCATTAATTTTATACGATAATAGTGGTTTCACATGATATGTTATCCTTTACTATAAAAAAAAATAACAAGTTACTAGCTATTACATAAGATGTTACTAAATCAAAATGAAGTGAACTATTAGAACAAGAACTACTATCAGTTGGTTGTGTGCACAGACTACACGCATAGTCGGTTGTGTTGACGGTCATTTTTTTAATGAGGGTTGTGCTGATGGTCAGATTGAGCAATCCCACACATTTCAATTGGCTTAATCTATTACCGTGATCAGAAGATCAAAGTGACTCTGCTAGAATGTTGTTAGATTGATGTTCAATGCAATGTGGAGCATACACAGACACAAGATTGACGGGCACACAGGAAGTCGGGTTATCTGGCAGCCTATCAGCGCATAGTGGATACAGTTTGCGAGGCTAGCCGTGCGGCTTGACGGGCACTGATGGAGCCTCATTGCCGTCCTTCTTGCCAACGACTGATGCCTGGACTGATACGCCGTCCGCAGTCACCGGTGCCAACTTTTACTATCAAGTACAATCAACAGGAGCAGCACAAGTAGAGCTAGACAGCACTTGCAGAGGTGAAATGAAATGAAAAAACCGACAAGTTTCTCATAGAGTCATATATAAGTCATATGTACATGGATTTCTCAAATTTTATTATTCATATGCATATATTTTACTATCATACCAGAGAGGTTCAATAGCGGTAGTAAAATCTTATGACACATTCGGTAAATTGCCAGTAAAAACTTATTCATTCGGCATTTATTTGCAAGATTTACATCATTATGTTGCTCTCGTCATTAGTAAGCTACTAGTAAAAACTGTTTATCAATCAGAGCTGCCAATAAAAACTTATAGCTAAAACAAAGAAAAAATAGATTCCATTGAAACAAAAAAGCACGTTTACTAGTTAGTTTGGCCACATAATAGGCTTAGTCAACTGGTGTCGGCGTTTCGAGCACCGGCAAGTAAATTTGTAAGTCTAAGGGGCCGCACGTTCCCACTCCCTGAATGGTTAGACTCGGAAGCCCAAGATGTATACTGGTTCGGGCTGAATGTCCCTACTCCAGTTCATGTGATGGTATGGTATTGTCTTTAGGGCGGATGGTTACACAGTGTTTACAAGAGCGAGCTAAGAGCCTCAGCGCAAGAAAACTCGTTGCTCGTCCGTCTCTCTCTCCCCTCCCTGGGGTTCCTGCCTTCTTTTATACAGTAAGAAGGGGCAGGTTACCTTGAGAGTTGGGGAAGGGCGAGGTGACCTATGCTAAGAGCTTCGGTCCTTCGTCTTATCGACTGGTCACCCTTCGTCTTGCCCACGCTGGGTCGGTAGTCTTGTTGAGCGGAGCGGTTATCTGCTTCGTTGGGAAATGGCGTACCTGCCTTCTGTGAGCCTGACGAGTGTTGATGTTGCTGCGTATAACGTTGGTGCTGCCTCGGGAGGGAGCGTGTTTTCGTGTCGTACGTGACTGGCCGATGGGACTGGAAGCTTGACTTCAGCGGCCATTAAACCATCTTGGGAAGGGGTCACCTGCTCTTGTATAGTCACTTCGATTGATCCCGTCCATGGGGCACGTGGCTGCGGGCCGGTGAAGGCTTCGATACGCGGCCATTGGCGAAGGTTGCCTTGGTTTGATCGGTCGGGATCCGGCTGCTTTGTGGAGGTCGGGAGCCCTGCTTGGTCGGGGATGCTTATCCCGGTTGGTCGGGAATGGGCGTCCTGCGCGGTCCTGTAGGCGCTTTTGGTCGGTAGCGGGCCTAGAGCGGCCTACTAGGCTCGAGTTATACTTGAGGCACCGCTCGTTACCTGGGCTGTTGGGGTACCCCGGTATGAGTATTCGTCGGAGCCCGAACCTCCGGCGAGTTCGGCGGTTCGATTGGGGTTGAAATTGATCGTGGATGGAGACCGGGCCCGTTTGGGCGGTCCGACTGACTAGGTCAACCGGTTTCCGCCTGGTGTATCCCGACGCATTCGACGGCTGCCCTGGGACTTGGCCGGGGGCATTCGAACCGCCGGGGGCTTTCTGATTGCTTCGTTGCGTGCGTTGCACATGGCTTGGTTCACCTTGCCCGCTCGTCTTCCTTGACTACCTCGGGTTTTGGTGAAGGACGCTTCGTTTTCCGGCGCTTGCATTTATACTGGAGACGTTCGATCTCCTTTCTCTGGGTATATAATGGCGCTGTTGCTTATTTGAGTGATCGTCCCAAACCAAAGTTCTCTTTTTGCAATCCTCGAAATGGCTTCGAGGCATCCACTGATCTTTAACTTTGGTGACGACGACGAGGTGGAGGAAGAAGATCCTCTGGCCGGGCTCTGGGCTGAGTATGATCAGGCGATGGCTGAGCTCACGGAGGAAGAGGAGGCTGTGGCACGCGACACCGCCGTCGTTGACGCGTTGCTTGGGGTCGTCCCGAAGCTCTTCGAAGTGAGGGCGGCCCTCCTGGAGGCGATGGCGCAGGTGCGCCGTGGGTAGCCGTCAGTGTGGTGGCGCTGGTGGGAACCACGCACAGGTCGCTGTCGGTGCGGCGGAGGCGGCGCCGACGAACCCCGAAATTTGTAGCCGTCAGCGCGGCGGTACTAAGGCGGTATCGATGCTCAAGATATGATATTTGGTGCAGAAATTGCTCCGCCGTATCTTGTAGCCTTGCGTGGTTTTTGAATCTGCTGGACGCCTTATGTAACATGGTGTAAAGTTTGAGCCTGTTTGCCTATAATGAAATCTCCTTTTTCCCTTGTCTTTGCAATGAGCTCGTTTTGATTATTTTCCAACTTGGCCTTCAAGAATCGGTAATCGATAGGTGATCGTTTCTTTTCGGGTGCAAGTAATCGGGTGTGTAATGGGACGACCGGATACTCCTTCGTAAGGTTCGGGTGTCCGAGTGCTCGTTTAATGTCGTAACTAGACTGTGCCTTGGTCAGCAGGGACGATCGGATGCCTCTTCGCGAGGTTCGGGTGTCCGAGTGCACGTTTAACGTCGTAGCTAGACTGCGCCTTGGTCGGTAGGGACGACCGGACACCTCTTCGTGAGGTTCGGGTGTCCGAGTGCTCGTTTAACGTCGTAGCTAGACTGCGCCTTGGTCGGCAGGGACGACCGGATGCCTCTTCGCGAGGTTCGGGTGTCCGAGTGCTCGTTTAACGTCGTGGCTAGACTGCGCCTTGGTCGGCAGGGACGACCGGATGCCTCTTCGTGAGGTTCGGGTGTCCGAGTGCTCGTTTATCATCGTAGCTAGACTGCGCCTTGGTCGGCAGGGACGACCGGACGCCTCTTCGTGAGGTTCGGGTGTCCGAGTGCTCGTTTAACGTCGTAGCTAGACTACGCCTTGGTCGGCAGGGACGACCGGATGCCTCTTCGTGAGGTTCGGGTGTCCGAGTGCTCGTTTAACGTCGTAGCTAGACTGCGCCTTGGTCGGCAGGGACGACCGGATGCCTCTTCGTGAGGTGCGGGTGTCCGAGTGCTCATTTAACGTCGTAGCTAGACTGTGCCTTGGTCGGCAGGGACGACCGAATGCCTCTTCGTGAGGTTCGGGTGTCCGAGTGCTCGTTTAACGTTGTAGCTAGACTGCGCCTTGGTCAGTAGGGACGACCGGATGCCTCTTCGTGAGGTTCGGGTGTCCGAGTGCTCGTTTAACGTCGTAGCAAGACTGCGCCTTGGTCGGCAGGGACGACCGGATGCCTCTTCGTGAGGTTCGGGTGTCCGAGTGCTCGTTTTACGTCGTAGCTGTACGCGGCTCGTTTTACGTCGTAGCTGGACGCGGCTCGTTTTACGTCGTAGCTGGACGGGGCTCGTTTTACGTCGTAGCTGGACGCGGCTCATTTTACGTCGTAGCTGGACGCGGCTCGTTTTACGTCGTAGCTGGACGTGGGGCATCCATCCCGAGTCCTCGTCTAGTGAGGGTTGCTGTGAGAGAAGTGGCCACCGTCTATCCCACACGCGTGCCCCATCCGCAGTTTGGGACCCGAGGGGTGGCGACGCGTTTACCGCGTTGGTTCGAACGCCGTGCTCGTGGAGCTAATAGCGGTAGTCCGAGTGGGTCTGGGAGGTCCCGCCAAGGGGACCCTTCCGAGCGGACGATCGAGTAGGGTGTCCCACGGCCTGCCGTGGGGCGACCCATAAGAAACCTTTCTTTACTCGATCCCGTATCGGACCCTGGGTCGTCCGCCGACCCAGGGCACAGCTGGCTGTCACCCATCGATGAGCTCCCGGGAGAGTGTGAAGTATGGTCTCGGACACGGCAGAGGCGATTGGGTCGTCACCACCCAGCGGGGATCATTGGGGACTCGCCTGCGTGCCGTCCTTTGCTCGATTTTCTCTGGGGTGGCCTTACGTCCATCTGGTGGGATAGGCCTTTATAACCCATAGCTTTTCGACTGGGCCCCTAGCGCGAGCCACTGAGCTCTTGCCATTTTGGGGCCGCGCCTGGCCCGTGAGACCTCGCGCTGCGCCCGTGGCAATATCCGAGCCTAAAGGCGGAGACCGAAAAGGTCTCAGGACTCGTGGCCCGAGGAGGTGTCTTTACAGCTCTACTGGCTTGTCAGGATTAAAAGCAGAGAGGAATTGGAAACCGGGAGTTACCAAGCGCCCCGCGCGACAGTCGAGGGTGTACGCGACTCTTCGCTCGAGGAGGTGCTTGTTCGGTCGGCGCCCGCTCATCTTCTATAAATTCGCCGCTGGGACGCTCTTGGGTAGTTACACGCTTTTGCTTTCCTCATCTTCCAGCCCTTCACCTAAGACAAGAAAAAACAAAAGAAAGCCTTCTCCCTTTCTCACCTTTCCGCCGCCTTCTTGCGAGGATGTCGTGGCCGGAGTGCTCTGCCCAGGCCAGCCGCGCGCTTGGCTTGGTGAAGAAAGGTTTCCTCCTCGCGCAGGATCTCTCCCACTGGAGGGTGCCGACGGGGGCCGCCGCCCCAGCGCCGGGGGACGGCGAGATCGTGGTGCCAGCCTCGTTCTTCGAGCGCGGCTTCGGCCTGCCGCTGCACCCGTTCGTTCGAGGGCTGCTCTTTCATTACAAGGCAGAGGTGCACCATCTCAACCCCAACGGGGTCCTCCACATCGCCATCTTCATCACGCTTTGCGAGGCCTTCTTGGGGATCGAGCCGCACTGGGCGCTGTGGAGGTATTTTTTCCAAGCAAGGCTCTGGAAGGTCAGGCCGCGGATGCTCTGGCGCCCTCGGTGGCTGGCCCTCCGACCGGGCGGTCGGGCTCGAGTACCTCGACGTCAAGCTACCGTCGTCGAACAAGGGATGGCGTTCCGAGTGGTTTTACGTTCGGAATGTCGGAGACAGCGCCCCGCCATTCACCGGCCAGCTTCCTGTGGCGGGGGAAGAATGGACCTGGGGTGCCGATAAGAAGGAGAAGAAGAAGGTGGCCCTGATCGTTGAGCAGGTCAGGGCTCTAAGGGAGCAGGGGCTCACCGGGGACGCCGTCGTGCGTGCCTTTATGGGGATGCGCGTGCAACCCCTCACGCACAGGCCGCGCCCCCTGTTCCGATATGAGGGGGCGTCGGACGATATGAGGATGGCGGAGCCCGAGCTCGCCGCGATCGGAGTTGAAACCACGTGGCCGCCAGAACGGTGGAAGCGCTCATCGAGATCTGCGGGCGCCACGGAGCCATTCTCATCGGCCCACCCCGAATCTGGTAGGTCGGGCGGTCTTCTCTTCGCCTCTTTTTCCCCTTTGCCTTTGGCGCCCAGTCTGACTGGTGTTTCCGCATTTTTCTAGGGGCTCTCGGGAATGGTCTCCCGGGCGTTGCTCCCGGGGGAGAAGGCATCGAAGGCTGCGGCCCGTGCGGAGGCCGCGCAGCTTGACTCCTCCCGCAAGAAGCGGAAGGAAGAGGAGAGGAAGAAAAAGAAGGAGCGTGCGGCGAGGGCCGCACGTGGTGAGGACGTGTCCGAGACCACCGCTGCGGGGGCATCCTCCACCGACAGCAGCGGGGGGAGCCCCGGTTACCCATACCGCGGGTTCTTTTCTGACCCGTCGACCGGAAGTGGCCCGATTGGGGGCCCGGCAGAGGGCGATCGCATAGGCACCGTAGCCGGGGAGCCCCAGGCGGAGGGTGACCGCGCGGTCGCCGTCGTCGTCACACTCCCAGGGGTGGCGCCCCTCGTGGGGGCGGCTTCAGGGAAGAGGCCGGCGGATCTGCCCCTCGGAGGGGGACCGGCGAAGAGGGCGCGCTTGCCACGCACCCGATCGGCTCAGTAAGTATTCCTTTTCCTCGTTTTGAACATTGTTACAGCAAAGTTGCCCGAACAGCTTCTAAGTGCTTGCGGTGTGCAGCGCTTATACGGGTGTGGCCGTGGCCGCAGCTACGGCGCGCCCTGTGGCGGCTCCGCAAGGGGCGGCGCCGCTCCTGCTGCCGGAGGGGTTGTACGGCGGCGAGGAGTTGCAGTCGGTGCCGGAGGTATCAACCGAGTTGACGGTGATCGCGGCGCAGGCGGCCGAGCCGCGCGTCGGAGCGCGCCACGTCGGAGGGACGGGGCCTCATCCGAGCCGAGTCGGCGAGACCTCCGCCGCCTCCGCCGGATGCCGCCGAGTGGCGCGATGGTCGCTACTGGGGGGAATTGACATCGGCGCTACCGCGAGCTCATTGGCGAAGCGGTGCCAGTGTTGGAGGCGTCCGACCCCGTGCCTCAAGGGGAGGCGTCGGTCGAAGCCCCACAGGCGCAGGCCGCCGAGGGGGTTCCTGAGGGGCCCATTCCTCCGCCCTTGCCCGTGGGGGTCCGGTCGGGTGGCGTCCCGTCCGAACAGGTGACCGAAGGTCTGTTGCCGGGTGCGGCCCGTAGGTCGGGGACCTTGGGCGAGGCGGAGGAGAGTGAGTGGGCTGCCCTCCAGCAAGGCGCTCGGGACGCCGAGGTTGAGGTGGACCAGATCCGGAAGGGTCTGGCTCTTGCCCTCGAATCCTCTGGCAGGGCGTTGGATGCGATCGCCGGGGGAGTCCGGCCGGTTAGTATGGTAAGTTGATCGAGAGCCCGGCCTTTCGCACCTTCTGATGACTTTCGCGGCGACTTGACGGGGTGTCTATATTTTACAGCATCTGTGGGCCCGCTCCGAGGCCAAGGTCGAGCTCCTAAAGCACTCGAGACTGACGGGTGGTGGGTGAGGAGGAAGAAAGCGATCAGTTGCTTGCTTGCCTGCGTCAGGCTCGCTCAGAGGCTCGACTATCCGGCGAGAGGAAACGTCGGAGGCCCGCCAAGAGCTGGAGCAGGCCACGAAGGCCCTCTTCGAAGAGCGTCTGGGGGCAAAGCCTCTGAAGATGAGGGTGGCGGAGCTCGAGCTCCTTCTGGCAGAGGCTGCCAGCGCCAAGGACGCCGCCGCCACCGCAGAGGAGGACGCGCATAGCGCAGGCGTCCCGTCTGCGAAACGAGCGGGACTCGCACGGAAAGACGCCGACCGGCGTTACGAGCGGAGACCGCTCGGAAGGAGCCGCTTCGCTTGAGGACCTCATCACGAGGGTCGGGAAGAGGCCAACAACTTGGCGAGTTCCGTAACAGGTAAGTGTCTCAACTCCTTGGTTAATTGCATCGTTGCGACTCATAAGGCGCACTTATCTGGGGATGTTGTGATCCGCAGAGCTGCGAAGAATTTAAACGTCGGCGTAGGCGCGGAAGACGCCCTAAAGGCTCGTGACGAGGCGGTCACAGCTCGGGACGTGGCGCAGACGGCGTTGAAGGTAGCCGAAGGCGATCGGGCCGAGCTGGCCGTGGAACTGGAGGCCCTTCGCAAGGCCGACCAGCACGTCTGCGACCGGGTCCTTGGAACCGCGGCGGGTTCGAGCTCTCGCCCCATCTTTGGCCCGAGTCTTGAAGGGCGCGTTGAAGCGCGCGGCCGTTAGCGCCAGCCAGGGCTTCCTCGTGCGGGTCAATACCGCTCTCACTATGACGGTATAGACTTTGCGGTGGTGGCGGCGGCATCGCTGGGAACCGGACCGACGACGAGATCGAAAGGTTCGAGCTCCAAGTAGAGCCGCACGCTCGGGAGATCGCCAACCATATCCCGCCGCAGAGTGCCCTCGAAGAAGAATAAGTAGAAGTTAGATTCGCACCTTTTTTGATTGTAAAGGCTATTGTTCGTAAATAATCTTTAAATTCAGCAAGTTCCCATACGCTTCCTGCCCTTTTTATGTCATGGTGAGTGCTCGACTGGCCATAGCCGTAAAGACCACCGGGGCCACTTAGGCGTAGGTCAGGTCGTTTCAGGAGGGGCAGAGAGGATAGGAACTTTTGGCCACGCAGCTGTTACACACACTTGTGAGGGATAGGAGTGTTCCCGACCGGCTAAAGATCACTCCGCTCGGGCACTTCCTTCTTCCGCTAAGTGCTAGTCGCAACCATAGCCGCTGGGGCGTAGGCCGTAGCACTCGGGTCGAGAGGGTTACCGCTCAGGATGGACCTTGTGACCGGTCGGTCACCGACCCTCATGAGCGCGTGAGTTTGCCGAGTTTTCCGCGGGAGAGGTGTGTTCCTGACCAGGCAAAGGTCACTCCGCTCGGGTACTTCCTTCTTCCACGAAGTGCTACTTTGCAATCGTAGCCGCTGGGGCGTAGGCCGTAGCACTCGGGTCGAGAGGGTTACCGCTCGAAAGGGCCTTGTGACTGGTCGGGTCACTGACCTGCATAGGCGTCGACCGGAAGCAGTCTGGACAGGGGCGCCCATGGGCAGCCCCCGAGCATCGCACTGCGACCAGGTGCTCGGGAGGAGAAGTAAAAGATGACGCAAGGAAAAAGAAAAGGACTTAGGGATAAAAACGTCTTAACTTTTCTATGTTCCAAGCGTTGGGGAGGACGTGGCCATCCGGGTCCCTGAGTCGAAAGGTGCCAGGCTGAAGAACCTCTGCGATGGTGAAGGGGCCTTCCCAGGGCGGCGAGAGCTTGTGCTTGTCCTTCTTTGATGCGGACCCGACGTGGGACCAGTCGCCAACGAAGGATCGATCCTCGAACACAGCGGCGTGGTAACGCCGCAGAGTTTGTTGATACATGGCCGATCGTAGAATGGCTACATCGCGTGCCTCGCCGAGCTGGTCGATAGCATCTTGTTGCGAGGCGAGCCCCCGAGCCTCTTCGAAGGCTTGTAGTCTTGGGGCGCCGTATTCCAGGTCGGTTGGCAGGACAGCTCCAGCACCGAACACCATGAAGAACGGTGTAAACCCGGTCGCCCGAGTCGGTGTGGTCCGCAAGCTCCAGAGGACGGAGGGTAGCTCGGCCACCCATCGCCCCGCGAAATGCTTCAGTCGACTGAAGATCCGCGGCTTAAGTCCTTGGAGAATCATGCCGTTTGCGCGTTCGACCTGACCGTTAGTCCGCGGATGGGCCACGGCTGCCCAATCGACGCGAATGTTGAAGTCGTCGCAGAACTCGAGGAACTCCTTCCCCGTGAACTGCGTGCCGTTGTCGGTAATGATAGAGTTTGGGACTCCAAACCGAAAGATGATGTTGCGGAAGAAAGTGGCCGCTTGTACCGACGTGACGCTCACGACCGGCTTGGCCTCTATCCACTTGGTGAATTTGTCCACCGCAATGAAGAGATGAGTAAAGCCCCCGGGCGCTTTCTTGAAGGGCCCGACCAGATCGAGTCCCCACACTGCAAACGGCCATGTGATGGGGATCGTTTGCAAGGCCTGAGCTGGCAGATGCGTCTGCCGGGCGAATAATTGGCATCCTTCGTAGGTGCGTACAATCTGCTCGGCGTCGGACACGGCGGTCGGCCAGTAGAAGCCTTGTCGAAAGGCCTTTCCTACCAGGGACCGGGGCGCGGCATGGTGACCGCAGACTCCGCCATGGATATCGAGCAATAGCTGCTACCCTTGGTAAGCGAGCGCACCTCTGGAGGACCCGGAGGACTTCTTTGTAGAGGTCGGCCCGACCAGGCGAAGGATTTCGCCGACGGCGGCGCCGAGCCTCGATCGGTCGGTGGGAAGCGACCCGTCCGTCAGGCGGTTGATAAAGGTTTCCTCGAGTCGGATTCAGTTGTTAGCACGGCGCGCCCGACCGTCGAGCCTCGCGACCGCCAATGGTTAGCGGCCGTGTGCCCGGTAGGTCGGGAGACCGGTCGGCCACTGAGTCAAGCGACGGAAGGCGCGAAGTCATGACGAAGATCCCAGGTGGGATTGGCCCTCTGCTGGAGGCAAGATTAGCTAGGTGGTTGGCCTCACCGTTGTAGAGTCTGTAGCTATGGTGGAGCTCGAAACCCGAGCGGGGAAATGATGACGACTCCCGCGCCGCGCCGTTCTTGGTGTAGGACCCATCGAAATACATCGTCCAGTACTCGGGGTCTTCGAGCACCGGTGGCGCCTGGGCTTCGGTCCACTCGGCGACAAAGTCGGCCAGGGCCTGTGACTTGATCGCCGTTCGAGGGACGTATGTTATGCCGTGACCGCTGAGCTCGAGCGCCCATTTGGCCGAGGCGTCGCGGTTGTGGACAATCTCTCCAAGCGGCGACGTGGTCACCACGGTGACGGCGTGCTGGTCGAAGTAATGGACAAGCTTTCTTTTGGCGATGAGCACTGCGTAGAGCAGCTTTTGCACCTGCGGATACCGAGCCTTGGACTCGGAAAGCACTTCGCTGACAAAGTAGACTGGCCGTTGTACCTTGAGCTCACGGCCTTCTTCCGCTCATTCCACCACAAGGGCCGCACTAACGACGGGTAGTGGCGGCGATGTAGAGGAGCAGCGGTTCACCTGGTGCCGGGGCAACCAGGACCGGAGGTGAGGACAAGAAGGCCTTCAAGCGGGTGAGGGCCTCCTGAGCCTCCTGGGTCCAGCCGAAGCGGTCGGATTTCTTAAGCAGCCTGTAGAGCGGCATTCCGCGCTCGCCCAGGCGAGACACGAAACGGCTTAAGGCTGCAAGGCATCCAGTCAGCCTCTGGATCCCTTTGAGGTTGCCAACCGGGCCCATCCTTGCGATCGCCGAGATCTTCTCCTGATTGGCCTCGATGCCCTGCTCGGAGAGAATGAAGCCGAGGAGCTTCCCCTTGGGGACCCCGAAGACACACTTGTCGGGGTTGAGCTTTATACGGAATCGTCGGAGATTCGCGAAGGTCTCCTCTAGATCGGTGATGAGGTCGCCGGCCTTCCTGGTCTTCACAACGATGTCGTCGACGTACGCCTCGATGTTGCGGCCGATCTGGTCGTTGAAACATGTTTGCATACATCGCTGGTATGTAGCGCCCGCATTTTTCAGACCAAACGGCATTGTTACGTAGCAGAATGAGCCAAACGGGGTGATGAAGGAGGTCGCGAGCTGGTCGGACTCCTTCAACGCTATCTGGTGGTAGCCTTAGTAGGTGTCCAGAAAAGAGAGGGACTCGCACCCCGCGGTGGAGTCTATGACTTGGTCAATGCGGGGCAAGGGGAACGGGTCCTTGGGACATGCTTTGTTGAGACTCGTGTAGTCAATGCACATTCTCCATTGCCGCTCTTCTTTTTACAAGTCTGAGGTTGGCGACCACTCGGGTGGCGTACCTCTTTACTGAACCCCGCGGCTAAAAGCTTGGCGATCTCCTCCCTATGATCCTGCGCTTTTCTGGTCGAGCGGCGCGGCGTTGGGCGGCCGGCTTTGAGCACGGTCGGATGCTTAAGGAATGCTCGGCGACCTCCACAGGAATTCCGGCATGTCGGAGGATTTCCAAGCAAAGACATCGTTGTTGGCGCAGAGGAAGTCGATGGCGCGCTTTCCTATTTAGCGGGAGGCGGCTCCGACCCGCCGGGTCTTGGTCGATCCGGGATCGGCCGTGACCTTCTTCGTGTCCTCGGCGAACTTGAAGGATCCCGCCCGACTTGCTAGATCGGGGGCGGACTGGAGGCTTCCTCGGAGGTTGTCGGCTCGGCGGACGCGATGACCGCCAGCGCAAGCTGCATCCGCTTCGCTCGCAGATTATGGCGGCTGGAAGGATGAGGCCACGGTGATGACTCCCTGTGGCCCGGGCATCTTCAGTTTCAGATAGGCGTAGCTGGGGACCGCCATGAACTTGGCGTAGCACGGCCTCCCCAAGATAGCGTGGTAGGAACCGGGGAAGTCCACGACCTCAAAGGTGAGGGTCTCGGTGCGGAAATTTCCCGGTCCTCCGAAGGTGACGGGCAGGTCGACCTGCCCGAGCGGGTGGGCCTGCTGGCCAGGGATGACGCCGTGGAAAGGTGCCTTGCTCGGTCGGAGACTCGAGCGAGGGACCCCCATGGCATCGAGCGTCTCAACATAGAGGATGTTGAGGCCGCTGCCGCCGTCCATGAGCACCTTGGTGAGGCGCTTCTTCCCCACGATGGGGTCGACCACGAGCGGATACCTTCCTGGCTGCGGGACATGGTCGGGGTGGTCGGTCCGATCGAAAGTGATCGGGGATTCTGACCACCGGAGGTATTGAGAGGCGGCCGGTGAGGCGGTGTGGACCTCGCGGTAGGCGAGCTTGAGCCGACGCTTGTCGGCGTAGCAGGCCGGGCCACCAAAGATCATGAGGCAGCCGTCGGGTTCAGGGAACTCGTCGTCCGCACCGGCAAGTAAATTTGTAAGTCTAAGGGGCCGCACGTTCCCACTCCCTGAATGGTTAGACTCGGAAGCCCAAGATGTATACTGGTTCGGGCTGAATGTCCCTACTCCAGTTCGTGTGATGGTATGGTATTGTCTTTGGGGTGGATGGTTACACAGTGTTTACAAGAGCGAGCTAAGAGCCTCAGCGCAAGAAAACTCGTTGCTCGTCCGTCTCTCTCTCCCCTCCCTGGGGTTCCTGCCTTCTTTTATATAGTAAGAAGGGGCAGGTTACCTCGAGAGTTGGGGAAGGGCGAGGTGACCTATGCTAAGAGCTTCGGTCCTTCGTCCTGTCGACTGGTCACCCTTCGTCTTGCCCACGCTGGGTCGGTAGTCTTGTTGAGCGGAGCGGTTATCTGCTTCGTTGGGAAATGGCGTACCTGCCTTCTGTGAGCCTGACGAGTGTTGATGTTGCTACGTATAATGTTGGTGCTGCCTCGGGAGGGAGCGTATTTTTGTGTCGTACGTGACTGGCCGATGGGACTGGAAGCTTGACTTCAGCGGCCATTAAACCATCTTGGGAAGGGGCCACCTGCTCTTGTATAGTCACTTCGATTGATCCCGTCCGTGGGGCACGTGGCTGCGGGCCGGTGAAGGCTTCGATACGCGGCCATTGACGAAGGTTGACTTGGATTGATCGGAGTCAGGGGATCCGGCCTGCTGTGGAGGTCGAGAGCCCTGCTTGGTCGGGGATGCTTATCCCGGTTGGTCGGGAATGGGCGTCCTACGCGGTCCTGTAGGCGCTTTTGGTCGGTAGCGGGCCTGGAGCGGCCTGCTAGGCTCGAGTTATACTTGAGGCAGCCTGCTCGTTACCCAGGGCTGTTGGGGTACCCCTGGTATGAGTATTCGTCAACTGGATAGTGCGTTACGCTAATTAATGCCACACGCGGGTTCGGTCGCTATGCAAAACTGACTGGCACTTGGAATAATCTATTTTACATGTAGTTGCAGAATAGCGCATTGTCGGGACCCGAATATGCAAATCCGGACCCTCTGTGTATACCGCACTAGTCCAGGATCACGCTAGTGCACACAGGCTCAACATCAGTAAATATCACAATCATACATAGCGGAAACATTATGAAAGACATCATATATTATATATTACTAGTTGAATGACCTTATGGTCAACTTACATGGTTATGCCTCGTAAGGCTGAATAACATATTAAACTGCAGCGGAATGAAAACGTAGACAACCCCTCATTATACCACAGGCAACTGACAAGGCTTGCGCCCCAAACATTCGTCTCCTCCGGGAATCTTTCCTCCAGCATTGATGTAGACTCTTCAACTGGTGATGTTATTGTTGGCAAGGGTGAGTACTTAAAGCACTCAACAAGTTGTGCACAGAATGCAGTTCTATGGTACTATATGCAAAGCTTATTCCAATGGATAGGCTATCATGTCTATTTTGCAATAAGCAACATTTATGAACAAATACAGTAAATAGATTGTAAAGACTGTAAAACAAATATCAATAATAAATAAATTCAGTATTTCTCAAGTAAACCAAGTTTCCAATTCTAAGTCAAATTCCATCCTCCATTCCGCCATCCCAACCAAGTCCATACCATGAGCACGGCTATCCTAGTTTCACACTCTGCAGAGGTTATGCACTTTACCCACGTGACATGATCGTCGCTGGTGCCTTCCGTTAACACACTTCCTTTGGTGCATGGCATCATGCAAATTACTGCTCGCTTAATCCAAAGACTACCCGCTAAGGTTTCAACACCGGCACAACCAGGGCCCCTACGCCATGTGACCATGTGGTTGCATAGTATTAAGACATTGCAAATTACTCAGGTCCTATACGGACATGTGGTTGCATGATTGACTTGCAAAGGCAAGGTTAAGTCCTTAGTGTGATCAAGGCAAGACTTCCACATACCCTCTGCCCATCGGGCCCACCTTGGCATCCTCGCCCCTTGTCACTTGCCCCAATCTAAATGATTATCACCAAGTTGATTACCAAGCACCACGTGCCATCAACAATTCAACATCGTTGCGTGACATGACTCGCCACAACAACTCAATCTCATCGTGTGATCTCACATGACACACAAGTTCATAACATTGTTCCATATTCCATTAATCAAGATTAATTATCAATGATTCTGACACATGTGATGACGTGGCAAGGCTAAGCAACTAATACGGACTAACCATCCCATGTTGATTATAATTACCAATCAACTATATTAAACCAATCTAGGGTGATAATAGATCATGGCACACAATGACAAGGTAGGGTATAGATCAATCTGGTATATTAGCTAAACCCAATCTAATTTGAAACAATTGTATACTTGAAATATATGCAATAGGGTAAAATGAATATAGCAATTTTATAAATATGGGTTCAACATGATCAAAGCACAACTTGCCTTGGAATAGGCTCTGGTCTTGTTCTGGAACTGATCTTGAGTCGATGAATCTTCCTCCGAAGCGTCGCACAATTCAACGTCTACGCGTACCGAAGAAT
This sequence comes from Otatea glauca, assembly GCA_036346275.1. Taxonomy (NCBI): domain Eukaryota; kingdom Viridiplantae; phylum Streptophyta; class Magnoliopsida; order Poales; family Poaceae; genus Otatea; species Otatea glauca. The sequence goes on along the minus strand of JAYEVK010000325.1, from coordinate 138,073 downwards.
AAAAGCAAATAAATACTAAAACAGAGAGCAAATAAACTTCAAAAATCAAATAAAATTCACCATTAAATAGATCTCAATTTTACAAATTTTTAGGAATTTGAATCACCTCAATCGGAGCTCGTATGAGAGAGAACGGGCTCTCGGAAGATTCTAAAATCATAAAAACCTAAAAATTGGAAAATACCGAATTAATCCAATTATTTTTATAAAGAAAAACCGAATATATGATGTCAGCGTGATGCCATGCTGATATCAGCTCTAACAAATTGCTCTGCTGACACGTGTTCTCGGTCCATTGGACCGAGTCCATCCAGATCACGGTTTACAGCCCGATCTACGTGGATCTGACCCACTCATCTCGGCAGCTGACAGTGGGACCCACACCATGGTCGACTCAGCGCCACGCAACCTGCCACGCAAGCATCCGTGTCACCACCGCAATGCATCCACATAAGCTGTCGGGGCTCACGGCCATAGGGTCGTCGCCGGCGAAAACGGCGAGTACCACCAGAGAGGTCTTGATCTCGCGCACACGATGACGCCCTTTGGCATTGATCTCTGGTGCTCTGGAACGACTGAGACGGCGAGGAAAACGTCGACGGCTTCGGTCCACGGTGGTGACGGCGAACTAGCTCCCCTCCGGCTTTGATGGCGCGCGCACGAAGTAGATGCCGACGAGACGAATCCAATGAGCTTGGTCTCAGGTTCTATGGTGCTCCAACAAAGACGAATCGGCAGCTTTTCACCTCTGGCGGCTTCGGCAAGAATTCACGATTACGGCGATGTGATGCTTCAATCGTGCAAGCGATTGAGGTTAATGACGGTGAGAAGAAGGCGCACCAAACGCGCTACTTAAATAGAGGAAAGAGTCTGCGCGGCCCGACTTAGAGCACAACTCCATGGTCGCTACGGCGAAGCTCGAGTCCGCTGGACACGCATCGGGAAGATGACCGGAGAGGTTGGCGCGTGGCACGGTGAGCGGCCGATCTTCTGCGACGTGGAACAATCCGCCCACGATGACATCCAACGGTGGCTATTGTTAGGGTTCACAACTTGCCATTGGTGCATGATTCTCATCCAATGGTCACGAAGAGAGCTTCTAGATGATGGGTGAGCACGCACGAATATGGGCTCGACCTAATCTTTGTTAGCCTTTTCCAAGATTTTTCCTTTTAAAATAATTCTTAGAAGTTCACTTAATAGCTTTAGGCAATAAATATACCAAGAAAAATCCAAGAAAATTATCAAAAATACTTTGATGTATTTTGAACCTAAATAAGATATTTTTGGAAAAACTTTATCTTAACTTTGCATAAATTTAAATAGTTTTCAACAAAAGGGCCAAATATAAATATATTTAATAAATTCCAATAAAATCCAGTAAAATCCAAATAAATTCCAGAAAATCCTAAAATGCACAAATAACCAATAAAATTATATTTAGGCGAATTTTGGGATGTTACAAACCTCCCCCCCTTTACAGAATTTTGACCCCGAAATTTAGGGCTAACTAAAGAATAGGTTTGGAAACTCTGACTTCAAATCTTCTTCACGCTCCCAGGTGGCTTCACTTTCAGAAAGATTGCTCCACTGAACTCTGCAAAAACGAATAGACTTGTTTCTAGTCTTGCGCTCCATAACATCCAAAATTCTGACTGGCTGCTCCTTGTAGTTCAAATCCTCATGCAGTTCAATTGCTTCTAATGGCATCTGCTCCGCTGGCATTCTGAGACATTTCCTGACTGTGACCCATAGAACACATCATACACTTCCTGCCATTGACTGCGGCAACTCCAACTGATAAGCAATCTCTCCTTGACAGCTCAAAATTTTGAACGGACCAACACATCTTGATGCAAGCTTCCCCTTAGCGTGAAACCTTTCGACACTTTTCAAAGGGCGAACTCTGAGATACACACAAAAATTATCTGGCTTGAACCTCGAATCTTGACGACGGTCATCAACGTAGCTCCTTTTCCTTAACTGAGCTACCTTCAACCTCTCTCTAATCATAGCAACTCGCTCTTCAGCTTCCTTGAGAATATCAGGTCCAAATACCATACGATCTCCTGTCTCATTCCAATTCAGCGGAGTACGACAGCACGTCCATACAACGCCTCAAGCGGTGACATCGCAAGCTAGCTTGATAACTATTATTGTAACTAAATTCGCATCGGCAAACATTTATCCCAAGATGTAGCATAAGCTAATGCACAAGCTCTCAACCTATCCTCCAAAATCTGATTTACCCTTTACATCGACCATGCATGCGCATGAGTAATATCTTTAGATTGAGATTGAGGAGTTCCCAATGCTTCATGCGACTTATTCCGAGAATCTCGAGGTAAATTGGGTACCTTTATCTGACACAATCTTCTTAGACATACCATGCAAACACACAATTATAAGTAGTCCTACCAACTGATCTCCTGAATAAGTAGTTTTAAAGGTGTGAAATGAGCGACTTCGGCCAAACGGTCAATGATGGTCCTAACGGAACCATATCCCTTCTGGATTCTCGACCATTCTCAACGCTAGGTATCTTATTACTTATTTGCCTCTTACCTTCACTCGGAACTCTGCACCAGCTGTAACAAACTTGCTGACATCTGATGCACTGCTTCCATTCTCTAACACATGTCACACCAAGCAATATTTTCAGTAACTTCACGCTTCATCTTTGGCCACCAACACTTTTCCCTAAGACCTTGATATATCTTAGCAGTTTTCCGGGGGAATTGAATACTTAGAATCATGAGCTTCTTCCAAAATCAACTGCTTAAGCTCTTTTTATTCGATACATAGCTTCGACCTTTAAACCGTGTGGTTCCTTGGTCATCCACGGTAAAATCCTCAGCTAAGCCTTCATCCTTCTGACCCACTTCGATCTAATCTTCAAACATTGGCTTAACTTGATATTGGTGTACTAGCACTATGGCCTTCACAACTTAAGACATCGAGTACCACATTAGTCTTTCCAGGATGATAACGGATCCCAACATTATAATACTTAGTTAACCCCAACCATCCTCTTCGCTCCATATTAAGGTCTGCACTTTGAACTCTTATGGTCCGTACATATTTCCATCAATATAATGTCACAATAACTTCAAAGCATGCACTCGGCGTCCATGCAAACTCCTTCTCATTTTCCAACAATTGCTTGGCGATCTCACAATCGTCAAGAATCCTTCGATAAATCAATGGTAGCACCTTATTATTTTGAAAAATCACGAATCGATGTCGGACTTGGTTGCTCGCACTACACATCACCTTCACTTTCTCGGATCAACAACAACCCCTTTTGAAACCATTACGACCAAGAACTCAATTTCCTTCTTCCAACAAATCACACTTAGCGCACAACTATCGCCCTTACGACTTTTCCAGAACCCATCTCAACTACTCGGCATGTTCTTCCCTTATCTTGGAGTAACAGGAATGCCATCTATGTGCACGACAACAGCTTGTCCAATTATCCCATGAAATTTTATTCATCAGGTCCATACATTATGCCATGGCATTGATCATTCTAGCGAACACAGCGTAAACTCTTATTGTCCATATCGCGTAGAAAACTCCGACTTAGAACATTCTCTGCACGAATTCTTCCTGATGATAACTCGATCGAAGATCTATCATTGAGAACACTCCAGCTCCTTTTTGGCTGATCAAACAAATTACGATCCTGGGCGACGAATACTTACTCTTTTAATCATCACTTCATTAAATGCTCGACGGTCGATACACATCCTTAAGCTCCATCTTCAACGAGCAGCGCTCCCTATGGTGACAAGCGGCTTTTAGCGGCGCATTCTTCTCGACTCTTGATCGCTTCTTCATCTCAACTAGCTCATCAATAGGCATCCGATGAGGTCTCTTTACTTTTGGTGCTGTATCAGGCACTAACTCACTAACAAACTTGATCTCTCGATCTTTTGGCACACCAAGTGGATTTTTAGGAACATATCTGGATACTCTCTTACCACTAGCGCATCTTCCAAGCTGACAATTTCCACACTTTTGACCTTCCGCTGACCAATACGAACCGTAGTCGTTCGAAGTTCCCTTTTCCCGCTTTTAGGGCTTTTAGCTGACCCAATTCTTTGACCAAACTCCCGGACAGCCTTATGTCCGGACGACCAATTCATTTCAGGAGTAGCATCTCGGGTCTAATATCCAATATCGCTTGCTAGAAACGTTTCTCCAACTTAACTCCATCACATTCTAGGTTAGATCAAGCAATATTGTACTTTCTGACAACGACAATTCTTTCGAGGCTGACAAGCTGCATGAACACCACTGAACTGATCATCATTGAACACGCAACATCTTCAGGTGAACCGTCAACATAGGTGAATACTTAGAAACATCCTTTATCATTAATACTTTTATTCCAACACTTCACATATCAACCTCTCAACCATCATTACTTTATTTATTTAGGCAAGAAAATCTTTACATGGAATGCGTCACTAGTCACCTTTCCTTTACAAACGAGGATATGACACTTGCATAGGGTAAAATAATTGATCTAAACTTCCTCGATTGACGTTGGCGAAGTTTTGGTGAGCAGAATCGAGATTGACTTGAATGGCGTGTTTACTTTCTTACGAGGGCAATTATTGGCAAAGTGCGGGCTTGTTGCAGTGTAACAAAGCTTAGGTCCACCTCTCTTCCTTGAGCATTAAATCGACTAAGGCGGTGTCTTCATTCGAGCGCCTCTTCTTCAACCGATTCTCTGTACAAACTTCTCTTGCAATTTCTTGCTCACTCTTGGCGTTGTGACCTTGGTGAGGTAACCACGGAACATCCATGGCATGACGATGATTGCCTTCTCTGCGAGCATTGATTAGCATAATGGCCTTCCTTGTGACGGTTGTAACACACCGTGTTATTTGTTGTGCGACTACTGGTACATTGTTGTCTTCTTGTTGCGTCAGAACTGGTTGTTTCATAGGGCATTCACTAGCCCAATGACCTTCTCCATCGCACAGGAAACATGTTGTTGGTGATTGCCAATTACTACCTTCTTGATGAGGGCCAACAAGATTAAGGTATTGTGTCCTTAGCTCTTTGAGCGGCACCACTTTTGCAGCTGACGTTCCGCCTCTTCTTGACGACTCTTGAGCAACTACGGCTCGAAGATTCTTTTGCTAATGCTGAATTACAGCAGTAACTATTGGATCCACGGACATTGAGCTGGACCATGATCTCGGCCTTCACAAAGGTAACATGTGATGTCACTCATAGGACACTCTCCAAGAGGATGGCTTCCTTCACAGCTGGAGCAACTAATCGCATGCTCATCAGCGGTATGTCCTATTTCTCCACAGCGAATGCACGCACGATCTTCTGACTTGGTTGGTTGACAACACTTAGAAACAGCGCTTAGATGTCGGACAAGGTGCGAGGATAGTATTCGCTCCGTATTTTCCGTGACCATCGCCTCCGGTGAGGCAAAGAGGTTACTAAAAGCAACAACAAATTCATTCCAAGTGATATTCGCGAGGCTTCATGAACGAAACAATATTTCTTCCACCATTTCGCAGCAATCCTTATGGCGATAAGAAGCATATAGGACTCTCTCATCGCCTTCACACTGTGCAATGGCGACTTCCTCTCAATGGTCTTGAGCCAATCATCCGCTTCGAGGGTAACACATTTCTGAAAGCGTCGTGGACGAGTCCTTATGGTTCGATAACCTTAAGTAGGAGCGGAAATCATTGGTAGCAGCTTGGGACACTTGGTTGACATTGGCTTGGTCGGTCATATTCGCATCCGCTTCATCATTGCATGCATCAACTGAGTCTGAGCAGTCAAGAACTCTCTGAAACTCTGCATATCCATCTGTACTGGTGGTTGAAGAACCGATCCATCATTGAGGTTCTCCTTGTTTTGATTTTCACTTCCAAGGATTTTATTGTTTCCAAGAATCTGAACCATCTGCTTGATTGCTTTACTGGTTAGGGAAGAGGGAAATAGCATAGGTAAGAAGCAGAGATCCTAAAGCAGGGAAGATAGGTTTAACCCAATAACTAAAGCAAACAATATTAATAACTTGGTATGGTTGCTTATATAAGCCTAAAAGCTCTGCAACCCATACTGCACACTCAGCAATCAAGGAAGAACCAATTCAACCTATACACACAAAACTACCGCCTACAAGGGTAACACCTTTATCTTAAGCAGACGCGACTCCCACACATGAGTCCCAACTAACTACTCGAAGCATAGATCTTCTCCTTCCTTGAGCTCGACGACTCTTTCTTGATCTTCAGGGTTGACAGCGAACACTTGATGCTTTCTCTATGATGTGGTACGTCAACTACCAAGACAACTCAGATAAGGTTTTTAACTCGATCCAGCAAAGGAGAGAGGCAGAAATTCAGCAGGGGAAAGAGAGAAATTCTGATGAGGAAAGGAATAGAAGAACAAGATAAGTAAAGAATATATTATTCTTCCAAGTTAATTCTTTTCTTTAGAAAATAATTTTGAAGTTCCTATAGAGGCGACCAGACTATCTAGGGTCAAGGCCTCTGATCGGTATGGCTCGATACCACTTCATCCGGGACCCGAATATGCAAATCCGGACCCTCTGTGTATACCGCACTAGTCCAGGATCACGCTAGTGCACACAGGCTCAACATCAGTAAATATCACAATCATACATAGCGGAAACATTATGAAAGACATCATATATTATATATTACTAGTTGAATGACCTTATGGTCAACTTACATGGTTATGCCTCGCAAGGCTGAATAATATATTAAACTGCAGCGGAATGAAAACGTAGACAACCCCTCAGTATACCACAGGCAACTAACAAGGCTTGCGTCCCAAACATTCGTCTCCTCCGGGAATCTTTCCTCCAGCATTGATGTAGACTCTTCAACTGGTGATGTTATTGTTGGCAAGGGTGAGTACTTAAAGCACTCAACAAGTTGTGCACAGAATGCAGTTCTATGGTACTATATGCAAAGCTTATTCCAATGGATAGGCTATCATGGCTATTTTGCAATAAGCAGCATTTATGAACAAATACAGTAAATAGATTGTAAAGACTGTAAAACAAATAGCAATAATAAATAAATTCAGTATTTCTCAAGTAAACCAAGTTTCCAATTCTAAGTCAAATTCCATCCTCCATATGGCATTCCGCCATCCCAACCAAGTTGTCCAATTAATTAAGCTAACCCTTAACTGTAATTCCCGAGCATTGCTCAATACCGCGAGCACGGCTATCCGAATAGTTTCACACTCTGCAGAGGTTATGCACTTTACCCACGTGACATGATCGTCGCTTGGTGCCTTCCGGGTTAACACACTTCCTTTGGTGTGTCGGCGGAGAGATCATGACAAAGCCTTTACAATGCTCTGGCTTAATCCAAAGACTACCGCTAAGGTTTCAACACCGGTGGGTCGAAAACCACAACCAGGGCCCCCTCTTGCGCCATGTGAATTACTCCATAACTCGGAACTCACACCGACCACGATAGTACCAAAATTAAGACATTGCAAATTACTCATTAGGTGGCCTATACGGACATGTGGTTGCATGATTGACTCAGTCAAAGGCTTGCAAGGTTAAGTCCTTAGTGTGATCAAGGCAAGACTTCCACATACCCTCGCCCATCGGGCCCACCTTGGCATCCTCGCCCCTTGTCACTTGCCCCAATCTAAATGATTATCACCCAGTTGATTACCAAGCACCACGTGCCATCAACAATTCAACATCGTTGCGTGACATGACTCGCCACAACAACTCAATCTCATCGTGTGATCTCACATGACACACAAGTTCATAACATTGTTCCATATTCCATTAATCAAGATTAATTATCAATGATTCTGACACATGTGATGACGTGGCAAGGCTAAGCAACTAATACGGACTAACCATCCCATGTTGATTATAATTACCAATCAACTATATTAAACCAATCTAGGGTGACAATAGATCATGGCACACAATGACAAGGTAGGGTATAGATCAATCTGGTATATTAGCTAAACCCAATCTAATTTGAAACAATTGTATACTTGAAATATATGCAATAGGGTAAAATGAATATAGCAATTTTATAAACATGGGTTCAACATGATCAAAGCACAACTTGCCTTGGAATAGGCTCTGGTCTTGTTCTGGAACTGATCTTGAGTCGATGAATCTTCCTCCGAAGCGTCGCACAATTCAACGTCTACGCGTACCGAAGAATAAAAGCAAATAAATACTAAAACAGAGAGCAAATAAACTTCAAAAATCAAATAAAATTCACCATTAAATAGATCTCAATTTTACAAATTTTTAGGAATTTGAATCACCTCAATCGGAGCTCGTATGAGGGAGAACGGGCTCTCGGAAGATTCTAAAATCATAAAAACCTGAAAATTGGAAAATACCGAATTAATCCAATTATTTTTATAAAGAAAAACCGAATATATGATGTCAGCGTGATGCCATGCTGATATCAGCCCTAACCCAAATTGCTCCTGCGCTGACACGTGTTCTCTGGTCCATTGGACCGAGTCCATCCAGATCACGGTTTACAGCCCGATCTACGTGGATCTGACCCACTCATCTCGGCAGCTGACAGTGGGACCCACACCATGGTCGACTCAGCGCCACGCAACCTGCCACGCAAGCGAACATGTCAGCAAATGCGTCAACGTGGATGACACGCAAGCATCCGTGTCACCACCGCAATGCATCCACATAAGCTGTCGGGGCTCACGGCCATAGGGTCGTCGCCGGCGAAAACGGCGAGTACCACCAGAGAGGTCTTGATCTCGCGCACACGATGACGCCCTTTGGCCTTGATCTCTGGTGCTCTGGAGCGGCGAGACGCGAGGAAAACGTCGGCGGCTTCGTCCACGGTGGTGACGGCGAACTAGCTCCTCTCGGCTTTGATGGCGCGCGCACGAAGTAGATGCCGACGAGGCGAATCAATGAGCTTGGTCTCGGGTTCTATGGTGCTCCAACAAAGGCGAATCGGCGCTTTTCACCTCTGGCGGCGCTTCGGCAAGAATTCGATTCGGCGATGTGATGCTTCAATCGTGCAAGCGATTGAGGTTAATGACGGTGAGAAGAAGGCGCACCAAACGCGCTACTTAAATAGGGAAAGAGTCTGCGCGGCCCGACTTAGAGCACAACTCCATGGTCGCTACGGCGAAAGCTCGAGTTCGGCCTGGACACGCATCGGGGAAGATGACCGGAGAGGTTGACGCGTGGCACGGTGAACGGCTTCGATCTTCTGCGACGTGGAACAATCCGGCCCACAGATGACATCCAACGGCTGGCTATTGTTAGGGTTCACAACTTGCCATTGACTGCATGATTCTCATCCAATGGTCACGAAGAGAGCTTCTAGATGATGGGCTGAGCACGCACAGAATATGGGCTCAGCCCAATCTTTATTAGCCTTTTCCAAGATTTTTCCTTTTAAAATAATTCTTAGAAGTTCACTTAATAGCTTTAGGCAATAAATATACCAAGAAAAATCCAAGAAAATTATCAAAAATACTTTGAGATATTTTGAACCTAAATAAGATATTTTTGGAAAAACTTTATCTTAACTTTGCATAAATTTAAATAGTTTTCAACAAAAGGGCCAAATATAAATATATTTAATAAATTCCAATAAAATCCAGTAAAATCCAAATAAATTCTAGAAAATCCTAAAATGCACAAATAACCAATAAAATTATATTTAGGCGAATTTTGGGATGTTACACGCATACACACATATGTATATGCATGTATGTATGTACGTACGTACGATAGTGCTATTCTACGTGTGTACGCAGCTACACGCTGGTCGCAACCCCGATTCGTGTATTGCAAATCGTCCCACATACGCCCGCGTGAGGCATGTTGAGTCTATTGACTACGCCAATCCGTATATACTCAGAGCAACTAGTAAATGCATTTCTTATTTATATATGAATATGTTTTTCATTGATTTAGCTGTAACTTTTTATCGACAGCTCTGATTCACGAACGGTTTTCACCAGCAGCTTACTGCTGACGAGAGCAATATATTGATATAAGACTCGCCAATAAACGAGTAATGAATAAGATTTTACTATACGTATGCATAGATTTTACTACTACGCAGACTTTACAGAGTACTGAACCCTGGCTAAGATAGTAATATATATATATATATATAAAGTAAAATCTAAGTATACGAATAGTACAATCTATTTTTTTATAAATAGCACGAAACAACACTTAGCTCATCCTTTTTCATCCGTTTGATCTGAAACGATCAATAGAGCACAGGGATGTAACAGAGAGCGAAATGGGTTATCACCACTCTCAGCTCTCCCACAATAAAATACGAGCAGCCCGATGCAAATCAACGTAATGCGCCTTTCAACAACCGAAATATTTATATCCGAATATCCGAATCATCCATCAATTATAGATGGAAGAGTTCACGTCTTTAGGAGGCTTTGAGCCGGCTCGTTCGCGATTTTTTTTACGTTTAGGTCATTTTTCTGGAAAAAAAATACGACTAGGTCTTTTTTTAGAAAAAAGTTACGATTAGGTCCTTTTTTCGAAAAAAGAAAATATATTACGTCTAGGTCCTTTATGTGTTTTTAAGCATTGCGCTCGGGTTTTTTTACAGAAAATTAGAATTACGATTAGGTCCTTTTCGATAAAAAAATACGTTCAAGTCCTTTTTTTGGAAAAAAATATACATTGCATTTAGGTCCTTTTTTTTCATTTTTCTAGCATTACATTTAAGCCCTTTTGCGGAAAACACAAAATTCTTTTTAGGTCATTTTCGCGTATTTTCTCGATTTACTCGTGTAAGGAGCGGCAATCGCGCGTTTTTTTCGATTTGCTCGCGTGTAGAGCGGTGCCCGCGACGTGGCACGCCGCGTATAAGTACCTAGTTGATTTGACAGAAAAAACGAATGCCCAGGCTGAAAGCATCTTCCTGATTGTGTTGCTTTCTACGGAGGCATCGATTCTTAACTCAAGCAAGCGTTAGGTGAACCCCCATAATAAGAAAGCTACATCAATAAGATCGAGTAGTTTTTCTATTGTTCGTGCTTGAAAGAAAGAAGCAAGACATTTGATCAGAGTCAGCAATAGCATTTGCAAACTAACACTTAAATCTAATTTTTTTTCTTGTTTTTACAGCTAAATACACTTCATTTTACTGTGGATGTGTCGTTAGATTTTACTTTTATGCTGCAACTAGTATTTTGGTGATATAGCAGCCTGTAGAGTCTATGCAAAAGTAAGTAAAATCTAAAAACACATTTAGTAAATGAATGTTCGTTTGACAGTATTTGGTGTGAATTCTCGTTACAGGCTAGGGGCAATGCGTCTTCACGGGAGCATGCTTATTTCCTCGGACAATCTCAACTTCAGTATGAGACAAACTGAAACAGTGAAACTAAACAATCTCAACTTCATTTCGTCTCCTGCTGCAAATGTTGCTGAAACGGGGACAGCTCGTCCGTGCAAATGTATTATATATATATATATATATATAACCCCATTATACGTGGAAGAAATGGAGCGCAGGGAGGCTGCCCACGTCACTAGTTTTACGAGAAAACCCTTCAAAAAATCCGTAACCGCGGAAAGGTCCCTCCACCGTTTTTTTTTGCAAAAAGGACCTTGTGAATTTCGAAATCGCAAATAAGTCCATCCACGGTTATTTTGAAAAAAAGATCCCGTAATTCTGTAAATTTGACTCAGACATGGTTCTTTCGACCCGAAAGATTCCAAAATCACGAACAGGTCCTTCTATCGGTTATGTTTAAAAAAACCCCATAGTTTCGCAAATTCGACACTGCACCGGTTTTTTTCGATCCGAAAGATTTAGAATTGCGTTTAGGTCCTATTATTTTGTAAAAAATTACTCTTCCACAAATTCAACATGGGCACCGGTTCGGACCAGATTTTTCCGCGCAGCACGGCATCGCGCGCAACTCTACCTAGTATCTCTTATGCCGGAAAGATTTCAGGAGCTCTGGGGCATTCTCGTACGCATGGCAAGGTTCCGGGCCAATCCATCCGTCCGTCGTGTTCCCGTGTTCGTCCGATCGTTGCGTCTATTTCATCTATGCGTATCTTCTTCCCCGTGTACTTCCGTGGGCTGTTGAGCCAGATCTGGCTCGTGTTTTCTCGGCTATATCGGCCCACTGTTTTTCCCCTACGACTGTTCGAGCGCCGATTTTTTCTCTTGCGTCGATTCATGTTCCCCGGGTTCATCGTTGTTTTTCCTTTGGCGTCGATTCGTGCTCGCTGGGTTCTATCGAATATCTAAATATGGGATATGTGTCCATAAAGGATACGTGAAAGAATATTCTAACGACATATAGAAATTTCGGACATCACGGACCCAGTTCTATGGGATAACATATGTGCATAAAGGATAATTCTATATTAGAAAGGACTCGATCATATTCCCATGACGAGGAAACCGACTCGAGTACGTCTGATATCTAGGGAAGTTTGGATATGCTACAAAGATCACGCGACGATGGACTCCACATCGGCTACGATCTGGTACTCCAAACCGATTACAACTCGACTTGAGACCGGGCTATCCCAACTATATAAGGCAGAGGATAGGGGTCCTCAAGGGGAGAGCCTTGGAGATCAGACAAAGAGAAGACTTTTAGAGCTTTTGCGCAGAGCAACTAGGAGTTGATGACCTGCGTTTCGTCACGCTCCAACCCTAGCCTAGCCTTAACTTAAGTTCAATCTTCCTTGTAACTAGGGCTAGACACATTGCTCTGTATTCTATCCACCATATACATATCATCCATATAGGAAGAAAGGTGTTATTCCGCCGAGAGCCCGAACCTGTCTACATCATGTGCCTCTAATTTTGTGCTTGACTTTGCTAACCTGAAGGTACCTAAAAGTATAAGTTTATTGTCGATTTCTAACCTTAGATAGTTAGCGTGCCAAGTAGAGGCCTTCAACTATTTTTTGTAGATCAAGCATGTCTTTGGTGCGCGCTCACATCGGATTTTCCAACGCCTGACCGTGCGATAATTTTCGCTCGATCACTGCCATCAACCAAGTACCTGCGATCGGATCTGAGATCGCCTTTGGCACCAAGCTCTATCGACGGGGACCGAGCGAAGATCTAGTGCACATCGGCTTCACCGAGTCTCGCTCTTGGGATCCATGCCGAGAGCTAAGTTTCATCGACTTTGACCCGATGGAGTCCAACGTCCTCATGTGCGTCGACACGGAGTGTGAAGGTGAAAGCGACGGCCACAACAGCCAGGGCAGCAGCACGATAGATCGATACGTGTTCATGGCCAGAGCCAACAACGGTGCTCGCCGATGGTTTCAAGAAAGGAACCCGAGGCGGACACGCGGGGTCGAGGATGCGGATCCCCGATCATGCTTCAAGATCCTGCAAACACTATTGCTCCCAATACTACAAATCATCGGCGTGATCTAGCAGCCGCGGCCGCAACCGGGATCGTGGCCAACCTGTGAAGGCAACTTGATCTCGATGATCCAACGACACCCCACCTGCGGGCGTGAGATCTTCAGAGACAACAAATTCCTCGACAACTCGACCACAATGACAGGCCTGACCGCACTCCTGGAGCAGCATCCCATCAGAGCCACAATAGCGACATCTTCAACACTCCTGAGGCAAATATCCAGTGTGCTCACATGCTGCTGAAATCCCTTCCGCCACTAGATCCGGGCAACCCGATGACTCCAGTGTTTGACCAAATGAAGACACTGCTTGATGCAGCGCAAGCGCAGTCCGCTTAATTTGCCAACTCGAGGCTAGGGTGTCCCAGTCAGCAGGGCACCAGAAGTCAATGGTTAGGACCATCCCACCGCCATCGAGCAGCAAGATCGGCGGTGGCTAGTTCTAACCAGCGAATTTCCAGGTCAGTTCGCTCCAACCTTCATCGGGGTGGCTAGTTCTAACCTGCACGACTAAAGGAAGGAATGTGACCGGAAAGACCGCGAGCGGTGGAAAAACAGGTCCTCACCTTCAAGGGGCCGATCTCCCGCGCGCTGGGCCCGACAGGGCGAATCTTCGCCCTCAAGGGGCTGCTCTCCTACATGGCGTAGGTTCCCTGCTTGACAAGGTCCACAGTGGGTGACCCCCAAGGATGACGATGAAGGATGCAAGGCCTTCACCCCTGAGTAGCATTTGAAAGATATGAAAATGATAAATTTACTATTTATCACTTATTAGCGCTTGCCAATTTCTTATCTTTCAAATGCTACTGAGTTTGGTATTCAAATTATACAAGACTGTAGAACCTGACATCTCCTACGTATGGTAATATTTTGAGAATTTTTTAAAACATTTAAATATAGTTTTTTTAGTTATTTGGTAGTACAAATCCAAGAAAAATATATGTATAAGTTCTTAAAAATTCTCAAAAAATTACCATAGGTAGGGGATGTGAGCTTCTATAGCCCTGTAAAATTTGAATACCAAACTCAGTAATATTTGAAAGATATGAACATAACAAATTTACTATTTATCATTGATTAGCACTTGTCAATTTCATATCTTTCAAATGCAACTGAGTTTGGTATTCAAATTTTACAAAGCTATAGAAACTCATATTCCCTACCTATGGTAATTTTTTGAGAATTTTTCAGAACTTGTACATATAGTTTTCATGGACTTTAGTACTGAATAACTGATCTGCGCAAAAATATGTTGCAGAGGTAGTAATTTTATGTTTTATATTTAGTAATTTCATGTTGTACATGTAGTAATTTTTGTTAGCAGTTAGGAAAATTAATATTTAATAGTGAGACTTATATCACTTTATTCCTTTCGTTGTCAGTAAGATATTAGTGAAAACCATTTGTAAATCTGAGCTACCAATAAAAAGATATGGCTAATACAAAGAGAAAACATATTCGTGTACAAACTAGAAAACGTATTTTTTAGTGGGGTGGACACGTTGCTGATTCGGTAGTAATTCATTTTTTGTTGTACTGATTCGGTAGTAGTTTCATCCATGTTTTACTAGAAATTGGTTTAGTCCACAAAGACCTACACGGGATGGTTTGAACGCGGTTATCCGGCCGAAGCATCATAGTGACATGGATCGTGTGTGTATATAACCCACTATTTTTTTTAGTATCGTTAGAATTTGTTATTTCTATGTGAAATAACTGAAGGGAATAGAATAAAAAATCGTGATTGGGAAGGTTACAGTAGCAAAAGCCATTGGAATTAATATTTTATATAATGGAATAATTTGTTTTGTTATTAATGGGAAAAAGGATGGCTAAAAGAAGAGAAATCATTAGTTATTCATTAAGGTTAATTTGATTCAATGACCAGAGTTTCGCGAGGATATATAGCTCGGAGACAACCAACAAAAATGCATTCATTTGCCTCAAACTTTAGAAGAGCTCATTTAAGACTTAATCGAATGATTACTCAGCAAGTAAGAAGAGCTTTTGTTTCCTCTCATCGAGATAGAGGCAGGCAAAAGAGGGATTTTCGTCGTTTGTGGATCACTCGGATAAACACGGCAACACGGATATATAAAGTATTCAATAGTTATAGTAAATTAATACACAATCTGTGCTCTCTCTCTATATATATATATAGGAAGTCTTTTCTGTATTCTTGGGAGTACATACTCCCAATTCCAATATACTACAGAAACGAATGTTATACTCCTTTATTACTTTTGGTATACTTAAATACTAATTCTAATATATTCCAATGCGACATAGTTGAAAAAATTTCATCGAAGCCCTTTATTTTTGCTATATATATTTTTTCATATGTAAAATGAGTATATACACAAATTATGCTATAAAAAGTGGATTTTGATGAAATTTTTCATAGAACTTTGGAGTATCTTATAATCATTATTAGGGCCAGCACATACGGAAGGCGACGGTGTCGTGCAGGCCGAGGAAAGGAGGCTGACGTCGATGAAGAAGTAACCAGGCACATGGCGCAAGGAAGCATGCCCGAAGATTATATAGCAGCAGCTGGAGACGTGAAGGCATTAACCTTGGTAGCGCAGGATACAAGCTACGGCCAGATTGCTTCATTAACACATGGTGCTAATTATGATTGGGGAACTTCAGAAACACAGTATGGTGTTCACGGCAAGAAAGCTGTGCAAGATGCTGACTTCGGCAAGGAAACCTCAGAGGAAGTTGTTGCCGATCATGAGATCAATAAAGTTGATGCACCTGTTGTGCATCTTGGCCGCAGGAGAAGCATGGACTCGCGGGGCCGCAGCTGGCACAAGCACGCGGGTGGAAGCGCAGGGCTACCTGGCCGTGGCATAGGAGGCGATGGTCGGCCAGCCAATGCCCAGGCCGAGTGAGGAGCGATGCGCCGACGGCCACGGTGTTCGCGGGACTGGTGTACGAGCAGGCGTGGCGCGTGGCGTTTCGGCCAGACACGGACGAAGCGTGTTCTGCGAGGAGTTGGCGAACCTCCCGGCGGTGTGGCAGCGAAGGGGCTGGCCGTTCTAGACACATTGCGTCGTGGAGTTTTGGTGACATGCGGCTGTGCAGAAAAGCAAGCAGGTGCGTGTGTTGGCATGAGGCTGCAGTACCTACGTGAGATGCTTGCGACTTGAAGAAAACCCTCAAGGTTGTATGGCTGTGAAAGATTGAAAGGGTGGAGTTTGTTTCCGTCAAGTGAGCGACCGTACTATCTTTGTATGAATCAAAAGAATTGAGGAGATGACGGCGTGCGAGAAATCTATCAACAAGAGGCAGGCATCAGTCGACCGTCGGGACCAAGAAGCTCTACGGCCCCACAAGTCCACCCAACAAGCTGAGTCTAGTTCATCGTGAGTCGAGTTCGAGACTTTAGGAGATGTGTTCTTCGTCATATGTTGAGCTCATGGGAGATGTGTCCGAGATGTTAAGGAGATGCGTTCGTCGTTCATAGTCATCCGCCAGAGCAGAAACAATCTCTAAACCTTTTATTGGTTGGACGAGAAGGCTCTGGATCACCCACAATCTTTAAGCAAGTTTTTGCTTCTACTTGCTCATAGTTACGGCATATTCATGATTAAATTCTGGTAGTTTTTTTCCTCACAGTGTTGCTCATATCATATATTCATATTTATCAGGACAGGCTTTTCTATTGATTTTTTTTCAAACAACAGTAGGATGAGATGTTAATATGGATCGTTACCGACACCTGTTTTTTTGGCTTTCTCACCTAGAATGGAAAGAAAAAAATATTAGCGAGTGTGATTTTGAATAAAATGCTAGATGACATGTTTTCTTACATGGAAATACGGAACACAAGAAACAAAATATAAGATTGAGGGTCTTTTAGTGGTTGCAGTAACAATACCATATGTTTTGACATTTTAGTACTATGATGTCCATTTTACTGAAATATTTTAATTTCAAATTTACTGTTAACCTCCCTAGATGCATTTATAAATTGCTAGGTAAAGTTCTTGTATGGAAGCAAGTTCTCTCCAGAAGAAATACTTGATTTGAAGCTCATGATAAAAAGCAATGTTTACAAATACCTAAGCACGCTGCATGAAGGATGAGGCTTTAGAGGAAGAGAGAGGACTTAGCATGAGTGATCACAAGGCTGATGGTAAGATTTACTTCAGTTTTTTTAGTATATTCTTTTGGCCATTTGTTGATAATTCTAGTTACTAATACCTAAAACTTTTATTTCTCCTGTTCTTTCGTACCTCTAATCATATGATAAACACAACCTATATAAAACACCTAGTCATGTACTGAATTCTTGGGACAAATCAGAAAAACTGGATCTGCTGAAATTGAGAAGCTAGCATTTTTTGAGGGAATATTTCCTCTAGATATCTAATCCTGATCTATTTATATCCAAAGGGTGCTCTTGGATTTATCAACTTGTTAACAATATTCCCTCTATCCAAGTTTATAAGACATATTTCATCTTGGCATGTAGACTAAGAAGATATTGAAAATGACTAAATTACCCCTAATTATTATCACTAAACACTACATTCAATGCATGCATGTAGATATTATGAAGTAAAGGTGGATATTTATAGGGGTATAGAGGGAACATTATATTAATTTTGCATTAGAATACGAAATATATCCTATATTTGTGGACGAAACTATTCAAAAAATACGTCTTAGAGAGAGTACTATTTAGTGCTTAGCCTTAGCCTTTCATAACCTGTGTAAATGTTGAAGTTGAGGGTACTTCTCATCGTTATTTTGGACACTATATTTAGTTATACTATACTTCATTAGATTTATATAATTAAGGAAGGCACTATTGTTTTTCATTTGGAAGCATCAATTTTGCTAAACAAACCTATTTCTCAGCGCCATCATGCACTGTTGTTGCTCTGAACTTTGAGATTTTTAGGCAACAAAGCACATATTTTTTCCCTTATGGATTCATATTCTTCTTTTCCTGCATGCAACCCATTATTGTTTGAATTTCTGAATACATTGCTGAATGCGAGCTTCAATAGGGGGAACCAAAGGTTGTGCGGACCAAGTCATCTTTATATTCGCTAAATCAAAGACTTATGCACTTCGCTGTCTGGCTGCTGGAGATAATCACTCTGGGTGATCTGGATGCCTTTTTTCCTGCTGCAACTCGCGAATATGTACCTATTGTTGAAGAGGTTTGGAAAGATCCTGCTATTCAAGCAAACATATAGAACGAAAAATGAGTTGCATTTTTTTCCAGATGTTGCCAGTTATTTTCTGGACAGGGTAAGATTGACATTATAACTGCAGAGCCCATAATAAGTGATTGGTGCTTCTTGGCTCATTGATTAACTTCTTGTTACTGTTTGTATTAATTTTGAGTTTGCAGTTCAGTTTCATGATTTGCCTAGTGGTGAGTAAGTTGCTAGGAATAAAATATGGTGATTCTAACATATATCCTTCAATGGGAGCCGGTACATATGGTTCTAGCATATATCCTTCAATGGGAGCCAGTACTCAATATTATGACAAGTTAGTTGTTCCCCTAACATGGCTGGGTTAATGAGTTCTTTAAAAAAAAAAAAGAGAAATCCAAGCTAGTGATCTCTTCTTGGATTGTCAAACCATCCCTGTTCTTGGTGGAAATTTGTTTATGACCTTATTGACTAATATATATATATTTTATACTAATATTCCATGATACCTCAGAAAGTAGTAGCTTGTCTGTTGAACTATGCACTACTTTCCAAATTCTATTAGCTATATATTTGTTTCATGTCTTCCAAAAAAAATGATTTCTTTAATTTTCTCTTTTTGTTACTCTATGTGGAATGAATTTTGTAACACCCCAATTTTCTAGGGCACATTCGGTAATTTACTTAGCATGGGGAATAGTCCGAAATAGATTTCGTCGCAATTGGATTCTCTCTTTTATTTTGCATGTTAGTCTTAAAATGTGTCATTTTTTACCTATGGATACAAAGCTTTGCATCATAAACTCGAGAAACCAAAAATAGGTCCCACTATAACCCCCACTCTCTCTCTTTCTTTCACTGTTTATACCATGCCAAAAAAGAAGAAAGAGGTAGAAACAAAACTCCCTCCTCACTACCTCCTTTACCCATTCAACTACCATCGCTGCCATTTCTTTCCAAACCAAGAGCAAGTCCTATGCCCATTTCTCTCCTTCAAATCACATCTAAGAACGAGGATTTAAAGTTACTCCATTGCATTCCTCATTACACAAGCATTCCATGCATACAACCATTTCGTGCATGCACAACCATTTGAGTGAGTTGAGAAGGGAAAGGGAGAAGTAGTGTCGCGGCAACCACGACACAGGCGATGGCGGCAACTGCGACATAGACGACGGCGGCAGCTCAGTTGGCTTGTGGTGCGAGCGGGCGGCCATGCGGTGCGGTGGCCTGGTGTTGATTAGTGGTAGCCGAGGCGATGGTGTAGCTCCATGGTGGCTTAGCCCGATGGTGTAGCTCGAGCGGTGCGGCGAGTGGTGGCAGCCTAGGGAGGATTGACGGGGATGATGGCCCGATGTCGAGCTGTGGCGGCCAAAATGGTGGCACCTTGGTGGTTAGGGCATGAGCAACTAGTTGTGGCTTGGCCGACGATGAGGGCGGGTACGCCTCGGAGGGTGGCCTACGGCGCAATCGGTAGCTGGATTTTGCCACTGTGGCCTAGGAGCAGTCAATCACTCGGTGATAGCTTGTGGCTCCGTCGGCGGTGGCCTGTGTCTCCGCTATTTAACATAGAATATATAGCATGTATAGTTGTCAATCACCTTGATTGTAACCTTCCAATTCTGACTTTGCCCAGCTATATAAAGCCACCCCTGCCCTCTGTTGGCAAGTACGGTTATTGCTCCAATCTTCCAATTCTCTACATGGTATCAGTTTTTCTTCCTTCCTGAAGCCCTTCCGCTGCTCCTCCAACCTCCTGAACACCGCCATGTCCAACGAGTCCGCGTCAACCATGGCAACAAACGCCTCCCTAGTGGCCTCTCCATCTGCTCCGTCGGCCCCCGCGACAGCCATGGCGATAGGCGCCACCCTGGCGCTCGTTACCCCTATCACACTGGCCTCTGCACCGGCCATAGCGACGAGCGCCATCAACGTCGCCTCCGTCAAGCCGCACGTGCCCGTCGTGCTCAATCTGAAGGCGTCAAACTACCACAAGTGGCACACCTTCTTCAAGACTATCTGCGGCAAGTTTGGCCTCCTCTCCCACATCGATGGCACCATCGCGGCCAACCCCGCCGACGCTGCTTGGGCACAAGCAGATTACACCGTCCTATCCTGGTTCTACGGCTCCGTCGCTGAGGACATCCTCGATGTCGTTATGGAGCCCAATCAGAACTCTCATGATCTGTGGACTCGCATCAACACGCTCTTCAACACCAACCGGGAAACCCGCGTGGTGTACCTTAGCCAGCAGTTTCACTCGCTGGTACAAGGCGATCTGTCGGTGGCTGACTACTGCCAGTGCCTCAAGACGACTGCTGATGCCCTTCGTGACGTCAGCCACCCTGTCAACGACATTGCGCTCGTCCTCAACATGTTGCGCGGCCTCATCCTGCGGTTCTCCTCCGCCACTGATATTATCGCCTTCAAGGATGTCCTTCCCTATTCGCCGAGGCGCGATCTCTGCTTCAGCTTCACGATTTGCGCCAGCAAAATGGCTCCATACCGCAACCTGCCACGGCCCTTCTCTCGACAGCGCCCAACTCCAGTTGCACCCCAGGAGGGTGTCACCAGTCTGGCGCCCGTGATTCCCGACATGGCAAAGGGCGTCACAGCCGACAGACACCATCTTCCAGCAACTCCTCCAGACAGGAGCCCAACACCTATCCGCCCACGCCCAATGGCTGTGGGTCTGCTTCAACTCATTGGCAGCCCCTGCTGGTTCGCCACAATGGCGTCTTGTGGCCAGCCCAGGGATCCTCGGCCCACATCCGCAGGTGCTGCAAACGCTCCACACCGCCTTCGTGTCGTCGTACGCCACCCCGTCGACCACACCTGCTTGGGATCAGGCAGGTCTGATCGTGGCGCAGGAGGCGATGCTCGGCCAGCCAATGCCCAGGCCGAGTGAGGAGTGACGCGCCGACGGCCACGGTGTTCGCGGGACTGGTGTACGAGCAGGCGTGGCTCGTGGCGTTTCGGCCAGACACGGACGAAGCGTGTTCTGCGAGGAGTTGGCGAACCTCTCGGCGGTGTGGCAGCGAAGGGGCTGGCCGTTCTAGACACATTGCGTCGTGGAGTTTTGGTGACATGCGGCTGTGCAGAAAAGCAAGCAGGTGCGTGTGTTGGCATGAGGCTGCAGTACCTACGTGAGATGCTTGCGACTTGAAGAAAACCCTCAAGGTTGTACGGCTGTGAAAGATTGGAAGGGTGGAGTTTGTTTCCGTCAAGTGAGCGACCGTACTATCTTTGTATGAATCAAAAGAATTGAGGAGATGACGGCGTGCGAGAAATCTATCAACAAGAGGCAGGCATCTGTCGACCGTCGGGACCAAGAAGCTCTACGGCCCCACAAGTCCACCCAACAAGCTGAGTCTAGTTCATCGTGAGTCGAGTTCGAGACTTTAGGAGATGTGTTCTTCGTCATATGTTGAGCTCATGGGAGATGTGTCCGAGATGTTAAGGAGATGCGTTCGTCGTTCATAGTCATCCGCCAGAGTTAAGTCTGTCGAAGATGAGTATGAGATATTAAGGGGATGTGTTCTTCATCCTGTGTTGAGTAAGAGTTAGGCAAATCGTAGTTGAGACCGATTGCCTCAATGAGTTAGAGTTGCGTTACAAGATTAAGAGGTGATTGATAGAAATAATCTTGTAATAAGAAAGTTTTAGTTTGGAAAGTTTGTATTAAGAAAGTTTAGGATAAGGAAGTAGAATCCTATTCCGTTAAATAGGGCTGTAGGTTTGGGTATAAATATAGGGGTAGACTTGAGTCTCGTAAGCAAACAGAATAAGAAGTAATAAAATAGAAAATTATCGTAAAACTTTTGACGTTCTGTTCCAACACAGGAGTCACATACGTGAGGAGGCGGGAGTTCTGTGTGGATGCAGTAGAAGCAACTCACGCGAGGTGGCTGTAGGAGGAGAGCAACTGCCAGGCCAGCAAGGGAAACAGCGTGGCAGCTGCGATGGCGGGTTTTGCGACAGCGTGTACAAGCACTGCAGCTTCGGGTGCGCGGTGGCATTCGGGCTAACACGTGTGGGAGCGTGTGTGCATATCGACTGTTTCAACAATTGGTATCAACTTAAGAGCTACTTAATATACATTTCATTTGACCAACCATTTCATGCCATGAAATTGCCATATATTGTAATTAGCAATTAACTGGTTCTATATTTAAATCCTGGTGTAAGGACGGTGAGAGGCCAGATAGGATTGTTAGCTCAAAGTAGTGTTGGAGGGAAGCTTCGTGCAGATGCTAGCAATGGCACTATGCAGATGTTCATAAATGGGCGGCAGATCACAGAAACAGAGTTCAGGATGCTTAAGGTAAAACATTTACTTGAGCCAGGCTATATACTGTGTAATATTTAGTGTGTTGCATAATCAGATAAACGTGGTCACATGATGGCATAGCTTCGCTTATTTCATTTTTTTTATGATCGTCCTCAATAACACCATCCATTAAACTTGCTCGTACACAGTTATGTTGAGTAAAATTTTCAAATGTGTCCCCGTTTAACTGTGAATCATGTTTATATTGCCTCTGATACGCTGGTTGACTTGAGGTGTTATTGAAGTATTAAGCCTCAGAAGTGCCTGAACATTCTACATAGCAGCTGTGCAACATTGAAGCAACTCGTATTGCTTGACATTGAGTAGTTCTTTTCGTTATTAGAGTGCCTCCTGAATTGTTGGACCGATGCCCACTCATATAAGAACGTAGCATCAATCTGTGTATAGTTGCACTCACTGGTTTATACTACTTAGGGAAGTGAGGCTATTTACTTTCAGATTTTAAGTATTAATGAGTACTGTGTAGTGACATTAGTAAGACTGACCTTAATTATTGTATTATACCATATGTTGCCACTTGGTGATCCTTTCCATGCACAACTTGAAAGTTTTTCCGGTCAGAGATTGACAGGTATGCATTGTTTTTAACTAGAAGTTGGTAGGCGCAAACATGAAAGGGCTGAGTTGCTCAATAGTCAATTCTTTGGATCAAAATGAATTATGGCTCTCAGTTCCAGATGGCAGACGTAAAGTTTTAATTAAGAGGTTAAGATTTCTTCTGGTGTTACATTGCCCCAGCGGATGAGTGGTGAAACTGTATGGCATTTGTGGTGCCGTCGGGATACTGTGCATTCTAAAATTTCTCAGCTTTCTTTTGTACGGGCTTCCATTTTAGCTTGCACCATTGCAGACTTATCTCTTTCAATGTTGTGTTCTACTGAACAGTGAACTCTTAAGGTTTGATCATCTCCCATTAGTATGTATGCTTAAGTGGTTCAATTGTTTTACTGCTTTTGAATGTGAAAAGGAAGCTTAATTTTTTAGGGGATCATTCATTCTTCAAGATCTTGTTCAGAGTTTTGACCGGCTTTTCATTTAGTTGGCCAATGTACAGTGCCCCTAAAATACTCATTTCTTGTTATATGGTGATTGCTCTTACGAGGAGGGGCAAAACATAATAAAGGGAAATATTTGGAAAAAGGTTTTCTTTGGCAAATAATGCTCTGCTTAGATGTTTGTGTGGAAATCAACTGAGTAGCTATATTACTTATATGCTTTGGTTAGCCAGGCATGTACTCATCTTATCGCTACCTTTTTTTCGCTGCCAATCCCTCCTGGACATTCTCGTGGTTTGATCTCTAAAACTTTTATTGGTTGGACGAGAAGGCTCTGGATCACCCACAATCTTTAAGCAAGTTTTTGCTTCTACTTGCTCATAGTTACGGCATATTCATGATTAAATTCTGTTAGTTTTTTTCCTCACAGTGTTGCTCATATCATATATTCATATTTATCAGGACAGGTTTTTCTATTGATTTTTTTTTCAAACAACAGTAGGATGAGATGTTAATATGGATCGTTACCGACACCTGTTTTTTTGGCTTTCTCACCTAGAATGGAAAGAAAAAAATATTAGCGAGTGTGATTTTGAATAAAATGCTAGATGACATGTTTTCTTACATGGAAATACGGAACACAAGAAACAAAATATAAGATTGAGGGTCTTTTAGTGGTTGCAGTAACAATACCATATGTTTTGACATTTTAGTACTATGATGTCCATTTTACTGAAATATTTTAATTTCAAATTTACTGTTAACCTCCCTAGATGCATTTATAAATTGCTAGGTAAAGTTCTTGTATGGAAGCAAGTTCTCTCCAGAAGAAATACTTGATTTGAAGCTCATGATAAAAAGCAATGTTTACAAATACCTAAGCACGCTGCATGAAGGATGAGGCTTTAGAGGAAGAGAGAGGACTTAGCATGAGTGATCACAAGGCTGATGGTAAGATTTACTTCAGTTTTTTTAGTATATTCTTTTGGCCATCTGTTGATAATTCTAGTTACTAGTACCTAAAACTTTTATTTCTCTTGTTCTTTCGTACCTCTAATCATATGATAAACACAACCTATATAAAACACCTAGTCATGTACTGAATTCTTGGGACAAATCAGAAAAACTGGATCTGCTGAAATTGAGAAGCTAGCATTTTTTGAGGGAATATTTCCTCTAGATATCTAATCCTGATCTATTTATATCCAAAGGGTGCTCTTGGATTTATCAACTTGTTAACAATATTCCCTCTATCCAAGTTTATAAGGCATATTTCATCTTGGCATGTAGACTAAGAAGATATTGAAAATGACTAAATTACCCCTAATTATTATCACTAAACACTACATTCAATGCATGCATGTAGATATTATGAAGTAAAGGTGGATATTTATAGGGGTATAGAGGGAACATCATATTAATTTTGCATTGGAATACGAAATACATCCTATATTTGTGGATGAAACTATTCAAAAATACGTCTTAGAGAGAGTACTATTTAGCGCTTAGCCTTAGCCTTTCATAACCTGTGTAAATGTTGAAGTTGAGGGTAGTTCTCATCGTTATTTTGGACACTATATTTAGTTATACTATACTTCATTAGATTTATATAATTAAGGAAGCCACTATTGTTTTTCATTTGGAGGCATCAATTTTGCTAAACAAACCTATTTCTCAGCGCCATCATGCACTGTTGTTGCTCTGAACTTTGAGATTTTTAGGCAACAAAGCACATATTTTTTTTCCTTATGGATTCATATTCTTCTTTTCCTTCATGCAACCCATTATTGTTTGAATTTCTGAATACATTGCTGAATGCGAGCTTCAATAGGGGGAACCAAAGGTTGTGCGGACTTACGCACTTCGCTGTCTGGCTGCTGGAGATAGTCACTCTGGGTGATCTGGGTGCCTTTTTTCCTGCTGCAACTCGCGAATATGTACCTATTGTTGAAGAGGTTTGGAAAGATCCTGCTATTCAAGCAAACATATAAAACGAAAAATGAGTTGCATTTTTTTTCCAGATGTTGCCAGTTATTTTCTGGATAGGGTAAGATTGACATTATAGCTGCAGAGCCCATAATAAGTGATTGGTGCTTCTTGGCTCGTTGATTAACTTCTTGTTACTGTTTGTATTAGTTTTGAGTTTGAAGTTCAATTTCATGATTTGTCTAGTGGTGAATAAGTTGCTAGGAATAAAATATGGTGATTCTAACATATATCCTTCAATGGGAGCTGGTACATAAAGCCACCTCTGCCCTCTATTGACAAGTACGGTGATTACTCCAATCTTCCAATTCTCTACATGGTATTAATTTTTCTTCCTTCGTGAAGCCCTTCCGCTGCTCCTGCAACCTCCTGAACACCGCCATGTCCAACGAGTCCATGCCAGCCATGGCGACAGACGCCTTCCTGGCAGCCACTCCATCGGCCCCCGCGATAGCCATGGCCACAGGCGCCACCCTGGCGCTCGTTACCCTTGTCCCGCCGGCCTCTGCACCGGCCATAGTGACAAGCGCCATCAATGTCGCCTCCGTCAAGTCGCACGTGCCCGTCGTGCTCGATCTGAAGGCGTCAAACTACCACTAGTGGCACACCTTCTTCAAGACTATGTGCGGCAAGTTTGGCCTCCTCTCCCACATCGACGGCACCATCGCGGCCAACCCCGCTGATGCTGCTTGGGCACAAGTAGATTACACCGTCCTATCCTGGCTCTACGGCTCCATCGCCGAGGACATCCTCGATGTCGTCATGGAGCACATTCAGACCTCTCACGATCTGTGGACTCGCATCGATGCGCTCTTCAACACTAACCAGGAAACCCACACGGTGTACCTTAGCCAATAATTTCACTCGCTGGTACAAGGCGATCTCTCGGTGGTTGACTACTGCTAATGACCTTCGTGACGTCGACCACCCCATCAATGACATCGCGCTCATCCTCAACATGTTGCGCAGCCTCAACCCGCGGTTCTCCTCCGCCGCTGATATTATCGCCTTCAAGGACGTCCTTCCCTCATTCGCTGAGGCGCGATCTCTGCTTCAGCTTCATGAATTACGCCAGCAAAACGGCTTCGTACCGCAACCTGCCACGACCCTCCTCTCGACAGCACCCAACTCCAGCTACCCCCCGGGCGGGTGTCACAAGTCTGGCACCCGTGACTCCCGACATGGCAAAGGGCATCGCGGCTGACAGGCGCCATCTTCTGGCAACTCCTCCAGATAGGTGCCCAACACCATGCCACCCATGCCCAATGGGCCGTGGGTCTACTTCAACCCATGGGCGGCCCCTGTTGGTTCACCACAATGGCGTCCCGCGGCTAGCCCATGGATCCTCGCCCCACGTCCGTAGGTGCCGCAAGCGCTCCACACCGCCTTCGCGCCGTCATACGCCACCCCGTCGACCACACCCACTTGGGATCAGGCAGGTCTAATCGTGGCCATGAACCAACTCGCAATGCAAAACCAAGGCAATTGGATCATGGACACCGGCACCACCTCTCATATGACGTCGGACGACAGTATAATCCTTTTACCCCTCCCTCTCTCTCAGTTTTATGCAGTCACCGTTGGTGATGGTTCTCAAATTCCCACCTTCGCTCGTGGTCACTCTGTTCTTCACACAAAACTGTCTCGCTTTTATCTTAACAATGTCCTCGTTGTCCTGACTCTTGTTCGCAATCTTATTTCTATTCGTCAGTTCACCAGTGATAATAATTGCTCTATTGAATTTGACTCTTTTGGGTTTTCTGTTAAAGACCTCCGAACCAAGCGTGTGATTCTTCGCTGCAATATTGTCGGTGATCTCTACTCCTTACCGTTGGTCGCCCCCACTATTATAGCCCACGCGCACTTCGCTACTCTGACCAAGCTTTGGCATCAACGCCTTGGTCACCCCGGCCCAGCAATCCTCAACATTTTGCAGAACTCCTCCTTTATCTCATGTAATAAAGTAGACCACACCCTTTGCCATGCATGTCAACTTGGCAAACATGTGCATCTTCCTTTTACTAATTCCAGCTCCTGCACTTCGGTGCCTTTTGAATTAGTACATTGTGATGTGTGGACATCCCCTATTATCAGTAATTCGGGTTTTCAATATTATTTGGTGGTTCTAGATGATTTCTCACTTATGTTGGAAGTTTCCTCTCAAAAAGAAATAAGACGTATACTAAAATCTCGTCCACTTCCACAACTATGTTGTCACACAATTTGGGTTGCCTATCAAATCTATCCAGGCGGACAATGGCGCCGAATTTGTCAACACTTCACCCAAATTCTTCTCCGACCACGGCATTCTCATTCATCTTTCGTGCCCTTACACCTCGCAGCAAAATGGCAAAGCAGAACGTGCTCTTTGTACTTCAATAATATGGTTCGCACCCTCCTTTTCCATGCCCACATGCCACCCCTCGTACTGGGCCAAAGCCCTCGCCACCACCACCCACCTCCTAAACCGACGTCCCCTCCTCCATTCACAACTCCACACCCTTCGAGAAACTCTACACCAAACGTCCCACATATAATCATCTTCGCGTGTTCGGTTGTCTTTGCTACCTGAACATCTCTCCCACTACCCACCACAAACTCTCTCCCCATTCTGTGGCCTGTGTTTTCCTTGGTTACCCCAGCTCCCACAAAGGTTATCGCCGTATCAACCTCGCCACATAGTGGATCATCATCTCACGGCACATCGTTTTTGATGAAAATTCCTTTCTCTTCGCCAATTGTGCCATGTTTGGGTCCGTACCCTCCTCTTCGAACCCCTCGCTGGACTTCCTCCTCGACGACACCGCCTCCATGCCCGTCGTGCTGGTGCCACGCATTGCAGCAGCGGTGAACTACTCTTCATCAGCTACTCCCCTTGTGGCTACTCCATCGCCTAGCGATGTTGACCAACCGTGCTCTACAGCAACAATGGACTCCTCTTCATCAGCACGACACGCATCTGCTGCTATGCCTCCTCCCTATGCAGCTGCTCCATCACCTAGCGATGTTGAGTAACCGTGCCCTGCATCACCGATCGCTCCTGCTCTGCTCGGGCAGTAGCCGGAGCCCACTACGACGCCACACACAGTCAAACCGGTGGCTCGGTCGGCTGCTAGTGCCACGCCACACGCAGCACCACCTGCAGCCTCTCCTATTATTGGGATCATACCACGTCCCGCCTCAAGACCTCACCACATGGTGACGCACGTGAGGTCGGGCATCGTCAGCCGGTTGATCGCCTCAACTTGTCAGCTGTGCACTCTTCGATATCCCCCATACCGAACAACTACAGGAGCGCCCTGGCGGATCCAAACTAGCATGCGGCAATGGCCGAGGAGTTCAAGGCTCTCGTCGACAACAACACTTGGCACCTTGTTCCTCGTCCCACCCGTGCCAACATCGTGACGGGCAAGTGGATCTTCAAGCATAAGTTCCATTCCGATGGCATAATTGCCCACCACAAAGCAAGGTGGGTTGGCTACAGCTACTCCCAGTAGCACGGTATCGACTACGATGAAACTTTTAGCCTAGTAGTCAAGTCGTCCATGATTCGTGTTGTTCTCAGCATCGTATCCTCCCGCTCCTAGCCTATACACCAGCTCGATGTGAAGAACGCATTTCTCCATGGACATCTTGATGAGACTATCTACTGTCAGCAGCCGTCCAGGTTTGTTGATAGTTTGCGATGACCGACCTCGGCGACCTTCACTTCTTCCTCGGTATCTCCATCACACGCTCCACTGCGGGACTCTTCCTCTCATAGTGCTAGTATGCTGTGGAGCTTCTTCAGCGTGTTGGCATGGTTGAGTGTCACTCCACCATGACACCAATGGACACTCATACTAAACTTTCAGCCCTCGACGATGCTCCTGTTGCTGATCCGTCTGCGTATCGGAGTCTCACCGGTGCACTTCATTACTTGACACTTACTTTCCCCAACTTGGCATATGCAGTTCAACATACCTGTCTCTTTATGCACGATCCGCGGGAACCTCATCTCACGTTGATCAAACACATTTTGAGATATGTGAAAGGAACTCTCGACGTTGGCCTGCACATTGGGACCTCGCCGGTGACTTCTCACACCACTTACTCTACGCAGATTGGGCAGGCTGCCCTGATTCTCGGTGTTCCACCTCAGGCTACTATGTCTACCTCGGCGACAATCTTGTGTCCTAGTCCTCCAAACACCAGACCACAATATCTCGCTCCAGTGCAGAAGTCGAGTACCGCGCTGTCACCCATGCCGTCACTGAGTGTTGTTGGTTGCGGCAACTCCTTCAGGAGTTGCATCTCTCCATTCCTTCTGCGACCGTTGTGTACTGTGACAATGTCAGCGCTGTCTACCTGTCATCAAATCCAGTACAACACTAGCGCACGAAGCACATAGAGATCGACATTCACTTTGTCCGTGAGAAGGTGTCACTTGGCCATGTTCGTGTCCTTCATGTGCCTTCCTCACATTAGTTCACGGACATTATGACCAAAGGCCTGCCCGCGCAGTTGTTTTCTGAATTTCGGTCTAGTCTTTGCGTTCGGAATCCTCCCGATGCGACTGCAGGCGGGTATTAAACATAGAATGTATAGCATGTATAGCTGTCAATCACCTTGATTGTAACCTTCCAATTCTGGCTTTGCCCTGCTATATAAAGCCACCTCTGCCCTCTGTTGGCAAGTGCGGTGATTGCTCCAATCTTCCAATTCTCTACATCCGCCATAGGCATCCCAATGGGTGACACGCGACACAACTGACGGTGGGTCCTGCGGCCAATGGCTAGATATAGCCAGCCCATCGTGAGAGAGAAGGAGGGCTAGCGTGGCCTGAGAATGTAGCAGAGAAAGAAGAGAAACGAGATTAGGAGAGGAGAGGAGGAAGGAGGGGGCGGGGCGTGCATGAGAAAGAGAGGAGGAAGAAAAGAAGGAAAGAAAAAAAAAGAAAAGAAAAAGGAAAAAAAGAGAAAAGGAAAGAAAAAGGCGAGGGCGTGATGTAGGAAAGAAAAAGGCGAAGAGAAGAAAAATGAGAGAAATGAGGAAGAAAAGAAAGGAAGGAATTAAAGAAAAGAAAAGGAAATGAAAGAAAAGAAAAAAAAGAAATAAAATAAAAGAAAAGAGAGAAGGGGGAGGAGCTGGACCTTTGGCGATGAACCCGATTACATGTGCAGTCGAGGAATTATTTATGACGGAACGATTCATACTCGGTGCTTATGGTAAAATGTTGTTGGTCCCTGCACTTTTATATGAATAGTTTTTAGTTGTGTATGTTGCATCTAATTCTTGACCAAGGTATATCCATTTGTGCATGTGGTAAAAATTTGTTTGAGAGCTTACAACCAGTACAACCTTCTGTTAGGCATTAATTGTTCAGTGGTATGAACGTATAATGCCTTATTTCTTCACTTGACTAGTTCAATCTATGGAGTGAAATATTTTTTTCCCGATTGGTGGATGTAGAGTTATTTAATTTATTAGATAACTTGATCATAGGCTAATATTATTGGAATCACACAGATATTGGTTAGTAATTCTTATATGTCAAATTCTTGGTTGTTTCCCCCTCAAGTCGATTTAGTGGTTGCAAGATTGTCAATAGTTGGATTTACTATACATATATATTGGTGGTCGGCCTATGTGTTTATGTTTCATCGGTGGAACTGTTCCTCTCAATTTAGGTTGTACTTAATTATAGTAATGTGTATATGACTAAATTAGTGGTTAGCATACAAGGTTAATTTTGTGGAGATAGTACCCATATGACCTGTCAATTATTGTGAGATGTTCAAAATGTATATGCAATTAGATATTTTAAATAACAGTTGGACGGTCATATATGCTATGTATGCGGGGATTTAGCAATTGATTACCTGGCCACATATAATTAAATTAGAATACCATATAATTGGTGGATGAATCCTATGTACCTAATTAGTAGACTTGCACCCCCAAATTGGATTAATAAATGTATGATTATAGGTCGATCATGGTGGCTCGATATGATTAGAATTATGGTTCACATACATGATCAATTCAGTGGAGTGGGCACATGTGTGATTGATCAGAGAGCCACTAAATGGTGAGGTCGTGATCAACCCAGAAAATCTCATTTAGGTGTTATGCGGTTACATCACCTAGATCGGTGGAATTTTAATATGTGCGATTATGGATTGCATGGGATTAGTTCAACTAGATCATTAGCACTAGTATAAATAGTCTAGTAAGGTATGATGGTTGGAATGGATCATGGTCACGTACAATTAATTTAGTGAACCTTATGCAATTACTTGTTAGATTGTATAAGCGGAATATCATGAGTCA
Organism: Otatea glauca; assembly: GCA_036346275.1. Taxonomy (NCBI): domain Eukaryota; kingdom Viridiplantae; phylum Streptophyta; class Magnoliopsida; order Poales; family Poaceae; genus Otatea; species Otatea glauca. Next base: position 105,811 of record JAYEVK010000325.1, on the reverse strand, counting down.
GATCTACATCGAAACTAATTAATCCTATGATCCTATAATCATAAATCTTAGAGTATACGATTCGAGAATATAATTGCGCATGTGATCAGATTACTCATGAACCAATCAAATAAATTATTATGAGAAGGCTAAATTCATGAGATTGTTCATAGTGAACAACCTTGGTTGATAATTGTGTAGTAATAAAATATGAGTTCTTTAATATTTTTTCTCTTTTTTGTCTATGTGGAATGAATTTGGATTTGAAATTTTATATATAAGTAGAGTAATTTCAGAAGTGACATCTACAATTGTTTTCAGAATCTTTTATGTCGATTTGATACCCAAACCTAACGCTTTCGTACTTGTGCACAAATTGTGCTTTTGCACTAGATTTGTCTCCTTTAAGGTGTGCTCGTGCTGACTTGACAGTCCCCGGTTACCGTGGGCCCAACATGCCTGACTGGATACCTCATAAATGTCTGCTTCTTATTCCCTTTTCTTGATTGTTAATTTGTTACAGAGAGTTTAACTATTGTAGTTGTGTACTAGTACGTCTGATCTCAGCGTTGCTAAAGCCATTTTTTATTACAAAATGGATGAACAATTTCATTCGTGTATGTGTAACTGCCTGAGTCCGTTTGTCCAAGTGATATACTGGCTCCAATCACATATAGTTGTTGTTTTGGACATCGACACGGTCTCCAAAACACAGTTTTGATCACTAATCTACACGTATAATCTTCATGTATCCAATTTAAATATTTAAAAAGATATTGATAGTTGAAGTTTCAAAGTTTGGCTATATCTATGTTCAGAACAACAACTATTTGTGACCGGATGGTGTATTATCTTAGTTTCTTAATTCGGTTTGTCCGATAGATTCGTGTTCAACCGCCCTGGCTGGAAGTTTGCACTTGTTTGCAGGTGGTTGAAATTTCCAGCAAGGAATATGAACCTACAGACTGATATCTTGTACACAGAGGGTATCAACCAATGGAATAGTCTCTCATTACTTGAATTCTCACTTGATGACCAGGGTCCACTCTCTGACTCATTTTTAGACAAACCAGATGATCCATCCATGCAAACAAAGTAAGCTTATATTTGAACGCTGCTGTTGAAGTTGTTTCAGACTATCTGATTGTTCACTCACTGAACCAAGGTCTCCAAACATTGATTACAAATATGGCTGAAATCACCTATTACTCACGAAACAGCTGTCCTTTCCTTACCTTTGCAGGTATATATATCAACTGATCCGCATAAACTCCAAAGGACTGAGTGGAGGCTTCAAGTGGTTGGAAATGCTGGAGGACATCCGGGCCATCATCTTCTGCATCTCGCTCGCATACTAGAATCAAATGTGGGTGCAGAGTTCAATAGAGCTCTGCAACAAGATGATCGCTAGCAGAGACCTGTTCGAGGACGAGATCAGCCTCCCTTCCTTCGAGGACACCCCCTGCGTTCTTCTCCTGAACAAGTACGACGCCTTCGAAGGAAGGGAGAAGAACGCACTACACGAACCAGTCGCTGGCCAGCCACGCCCACGCGTACTACTACATCGTGGTGAAGTTCAAGGACCTCTACTCCTCCATCAGCGACTGGAAGCTCTTGGTGTTTCAGACGAAGGCCCTGGAGCGGAGAACCGTTAGATCGACGACGTGTCCAGGTACATCAGGGAGGTCCTGAGATGGGACCATGTGAAGAATGTTGTTAATAACCTTGTGCATGGCATGTTATGGGTCGTCAGAGGTTAAGTCGGTTAGGATAAGGGAAGTCCGGATTGCTATCCATTATATTTGGGAAGTCCGGATTGCTATATATCCATTGTATTTGGGAAGTCCGGATTGCTAATCCATTGTATTAGAGAAGTCCATATTGGCACACTACATTTGACATTCTAAATTGAACGGCGGCAAACTACAGCGTTCAACTACTAAACCACCTTACGAACGATCGATATTCTCGCAAGAAGCAGCTCACACCATGTGCTGTCGAAGTATGGTTATTTTGTGAGGTTATGTTCCTTGTTAGTACTGCAACTATTTTTCTTTAGAAAGTACAATTGTTGATTTTGTCAAAGAAGGAACAGTAGGTTTGCTAGCTGCTAATGGCGTGTGAAGAACCCCTGAAGTTGTACAGCAAATCTACCGGGTGGAATTCTATACATCTGGGCCGTTACTTCGTTTCTACGGGCTATATTTAGCCATGTCACCTTCTTCTCCCCCTTCGCATGACATGACAAGCTCGTTTCTCTGTCTCTGCCCATTCAGATCTGACTTCAACTTTGCTTTGGGGCTGAGCGACCAGTGGTTCATGGAATGGCGTCTTGTGTCTCAATTGTTGAATTATATGGACTTAGCTCATTTAAATAAAAATCCAAATAAATCTCAAAGGCTTATTCATAAAGGGAAAGCGGTGGGATGTCTTTAATACCATATTGCTTGTGGAGGTGGAGAGAGACCTACTTAAATATGGAGTTGGTTCTCTTCCTATTACACATGGCAATGGAGGGAAGAGAAAGAACTCACACGTGTGCTCGCTCGCCTAGCTGGGCTTGGGCGCGCGGCACCTGCGTGAATGGTCCGCCTAAATCGGACCGGATGCCTTGCGCAGACGCAACTTCCTTTTGCAGTTTTTATCTTTTGCTACTCGGGATCAGTTCGAGATATAGAGATAAATCGTGTTGGTTTTGGATCCAAACTGAAAAAGCGTTTTCGCCTCTACATATCCTGGCTGAGTCCATGAGCAAAATATATGGATCTATACACAAGCTTCTGCCTCCTTCGGTCTTTGCGCCATATCAGTAGTCCGCCTCATCCCGCTGCGTCGGCGTGCACCGACGAACGGGAGAGCAGTCTCCGAATCTGCGTCTTTGCGATCCTGCACCGGGAGAAGGCGAATAAGGTTTTAGGAAGCGCTTGCGCGATCGCCACGATCGTCATCACGGCTCGTCTACCAGTACGCTCAGGCGCCGTTGTTCGTCGTCGACGCGCTCGGTGCCAACACGTTCTCGTCATCAACAACGTACCATCTACATCGGCTATTGCTTCCTTTACAGTAGATCGGTACGTGAGAATCATGTTTAACCTGTTGCTGTTTTTACTCCTGAGTATAGTAGATCTATTCATGTGTAGCTTTGTGATATGCATGTGTAGATTATACTCTCACAATATGATCATGTTAGTTAATCTGTTTATGTTCATGTTTTATCTCGGAATTTATATAAATCTGAAAGTGCTAATTATTCCGACATCAGTTACGTCCAACTCCGAGCGGCCGGCAGCGGCATGGCCATGTGGGGACTGGGGAAGAGAGAGTGACTTGGCTTAATCTAAGCCGTAGAAATTCAGCAAAGACCCGGATTGATTGAAATCCACCCGGTGGATTTGGAATCAACTCCAGGGGATCGGCAAGTTGGATGCAGATGAATCCAATCTGATCTCTCTCCGACGAATAAACGACTGTTTGTCTCGGAGTTACCATACGCCGTGCGCACGGCATATAGCAATCCGTCGCTCACTCGGCACTGACGGCTCTGGGCAAGAAAGACAGGTGCTGCTGCTGCTACCAAGCACATGAGAGATGAGCCTGAGCGGGTTGGGTGGCCCACGCGTCAGTGATGATCCGAGGTTTGGACCTGTGATTGTGTTGGTGAGTCGGGTGTTTTTCTTTCTTTCTTTTCTTCTCATTTAGTAGTTGATGTTAAGGAACCTCGCTATCCAATAGTCCGGGGTTTCCGAATAGATCTGAATTGGAGAACAGAGAGACAAAAGAGACACAGGTTTAGGGATAGCAACGACAAAATTCTTTATTGCTTTGTGGTTGCTTGTACATTGGGGACCCCTCCTCCTTATATAGTAGTCGTCTAGGGTTTCGGCTAAGGGACCAACATGGGCCTTCAATAGGCCATGTGGTTTCCTAACACTCCCCCTTGGGCCCTTTGCCGCGAGATGCATATGCCTCATTAAAACTCCAGAAAAACCCAGTGGGAAAAATACTTGGAGAAAGAGTACATAGCATACGCTTACTGCGTTGCACGAATTGCCTCATTAAAACCTTATACAAGAAAAACTTCATGAAAAACTTGCTAAGGAAAAAGAGTACAATTCACCTGAACTTCAATTGCTAATCTTCGAGATTCATGTTGGGTACTCAAAATTCATGTTCAAGATTTATGTGGGAGTATGTGAAATATCTCTCCCTGAAATCTGCACTTCTCTAAGTCTCATCATCCCAATCCCTTTTACGCGCCTTTCAAAGGTAGATACTGGGAGTGATTTAGTGAACAAATCTGCAAGATTTTTACATGACTTAGTATGCAATATCTTGATCTCGTTCATCTTATGCAATTCGTGAGCATAGAAGAACTTGGGGTTGATATGCTTCGTGAGATTGCTCTTCACATAACCCATCTGTGCTTGAGCAACACAAACTGCATTATCTTCATAGATGATCGTGGAGTTTGTTCAATGTTCAAGCCACATTACTTCTGGATGTGGTGAATCATTCTTTGGAGCCATGCACATTCACGAGATGCTTCATACAAAGCAATGATTTCCGAGTGGTTTGTCGACGTCGAGACAAGGGTCTGCTTAGACGACTTCCAGGAAACTGGTGTTCCTCCACATAAGAAAATATAGCCAGTTTGGGACTTGCCAGTATGCGGGTCTGATAAATACCCAGCATCGGCGTAGCCAACCAAATTCAGTTCATTGTTTCTTCTGAAGAACAAACCGAGATCTTTACTTCCTTGGAGGTAATGGAAGATATGCTTAATCCCTTTCCAATGCCTTTTGATGGGTTCTGCACTGTACCGAGCTAACAAATTCACAGCAAACGAATGTCCGGCCTGGTGCTATTTGCAAGGTACATGAACGCTCCAACTGCACTCAGATATGGGAATTTTGCTCCCAGGACTTCCTCCCCCTCTTCTCTAGGTCTGTATGGGTCTAGGTCTGCTTGGAGTGACCTTCCAACCATTGGAGTCTTTGCAGGATATGCCTTTTCAAAGCCAAATCTTTCCAACACTTTCTGCGTGTAGGATGATTGGTGTACCAAGATTCCTCCTTGGACATGCTCAAGCTGCAAGCTTAAACAAAACTTGGTTTTACCCAAATCCTTCATTTCAAACTCAGACTTCAAGTATGAGCATGCTTCTTCAATCTCTTCATCAGTCCTAATGATGTTCAAGTCATCTACATAGACGGAGATTATACAGAATCCATTCGGGGATCGCTGTATAAATACGCATGGACAATCTTCGCTGTTCGTGTAGCCTTTCTTGCAGAGAAAGTCACTCAAGCGATTATACCACAATCTTCCTGACTGTTTTAGCCCATACAGTGATTTCTCCAATTTCACACTGTACAGGTTTCTATTTGCTCCGTCTTGGTTCGGGATAGAAATATCTTCCGGTACCTTCATGTATATCTCCGAATCCAAGTTTCCATACAAATATGCTGTGACAACATCCATTTGCTTCATTCTCAACTTCAAGTTGATTGCCATTGAGATCAAATATCTAAAGGTAATTCCTCCCATGACCGGAGAATAGGTTTCTTCATAATCAACTCCAGGACGTTGAGTGAAACTTTGAGCTACAAGCCTTGCCTTGTACCTTACAACTTCGTTGTTTTCATTCCTCTTTCGAACAAAGAGCCATTTGTGACCTACAGGGTTTATATGGGGAGGTGTGCGGCATACGGGCCCAAAGACCTCTCTCTTGTTCAGAGAGACTAACTCTGCAGTGATTGCCTTCTTCCATTCTTCTCAATCTAGCCTTTTCTTGCACTCTGCTAGAGATGCAGGCTTGGGATCATGATCAATGATCGAGGCAAACTTCTTTGCAAAGTATGCATCAACATTGGCTGTTGCTCTATTCAGGGATTCTCCTGTTATTACAAAGTTTATGGTCATTTCTGAAGGGAAACGCGGTATGCTACGCTAGCACAAAAAAAAAACTACCGCGCAACCAGAAAGCTACTCGCAAGAAGGGGATCATAGATAAGATTACCACTAGACGCGCAGTTGCGGAATCTTTCGCGCGTCGATGTAGTGGTTCGTCCTCGCCGCAGTCGTTGCGTCGATGTAGTGGATCGTCCTCGCCTCGCCGTGGATCGTCCTCCCACGCCGCAGCCGATCGCAGCGGCGTCACGCAGATAGTCCACACGTCCGAGAGATGGAACGCGTGCGTCGTGTGCAAGCACCTAGTCGCTCGGCGAGGGCGCGAGAGGAGGAGGCTAGGGTTTCAAGTGAATCAAACCTAAACCGTGGAAAGCACACCTGCGCCTCCTCCTCCCCTCCTTATATAGCCACGAGATGAAACCCTAAACCAGGCCCACCAACATGCTAAGCCCACGAGGTTCATTAATTACGGATCCAATCCAAATTAATGCGTCCCACCCATTAAGTGTGTGACCTGCGAGGTTCACATACGTTTGGACATGGATTCGGAAAACTCCTTTTCAATCCAATAGTTGGTAGCGGCTTCTTGCAAAGTATGCCAACTCCCAAACATCTGTGATCAAATCGAGCAGAACCTATCAAAAGAACTCATGTAATAATCCCTTTGCCAAGTATATGAAGATTGATCTCAAGGCGAAGCATGTCATCCTTTGATGATTCAATCCATCTCTCGTATCCGTGATATATTAATAAGTTGTGATTGACTCCTCAATCACGGCATGGCCATGCACTTTCTTAATCATATCACACGAGTGGCCTTGTCATATATCTCCGTTTCATTGGAGTGGCAAATTCCATCTTATTGCTCACTTCCCTCTGCACGTTTCATAGTAAACATGAAAGCTACCTTTATAACTATCCGGTTAGGAAGTAGTGTTTGATAGCCCCAAGGAAAACTATTACACATGTAGGGAATATGACAATCTCGGTCTAAGGATCATACATCTTCTAGGTATGAGATACACGATGACACATAAGAATGAAACATTCTCGCGATGTCCCATAGCGGGTCTATCTAACCCATGTTCTTCAACATGGTCCACAATGTAGAGATGATATCTCCATATCCCATGATCTATGAAGCATGATCATCGATCACTACATGTCTTGATCTATTCATCGTAGTCCTATCGATGATATCCGATCGAGATATTTATCGAATTACATCATTAAGTAAAGAGCTTCATAATCAAGTCACATACTTGTTGATCAATACAATGATATACATTCATTGGACCAATAATCATATTATTATTCATAAACATAGTCATGTTACAATCATCTAAATGATTGCCTCAAGGGCATAACACTAACAATCTCCCACTTGCACTTGAGTCAATCAATTAAGTATCTAATACCAATAGACCTTGTGTGCGCCTCATGCTTAGGGTGTGGCGGTGGCTTTGTCAGCGGATCGGCCACATTGGCTTCCGTATGTACTTTGCATATTCAGCGTCACCTCTATCCACAATCTCGCGAATAAGGTGAAAGCGGCGGAGTATTTGTTTAGACTTTTGATGTGATCTAGGCTCTTTTGCTTGTGCAATGGCACCACTATTATCACAATAGATGTCCATTGGACTAGAGACACTAGCGACCACACCAAGCTCGTGATAAACTTCTTAATCCACACAGCCTCCTTTGCGGCCTCCGGCCGCAATGTACTCCGCTTCATCGTAGAGTCGGCCACCGTGTTTTGCTTGGAACTCTTCCACTTCTGCTCCTCCATTAAGTGTAAACACAAACCGGATTGCGATCGAAAATCATCTTTGTCGGTTTGGAAGCTTGCATCGGTGTAACCCTTTGCAACCAGATCTTCCTCACCTCCAAAAACAAGGAACATACCCTTAGTTCTTCTCAAGTACTTGAGGATATTTTTACGGCTATCCAATGACCATCACGAGATCCGCTTGGTATCCGCTCGTGACACTTAGAGCATATGAGACATCAGGCGTGTACGGATCATGGCATACATAATAGACCCAATAGTGAAGCATATGGAATCTTGCTCATCTGTCTCGCTCATCGGATGTCGAAGGACACCGATTCTTGCAGATCGATGCCATGTGACATTGGCATGAAACCTCTCTTGGATTCATGCATATTGAACCTTTTCAATATCTTGTCAATGTACGTTTCTGACTTAATCCAATTAACCTTTTGATCTATCTCTATAGATTTTTATGCCCAAGATATAGCATGCTTCTCCCAAGTCCTTCATTGAGAAACTCCTTTTCAATGAAGTCTTAACATCTTCAAGCATAGGAATGTCATTCCCGATTAATAATATGTCATCCACATACAAAATCGTAAATACAAGTGCGCTCCCACTAGCCTTCTTGTAAACACAAGGCTCTTCTTCATTTTTGATAAAGTCAAAACCTTTGACTACTTCATCAAAGCGAATGTTCCAACTCCTAGATGCTTGCTTTAACCCATAAATGGATCTTTGAAGCTTGCATACCCTTTTAGCATATTTAGGATCAACAAAGCCTTGAGTTGTATCATGTATACATCCTCGAAAGATTCCCATTAAGGAAGGCTGTTTTGACATCCATCGCCATATTTCATAATCAAAATATGCGACAATAGCTAAAATGATCGGACAGACTTGAGCATGGCTACGGTGAGAAAGTTTCATCATAGTCAACTCCTTGAACTTGTTTGAAACCCTTTGCCACCAACCGTGCCTTATAGATCTGAACATTTCCATCTCGTCTATCTTTTCTTGAAAATCCATTTGCACTCAATGGTTTTACACCATCAATGAATCGACCAAGTTCCAAACTTGATTGTCATGCATGGATTGAATTTGGATCTCATGGCTTCAAGCCATTTTTCGAGTTTGGGTCCATCATTGCTTCTTCATAAGTCGTGGGCTCATCATTGTCCAACAATAATATGTCATTCCCATATCTAATAGGTACATGGCGTGGCCTCCCGACCTCACGTGGGTGGAGTCTCTTCCACAGGTTGTACAACACTTTGTACATCTTGTGAAGGTTCAGAGGTAGCTTGAATATATTCATGTGATTCTCGAACTTCATCAAGATACACATCACTCCTCTGATTTCTTTTGAAAGAAACTCTTTCTCCAAAAGACACCATTTGAGCAACAAAAACTTTGTTCTCGTTTCTTTTGTAAAAGTAATATCCTTTTGTTTCTTTAGGATACCCCACAAAAAAGCATTTTTCTGATTTAGGTGCGAGTTTATCTGATTGTAAACGTTTTACATAAGCCTCACATCCCCATATCTTGAGAAATGACAACATGGGTCTTCTTCCAGTCCATATCTCATATGGCGTCTTCTCAACGGATTTTGATGGGACCCTATTCAAAGTGAACGCATTGTGTCTCTAGAGCGAAACCCCAAAGGATAATGGCGGATCTGTTTGGTGATCATTGACCGAACCATATCTAATAAAGTCCGATTCGTCGTTCGGACACACCATTCCATTGAGGCGTTCTGGCGGAGTAAGTTGCGAACGATTCCACATTGCTTTAAATGATCACCAAACTCTTGGCTCAAGTATTCGCCACCACGATCGGATCGTAAGTGTTTTATTGTTTTGCCAAGTTGATTTTGTACTTCGTTCTGAAACTCTTTGAACCTTTCAAAAGTTTCAGATTTATGCCTCATTAAATAGATATATCCATATCTACTGAATTCATCGGTAAAAGTTACAAAATCTTTGAAACCCACCCCTAGCGATCGAGCTCATTGGTCCACATACATCCAGTATGTACTAGGGCCAATAATTCACTTGCTCTCTCACTAAAACCTGTGAAAGGGCTTTTGTCATCTTGCCAAGTAAACAAGATTCACATGTTTCAAATGATTCAAAATCAAATGAGGTTAGAAGTCCATCACCATGGAGCTTCTTCATGCGCTTCTCATTTATATGACCTAGCGACAATGCCACAAAAGGTAGGGTTCAAATCATTAGGCGGTGCCTTTTACATTAATATTATAGACAGGTTTTCTTGAGTTCAGGGCGTACAACCCATCCACCATGGGGCAACGACCATAATACATATCATTCAAAAATATTGAACAAACAAAGTTCTTTATTCGAAATCATAACCTTCATGTTCCAAACAAGAAGATGAAATAATGTTTCTACTCAAAGATGGAACAAAATAACAATTATTGAGTTCTAAAACTAATCCTCAAGGCAAATGCAATGGGTATGTGCCAGCAGCAAGACCAAAGAACTCTTGCTTTATTCCCACGCGAAGATCCACTTCTCCTTTTGCCAAGTCTCTACTCTTTATCACCCCGCAACGAATTGCAAATGTGAGCAACCGAACCGGTATCATATACCCATGAGTGAGTGAAGAAGTAGCAAGATTAATTTCTATAACATTAATACCAAGTGGAAACCACATTTCCATTCTTCTTATCTGCCAGTACTTTTCGCATTCCGTTTTCAATGCCACGATTTCTTGCAATAGAAGCATTGGGTATCGGGTTGAGGGCCAACTTTAAGCTTCGAAGCTTAGTTTTGAGGCTCGCGATCTCATCTTGAGCCTTGCCCTTGCCCTTGCCCTTGCTCTTTCCGTTCCCCACCTTAGCCTTTCTCTTTTTGAAAGCGGTTGTTTTCGAACCATCATCACATGATTGGGTTTTTCTTAATGCTTTCCTCCATGACCTTGAGCATCCCATGTAGCTCGGTTAGGCTCTTCTCCATGCTATTCATATGAAAATTCATAATGAATGGCTCAAAGCTCTGAGGCGAGACGGAGAATAACATCGTGGCCAAACCGAGGCTAAGGGAAACTCAAGTTTTCCAATCTCCCAATGTAACCAATCATCTTGATCACATAAGGATGACCGGATGCCTTGACCACCTTACAAGCAAATAAAAGCTTTGAGATACCATACCTCTCAGCTCTTGCTTGATTCCCAAACATGCCCTTCAAGCCCACAATCATATTGTAAGCATCCTGGTCCTCATATTGCTTTTGGAGCTCGAGTCCATTTTGACTAGCATGAGACAGTGACCTCTCTGAAGCATTAACATGCTTTTCATATTCAACCCTCAAATTGCGAGCAAGCATTTTCGGTGGTTCATCAGAATTGGATTCTCTAGAACATAGTCCTTCTTTTCATGCTTGAGAACAATTCTCGGGTTGCGATACCAATCAACAAAATTAGTTCCATTCAGTTTTCCCTTTCCAAAACCGATCTCAAAGCAAAACCGGTGTAGCGGGAGTAGGAGAAGGTGCCATTGAACTACAACAAAAATATGCAAAGATTTTAAGCACTATGTTTATGTAAAACTTTTATTAAACTTTTTAATTAAAGACACTCCTATTTTATGTCCTTTTATAGACACATAGTGAGTATTCAAGATCCATATTCATTAAACACTAGTGAGCTTTGGCATCACTGCTAGAAATTTAATGACATAGGTAAGCAACACCTTTGCTAATTACATCATATGTAACTCTTGTTTGTTGAGTATGAAAACAAGTAATGAATGCCTCCATCAACTTGACTCATGGCCAGTCAACTGCCCCAAGGGCTCACATGAGGAGGAGCACTTCCCGTATTCGGGTGCCAATTAAGAAACCTGCCTCATGTGTGTTTTCCTAGACACCAATTGTCTTGTATAGGTTCCTTCATTCTGAAATCAAATCCCAACCACTTATGTCCTCAAGCCCAAAACCGTTTTGATAGCTCGTATAAATCGCCATTGTTATGCGTGATGTGTCCAACACATCCCTATCATCTATTGAGATAGCCATTGATATACTACTTTGGCGGTCATATCAATAACGATCTAAATTCTTGATAGGTGCAACAATTGGATGGACAATTTGATTTAAGATTTTTAACTATAAGGATGAACAAAGATTACTATGAACATAGCATCACATGCAATGAGCATAAAGAAAATAGCAAGGATAAAACACACATCCACGAAAAATCAAAATAAGTCGTGAAATAGCATGGCCCTTAGCATTAAGATCTCCATCATCATGCTTGGTTGTTCACCTAGCCACCTTGCTTGATTTGTTCACCTAGCCATCGTCTTCATCATTATGGATGCAACTCCTTACAACTTTTGATAATGAATTTTACATGAGGGTTTGAAGCATCACAAGTCGACACGCAGTCGTTATACAATTTAAATAGCCTTATGGCTTAACACGCACCTTGAGCCATGTGGAAATTACATGCATCACATACACATAGGCCATACTATTTCACATAATTCCTGCAAAAACGAGTTAAACAAAAGCAACCCTCGACTCAGGGTCCGAGGCGGCGCCCACACAGAATCAAAGGGCGGCGCCCACAAGGCGATCTTCGCCATGGGAAATTTTTTAGAGGCATGTCTTCCGCCATGGGAAAACACCTCAAAATTTCCACGGATCAACCAGATTGACCCAATCCGATCTAATATAATTGGCTTGGTCCCATATGGATACGTTTGAAACCACGATGGCGGTAACCCGGCCGGTAAGGGCAGCGTCGTACCATGAGCGGACTCACCCAAATCAATATTGAATCTGTTTGCGCTTACCATGGATCAACAGATTGACCCAATCCAACTCGATCGATTGGCTTGGTCCCATATGGATACGTTTGAAACCACGATGGCGGTAACCCGGCCGTAAGGGCAACGTCGTACCATGAGCGGACTCACCCAAATCAAGATTGAGTCGGTTTGCACTTTCCTCAAACCCTAAATCGATCGATCTCATCGATGGTCGCCGTCACCAATTCATCACATGAACTGGTGAACATGTAATAGATCCAATCTACTAACCTCACACATCATATGTGCAACATCCGGATCACAAAACTATACGAGATGGCTCGATACCATCTTTGAAGGAAACGCGGTATGCTACGCTAGCACAAAAAAACTACCGCGCAACGAAACTACTCGCAAGAAGGGATCATAGATAAGATTACCACTAGGCGCGATTGCGGAATCCTTCGCGTCGATGTAGTGGTTCGTCCTCGCCGCGATCGTTGCGTCGATGTAGTGGATCGTCCTCGCCTCGCCGTGGATCGTCCTCCCACGCCGCCGCAGCAGCGTCACCGCAGATGATCCACACGTCCGGAGATGGAGCGCGCGTGCGTCGTGTGCAAGCACCTAGTCGCTCGGCGAGGCGCAGAGAGAGGAGGCTAGGGTTTCAAGTGAATCAAACCTAAACCGTGGAAAGCACACCTGCGCCTCCTCCTCCCTCCTTATATAGCCACGAGATGAAACCCTAAACCAGGGGCCCACCAAAGATGCTAAGCCCACGAGGTTCATTAATTACGGATCAATCCAAATTAATGCGTCCCACCCATTAAGTGTGTGACCTGCGGGTTCACATACGTTTGGACATGGATTGGAAAACTCCTTTTCAATCCAATAGTTGGTAGCGGCTTCTTGCAAAGTATGCCAACTCCCAAACATCTTGTGATCAAATCGAACAGAACCTATCAAAAGAACTCATGTAATAATCCCTTTGCCAAGTATATGAAGATTGATCTCAAGGCGAGAAGCATGTCATCCTTTGATGATTCAATCCATCTCTCGTATCCGTGATATATTAATAAGTTGTGATTGACTCCTCAATCACGGCATGGCCATGCACTTTCTTAATCATATCACACGAGTGGCCTTGTCATATATCTCCGTTTCATTGGAGTGGCAAATTCCATCTTGACTGCTCACTTCCCTCTGCACGTTTCATAGTAAACATGAAAGCTACCTTTATAACTATCCGGTTAGGAAGTAGTGTTTGATAGCCCCAAGGAAAACTATTACACATGTAGGGAATATGACAATCTCAGGTCTAAGGATCATACATCTTCTAGGTATGAGATACACTGATGACACATAAGAATGAAACATTCTCGCAGTGTCCCATAGCGGGTCTATCTAACCCATGTTCTTCAACATGGTCCACAATGTAGAGATGATATCTCCATATCCCATGATCTATGAAGCATGATCATCGATCACTACATGTGCTGATCACTACATGTGCATATAGTTACATAGAATTGCATTCTGTGCACAACTTGTTGAGTGCTTTAAGTACTCACCCTTGCCAACAACAATAATCAAAAGTCGAAGTATCTACACCTGTGTTGGAGGAGGAGTTCCAGGAGGACACGAGTCATTAGGGTCCGAGCCTTGTCGGTTGCCTGTGGTGAACTGATGAGATATCTATGTTTTCTACTTTTCGCTGCTTAATTCTTAGCTTATATTTCCAGTCTTGCCCTGCGTGGCTTAATAATGTAAGTCGGTCATAAGATCATACCCTTAGCTATATCAATAAATGAACTACTATTTCTATTATCGTTGAGTATGATATGATATGTACCGATGTTGAGCTGTGTGCACTAGCGTTGATCCTGGTACTAGTGCGGTAAACACAGTGGGTTCGAATCAGTGGATTCGGGTCCTTACATAAAATAAAGCAATGAATTCAAAATTCATAAAGAATATTCATAAAAAATAGAGCCAAATAATTTTCTAGATTTTTCTAGCAATTTTCCAAAATTTTTGCAAATTTTTTTTTCTTCTTCTTTTCTTTCTTTCTTTCCTTTTACTTTTCTTTTTCTTTTCCTCCGGCCGAACGGCCTTTTGGGCCTCGCCCCTTTCTTTGCTTCAGCCCGCACAGCCTCCACGCGCGCTGTCTTCACGCACGCCTCCTTCCTCCTCGCGCGAAGCCTGGCGGCGGCGGTGACCGAGGCTAAAGACCGGTGCGCGATTTGCGGCAGAGGCGCAGCGATCTGGAGGCCGTGGAGCGGCCGAGCCCGGCCGGGCGGCGGCGTCGCCGGCGGCGAGCATGGTGGTTGTGGAGCTTGGGCGCATGCGGCGCCGAGGAAGCCAGCGGCGCGCGGGCGTCGGGCGGGCCGACGAGTGGCGGGTGGGCCGGGCCGACGCAGCGCAAAGGCCGAGCCGGTGAACGGCGCTGCGAGGCCGAGGCCGGGCGGGCAGCGCGCAAGACCGAGCGGTGCCGGAGGCTGCCGGAGCCGTCTGTGGGCGGCGCGAGGCCGAGTCGGCGATGGGGCTGCGGGGCGATCTGGGGCGGGCGAGCCGACGAGGCCGAGATCGACGCCAGGAAGTCGACGAGTCGAGTCTGGAAAGCGCAGGCCGAGGTGGAGCACGCGGGCGAGAAGGCGCCTGCGGCAGCAGCTTGGCCGGGCGACACGCCGCGAAGCGCGGCGGCGTCGACCGAGGTGATTTACTGGCGCCGCGAAGCGCAGTGAACGCAAGGGCGGCAAGCGTCGGTGCGCTACGAGCGCGAGGTGACGGCGGTGGCTGGCCGCGCGTGGGGAGGGCCACCGAGCGCGGGTCCCAATCTTTATTGCCGTCGTTTTTTTTCTTTTTCTGTGATGATGAACAGTAAAAACTGTAGATCCATGTCGTTGTAGCTTCTTGCCACTCGACGAAACACAAAACAGATGCGTATGGTAGATGCATGCATAGGATCAACAAGCGATTAGATTCAATCGCCGAAACCCACCTTTTCTCACCTTTCAATCTGTTCGCTGGTAGAGCTTCGTGCTGATAACGTGTTAAGGAACCTCGCTATCCAATAGTCCGGGGTTCCCGAACAGATCTGAATTGGAGAACAGAGAGACAAAAGAGACACAGGTTTAGGGAGAGCGACGACAGAATTCTTTATTGCTTTGTGGTTGCTTGTACATTGGGGGGACCCCTTCCTCCTTATATAGTAGTCGCCTAGGGTTTCGGCTAAGGGACCAACATGGGCCTTCAATGGGCCATGTGGTTTCCCAACAGTTGCAACATTTTCCCTAGATGCTGCGGTAGTTCTTTTTTCTTTTTTTTGCTCCTCATGTTCATTTTATTCCACCATTATCCTGTTAATATTTTTATTTTGTTCAACTAATTGTGTTGATTTGTTGTACCGGTATTTTTCACTTGTTCCGCTATTAGTTTTCCATTGTTCACTAATAGTGCCGAATTGCTCCTTGAGTACTTTTCATTTGTGTCACTAGTACTTTTTTATTTCTTCATCGACGAATTGTTGTAACATCATCGACGAATTGAAACATTAAACTAAATGCGTGGAATATTGTCGATGAAATATTGGAATATTTGAAACCAAATGCCTATAATATTTCATTTTACCCACTAGAACATCCACCACCCACTCGATTCATTATACCTACCAAATTCAAAATATATGCACTAAAACACCATCCACAACCTAATGGAAAATTAGGAAATAACTAGGTAAGTGACCGCGGCGTGCCACGCCGCGACCGCCGCTCGCCATGTGAGCAAATCGAGAAAACGTGTGCTTGCCGCTTCCCACGTGATCAAATCGAGGAAAGACGTGACGTAATTTTTTCCCGAAAAAGGACTTAAACGTAATACCAAAAAAACTGCAAACGGACCTAAACGTAGAACCTGCGTGATGCTAAAAAACGCAAAAAAGGACATAAACGTAATTTTTTTTTCAAAAAAGGACCCAACCGTATTTTGTTTTCCAAAAAAGGACCTAAACGTAATACAAAAAAACCGCAAAAGGACCTAAACATAGCACATATTTTCGTTTCCATAGAAAGGACCTAACGGTGTTTTTTTTTTCCGAAAAAGGACCTAAACGTATTTTTATTTTCCGAAGAAGGACCCGAGTGCAATGCTTAAAAACACAAAAAGGACATAACCGTAATATATATACTTTTCCGGAAAAAAGGACCTAACCGTATTTTTTTCCGAAAAAGGACCTAAACGTAATTTTTTTACAAAAAAGGACCCGAGCGTAATATTTTTCCCCTGCTCGGCTCGAGGCGAGCCGGCGCTCTCCCGGCTCAAACGTACAGGAGGCTAGGAACCTTGACAACAATAGGAGAGGTTTCAAAAAAGGACCTAAATGTAATTATTTTTTCACAAAAAAGGACCCGAGCGTATTTTTTTTCCTGGCTCGGCTCGAGCCACGAGCCGAGCTGGGGCTCTCTTGGCTCAAACGCACAGGAGGACAGGAACCTTGCCAACAATAGGAGAGGTTTGATGTGTGCATCATTTTGTTTTATCTGTTGGAACATATGCTATGTGATATCATTATAAGCTTAAGTATTGACGAGGATTAAAAGCATATTCCTTCATTGGGCCATCAACAGCTAGAAATCATGCTTTATTAATGGGCTTGTGGTTTGTAAAGGCCATAATATAGAACGAGGCCCGCACTTAGTTGAACGGTTATGTCTCTGACCAGTTCAAATAAGGTGGCTTGTACATTACTACATATTGGTTGTCCCTGACGAGTGAAATAGTTACTCTGACCAGTGACATTGGTCGGAACAGGCGGTTTTTACTGCACATGTCTTCATGCGGATAGTTTTTTGATAGATACATGCAACTATCCAGAAGTTATCACTGCAAAAGGTACCCTTTGGTGAGAAGACACCGTTTTGCGAGAAGGCACCTTTCGGTCAAATGACTCTTTTTGGAGAAAAACTGCCTCCTCTTCATCAAATTTAAATAAGGAGCCCATTTGCACTATTAAAATAACAGGCAATTGTAATCGCAATTGTAAACAGATTTCTGACATTATATTCTATTAAGCCCCTTGGCTAATAAAGAAGCAATCCCCATATTCTCTGTTTTCACGATCTTGTTTGCTAGGAACCCACAATCATCTTTTCATAAGCTCGATTTAGGGACCCTAGGTCTTGAACATCAACAGTTGGCTCTAGAAGGAGGGCCAGCGGTGATCAAGGTAATGAAATTTCCTGCAATGGATGAAGAAAACTGGTTCGACCTCACCAACTATGCTAATCTAGCAAAAATTATCCTACAAAAGAAGAATATAAGTGTGATTCCTACTCTGAATATGTTTTCGAAGCAGAATTGGCCAAGATTCAGGCTAAGATCGAGAAGGAAATAAATCCTTTCCTACTGCTAGTTCAGAGGCAGATGTCCATGGAGTAAATCCCATGGAAATAGATGGTGAAAATGTTCTTCAACGTAATAATGAAACTCCGGAGACCCTAACCTTGTATGATTGTCTTTGGAGCCTCGACTACACCCCTTCTTTCGATGAAGATGGGGCAATTTCGCCTTCTGTCCACTCTAGGTTCCGCACTTGTGCGGTCACAAGTGAGATGGAAGAACAATGAGCGGAACGTGAAGAGCGTGAAGCTCGTGAAATGGTAGAGAAGGCCACTGAAGAGTGCCATGAACAGCTTATGGCGGCAAAACAAGGTTGTGGAGGAGGCAAAGCGCCATTACTTTAGTAGCCAACCGGAGTCGACCCGAAGGCCAAACCTTTCGGGGGGACGCCCCCAATATGTTCTTCCAGTTACACCGCTACCAAGGGAAACGGTAAGAGATTTGAATTTGGCTCCTGTAGAACCTTTCATAGGGAACTACTCCTGTAGAAAGAATTCACATTTTTACTAATGCAATTCTAAACCAACCAACTGAAGGGGATAATATGCTTAATGCAAAAATTATTAAATCCCTAGCCGCTGATTTATAAGAGGCTACTGATGAAGTATATATTATGTCTTTATTCGCAAGATCTCAAACTAATTCCCGTATGGAGCATTCTTCATCTAGTAAAGGCACTAGTAGCCAGTGGAGAAATAAGCCACAACGAAGAAGTGTTTTTGAACACCTTACCCTAGGTGAAGTTCCTACTCGTGTTCAGCGATGACCTCGTTCTCCAGAATGTACAGAAAAATGTTCCTAATGTATGTACACATTTGGGACTTTATATAGGATGTAAAGCCTTTTCCTTGGGGCTATGAGATGTTACTTGGCTTGAGAAGTTTAAGCCAGGTCATCTAGAAAGTTAATTTCAATGGTACTCAAAACCCGTCGGAATTCTTGCAAGTTTATACCACCGCCATCCAAGCTACTGGAGACGATGAGAAGGTAATGGCCAACTATCTCCCTACTATTTTAAAAGGATCTGTAAGAACTTGGCTGTTCAATCAGCCAGAAGGGTGTATTTTCAGTTGAGAAAATTTGTGCCACATAATTTTAAATAACTTTAAAAGTTGTTACGCAAAGCCAGGAAAGGAAGATGATTTACATCGTCTTTGTTAGACTTTTGGCAAAAATTTACATCAATTTTTCTCAAGGTTTGCAGAAGTTGGTAATACAATCCCAAATATTTCTAACAAATCTGTAATTCGTTCATTTAAGCAGGTTGTACGCTACAAATGTTTTACAGAAGACCTTAATATTCATCCACCTTCTACTATAATATAGCAGATTGGTATTCAGACGCACATGAGGCCATCGAGTGGAATCGTATGGTCGATAAGGGCCACACATTGCCAGAACCTAGAATGCAAGAGTCAGAGGACAGAAAGTCCAAAAAGTCATCCAAACTCGAAGACTGCAAGGGAAAGAATAAGAAAAAGAACATAAAGAGTGTTCAAAGAGAGGTTGCAAGCATTTCATAATGACCTGCATACTCTAACGAAAAATCCCCTCAGAAGAAGAAAACTGGCCGACAGGGCGATCAGTCTATTTCCAAGAATCCTAATGCGACCAATTGTAATGGTCGTTGGTGTCCGTTGCATAAAGCACTAGGGCACGACCTGCATAATTATCATACCTGGCAAAGACGCATAGAAGATTTTTACTCTACCAAGGGTCATATGTCGACCTTACCAGAAAGACAAAGCGGTAAGGATGCAGATGGTGACAAAGACATGAGTTATCAGAAACCAGACAACCATGTCAACATCATATTTGGAGGATCTTCTGCATACGCTTCAAAAAGGCAATTCAAAACTGCTTGGAGAGTGATCAACAATATTGACACTCGCACAGGAAAACCTAAGTGCCCCAAGTGGTTGGATGTTGCAATTACCTTCAATAAGCAAGACTGTCCAAAATATATGTCAATTCTCCGAGAACTTCCATTGGTAGTTTCTCCCGCAATTAGTAACTGTAAATTAGGAAGAGTTTTGGTTGATGAGGGAAGTTCTTTAGATTTGCTTTTTATTCAAACTTTGGACGAAATGCAAATTCCTCGTTCTAAGATTAGACCTATTACCAACCCATTTTATGGAATTATACATCGGCCATCAGTAACTCCAGTAGGATAGATAGTATTACCTGTCACCTTTGGGGATGCCAATAATTTTAGAACGGAGTTGATTTCATTTGAAATTGTTGATTTCGAATCAGCATATAATGCCATTTTGGGTAGACTTTCATTGACAAAATTTATTGCAGTTACTCATCACGCCTACCAGAGCATTAAGATACCTGGTCCTAAAGGTGTGATTAACATCCAAGGTAACTAAGTTACTGCACTTAATTGCGATAACAAATTACTTGAGATTGTCGATCAATTACCGTTAAGTGATGCTAATGATGCACGAAAACCTTGTAAGGGTAAAAAGCCTAATAAGATGGAAAAGCTGAAGACAACTCCTCAGCCCAATGAATAGATTAAACAAGTTCCCATTGACTCTGCCGATTCATCAAAAACTATTCGGATAGGATCAGGGATGCATGATAAATAGGAAGAAGAGCTCATTGCTTTCCTCCGGGCTAACGCAGATGTGTTTGCGTTGAAATCATTCGACATGCCTAGGGTCCTAAGGGAAGTAATAGAGAATAGGTTAGCCATATGGCCTGATGTACTACTAGTGAAGCAAAAGCTTAGGCGATTGGCTCCTGATTAGCAAGAAGCCATCCAACAAGAGTTGGACAAACTCTTAGAAGCTGGGTTCATTCGCGAGGTTGGTCATCTTGACTTTCTTGCGAACCTGGTCATGGTCAAGAAGCAAACGGTAAGTGGCGTATGTGCGTCGATTTTACCAGTTTAAATACTGCTTATCCAAAAGATAATTTTTCGTTACCCCGAAGTGACCAACTGGTCGACTCAACAACGGGTTGGAAACTGATGAGTATCCTGGATGCATACTTAGGTTATCATCAAATAAGCATGACAAGATAAGATGAAGAGAAGACTTCCTTCATAACCCTGTTTGGCGTCTACTACTACAGGAAGATGCCTTTTGAGCTCAAAAATGCTGAAGCCACGTACCAGCGCCTTATGCAAAAGATTTTATTAGTCAAATAGGGCATAATTTAGAAGCTTATATTGATGATCTCATTGTCAAGAGCAAGAAAACCTCTAACCATTTGTTAGACCTAGCCGAAACCTTCAATAATTTGAATAAACATGAGATTAAGTTGAATCGAGAAAAGTGTATATTTGGAGTTTCTTTTGGAAAATTGCTTGGTTTTTTTGTTTGTTCTAGAGGTATTGAAGTAAACCTTGAGAAGATTCGGGCCATTGAAGCCTTGAAACCACCTTCTGTAGTGAAACAAGTTCAGGGTCTAACTGGTCGGATGGCTGCTCTCAGTTGTTTAATCTCAAAATTAGGAGAACGTGGTTTACCTTTCTTTAAGGAAATAAGAAAACACGATAAATTCCACTGATCGGTTGTAGCGGATAAAGCCTTTAAAGACATCAAAACTTATTTGTAAAGCCCACCCACACTGGTCTCACCCACCCTAGAGGAACCATTGATGGTATACTTAGTGGCTAAAAATAATGTGGTTAGTGTGGTTCTGGTCATTGAATGAGAATAGGTTCAAAAACCTGTTTATTACGTAAGTGAAGTTTTACACGGGCCTAAGAAGTGATACCCTTAGGTTCAAAAACTGCTTTACGACCTATTAATGCTTCTAGGAAATTATGACACTATTTCCAATCTCATCAGATTACAATACCCTTATCTTTTGCCTTGGGAAATATATTACATAACCAAGAAGCAACTGGTCGGATTGCTAAGTGGGCAGTCGAACTTAGATCATTTGACATTCATTTTGTTGCCCAAACATCAATTAAGTCCCAAATTCTTGGTGATTTTATAGCCGAATGAACTAATAGCGAGTCCTCTATAAAAGAGGATACCACTGGCAACTGGAAATTATACTTTGACGGTTCTCGAGAAATAAAGGGCTTGGGGGCTGGCATAGTATTGGTCACACCTCAGGGTGACCAATTTCAGTACGTAATCCAGATACACTTCCCTACTACCAATAATGTATCACAGTATGAAAGTCTTCTAACTGAGCTCCGAGCAGCAAAATCCATCAGAGTACGTCGGCTTTTAGCGATGGACGACTTGCAATTAGTTGTAAAATAGATTAGCAAGGAATACAGGATGCCTGATGAGGTAATGGCTCACTACCTGGATGAAGCGAGGAAGGAATGCAGGACGCCCGATGAGGTAATGGCTCACTACCTTAATGAAGTGAGGAAGTTGAAAAAAATACTTCAGTGATTTTGAAGTCCAATATATATCGCGAAAAGATAACATCTTAGCAGACTAGTTATCAAAACTAGGATCCTCATGATCAACTGTGCCAACAGGTGTTTTTCTTGAATATTTGTCCAAACCTTCCATAAAAACATCTATAGAAACATCCTCGACTAAAACAGAGGTCAAAGTCCTTGAGTAGAATTCAGATTGGGCTAAATGATTTTAGGCCTATCTAAAAAATGTGACACTGTCCGAGGATATTCATGAAAAAGACATATTAATTCAAAAGGCATGAATATACAAACTTCTCGACAATACTCTTTATAGAAAGGGAACACATAGTGTTCTAATGTGATGTATATCCTAGGAATAGGGAAAACATTGCTTAATGAAATACATGGGAGCTTGTGTAGAGCACATCCTTCATACAGAACATTGGTTGGGAAGGCTTTCCGATAAGGTTTTTATTGACCCACTGCTTTACAAGATGCAATGCACCTTGTAAAAACTTGCGGACAATGTCAATTTCATACTTGACAAGCGCATTTACATGCTAATCAATTGCAAACCATACATTTGTCATGGCCATTTGCGACATAGGGCATTGACATAGTAGGTCCTTTAACAAAAGCAATGAATGGATTTAAATTTTACGTTCACAAAATGGATTGAGGCTGATCCTATAGTTTCCATTACGGCTCAACCAACAAAGAAATTCTTTGTGAAAAACATAGTCACTAGATTCGGTATTCCTAGTCGACTAATTACCGATAATGGATCATAGTTTGTTAGCGGTTTGTTTCAAGATTATTATCATGAAATAGACACAAAAATTTGTTACACTTCTATTGCTCATCCTTAGAGCAATGGAGTAGTTAAACGTGCTAATGGCCAGATTATACAAGGTATAAAGAAACAAGTGTTTGATCATCTTATAAAATGCTCGGGGGCTTGGGTAGACAACCTCTACTCTGTGCTCTGGACCATACGCAGGACGACTAGTAGAGCAACAGGAGAAATACCTTTTTAACTGGTCTACAGAGCAGGAGCTATTTTGCCTAGTGAGATTCATTTAGGATCTACACGAACTAAAAGTCTTGAGTAAAAAATCTTTATTACTCAAGCCATTAGGGGCTAGTTGACGAGGATTAAAAGCTTATTCCTTAATTGGGATTTCAACGGCTAGAAATAATACTCTATTAATGGGCCTGCGGTTTGTAAAGCCCATAATATAGAACGAGGCCCGCACTTAGTTGAACGGTTATGTCTCCGACCAATTCAAATAAGGTGGCTTGTATATTGCTTCACATTGATCGTCCCCGACCAGTGAAATAGTCACCCGACCAGTGACACTGGTCGGAACAAGCTATCTTTCCTGCACATGTTTCTGTGCGGATAATTATCTGACAGATACATGCAACTACTCAAAAGTTATCACTAGAAAAGACACCTTTTGACGAGAAGACACCTTTCGGCCAAATGGCGCTTTTTTGGAGAAAAGTTGTCGCCTCTTCATCGGATTTAAATAGGGAGTCCATTCGCACTATTAAAACAACAAGCAATTGTAATCGCAACGGTAGATTTCTAACAACGTATTTTGTTGAGCCGCTTGGTTAATAAAGAAGCAATTCCTGTATTCTTGTTTTAACGATTTTGTTCGCTAGGAACCCACGATCATCTTTTCGTAAGCTCGATTTATGGACTCATTGGAATTAGTTTTGAAGAACTTGTCACAGCGAAAATGATTGTTCAAACGAATCACAAATTGGACGCGCAGTTTAAAAGATACGCTCATTGGAATTGCCAAAAAAAAAATGTTGCCTCAAAGTACGTGCCACTGATTTGGAGGGGGCGGTCGTCTCATGGGCTAGACGAAATTAACAACCAGGTCGGCATGTGTACGTGGGCGTTCCGTTTCTACATGTGTGCCACGTCTCGCTGTGTCCCATGTCTATGGATGGATTGTGTTGTTTGCCACAAGAGATGTCGATCGAATGTTTAGTCAAGATCAACTATGCGCGTGTTCGCGACAGCAGTCAGTACGAGTGACATATGTATAGAAGAATGCCTACGTATTACTGATATTTCATTTCAGTTTTAATTTATCTATATACTTTGCACTTTAGTCCAAAGGACATCAAATTTGCATTTAGGTCCATAAATCGTCAAAATCTTTAAAAAAAACCTTTTTTTTTTTGTTTTAACTAGGTTGCTACCAACTGGCTGCCATGCCAAGCCTCCCACTGGAGGTGGAGGCATTACCACTTGTTTCCGGTATAGGCGACATGTGGCAAGCATGCAAGCAAAGCCTAGCATGCATGCTGCCATCTAGCACCCTTGGAATACTATTAAGTTGTTGGGCAATCACTACACCTTTAGCACCAGCATGAGGAGAGGGGAGAAGAGCTGCAACATATCCGCTTCTCTTTTCTTTACTAATCTAGAAACAAATCCACTCCTCTTTGCTGACATTCAAGGTGTGTTGAATCCTAAACCATCCCTGCGTAGTGAATGCAATATTGATGTGTTAAATGCATTTGCAATTGATTGACATTAGTACATGTACTACTAGAGAGTTGAATCAATCCAAATGTTACTTAACCTTGTCAACTCATAGTTTATATTGAAAATATGATCGATCATTCGTTCTCCTATTTTCTAATGTATTCTAAATTTATAAAAACAGAAAGAAGAGATAAGTTCACTCTTTGTTATATTAAAGTTCGTGATACATACTACTATGTCGACGTTCTAATATTTAACATGTTAATACCAGATTAGCATCCTTAGGTGGCCAAGCTGGTCAATTTGTTAACCTACTTTGAACTTTGAATTTTTTGAATTTTGAAATTAGAATTGATGACTACATAAAATAGTTGTCACATAGTTTTGGCTAACCTTTGTATTAATTGCACCCCTAGAATAACCAATGGTTTTGATTACCGTTTTGCCTATACTTGTGTACATTCTATGTATGCTTGCATAACACAGCTGTAAACATGTCTCTTGACTCTCTGGCAGCCATTAATTTGTTGCATTTTGTACAGCTAATAGCACATATGAATTGAAAGAAGTTAATATTTTGGATTATATATTCACACTGTCCTTGTTCCGTATATATATATAGAGAGAGCAGTGCTTCAATGCTTTCCTCCTAACAAGTTGCACAAATCTTGAAGCAATCGAAGGGGTAAGTAATCACCATCTACCATTTATTCATGCTTTAATATTTGTGCAACTATAAAAAAAGAAGCATGGAAGCACCTCTCATATATATATATATATATATATATATATATATATATATATATATATATATATATATATATATATATATATATATATATATATATATATATATATATATATATATATGCGTTCTTGTTAAGTGAAAGTAAGCTAATATATATACTCCTACTCCTGGCAACACATGCCCTGCTAGCTACTGTTACATTTGGAGTGTATTATACTATTATATCTTCACACCATTCTCACAATTAATTCCCATTTCTCAGCATAATTCTACAGCATCAAAAGGTAGACCTTCTAAAACAAAGAACAAGTTTGACTTAATATGTTGTCTCCCTCCTAATCTAGTATTCCCTTCAAGGTTAGTATTCCCTTCCCTTGAGATAAAGGAGAGCCATGAGTCGTGAAACCCCCCAGAGTCCAACCTCGATGAACTCTGGAGACTCAAGTACCGACTGCGAAAGAACTTTGTCTGACATTCCACTAGAAGACATTCCCCCAGCAGTGATTGATGCTGAATTTGAGGAGGATGAAACCACATCTGCTATGCCTACCATGCTGGCTATGGAAGGACCAAGAATCCTTGGCAACAAGCCACTAGATGTGGCCCCGTTGGCGATGGTTCGCCTACGCGAACAAGAGGTCCCTGTTCCAGGGTGGTTGAGGGCACATGATTCTTACAAGCATGGGGAATGGAGGGTCTTCTATCGAGAGAGAAGTGATGGGAGGAAAGATATGGTTAGTGATTCCATCCAACAAAGTTCTTTTTTGTCATATTTGATTAGATATATGCATCCTTGCCTTCCCATTTTGATCTGTCTAAGGCAAAGCATTGATATACTGTTCAACATTTTCGAAATTTTTTAGTTTGTCGTTGATCTATATACAGAATATACTTTTGAGAGAATATACATCTAGAATACATTTAATTATTTCATTGGAAATTTATCTTTGATAGCAAAGTATGTTTTATTACGAAAAATCTTTTGGTGTACAAAATTAATAATAGCTACTGTTTCTGTTTATTGTCTTCCCATGCAAACATAGCTTTTATTTCTTTTCCATTCTCTTGATGCATAAGCTTCAGATCTGAAGGTGATTGTTGATATATTGTCCCCTGCATCTATAATACCGAACAAAGAATGTCTGAAAAGGATGAAAATTCTTTTTGAATTTTTACTGGACAAATATTTGGTAAGAGAAATTTTAAGTGGCAAACACACAAATATCGTATACAAGATCTATGGTGTAAATTTTATCAGAAATTTTAAAGTTGGACTCTTTATTTTTTTTTCAGATTATACACATCATTTATGAAAAAAGTATTTTGATATACTTTGCATTTATTACCATAAAATAGAACGGTTCAATGTACTCATGATTTCTGAAAGTTGAGAATCTAGTCTGTATGCAATGTGTTTGACGGCCGGTATTATGATGCCAATGGTTGGCCGGGAGATATATAATCTTCCATTATCTAAAATGAAATTATGATGCCAATGGCTAGCTCATCCATGCATAGTATCTCTAATAAATAAATATTATGACATTGAGATGCTCAAAAATCAACCCTGTTCGGCATAAATTTAGTGCGTAATCATACTTAAGACGTGTTAATAGCAATATACCAAACATATGATGGAGGGACTATTCCATACTAGGGCTAGAAGATAAGACAAATGATTTATGTGAAATGTTATAAGAAACCATTCACAAAAAAACTTAGTTTTGTTTTCTATGTGTTAAACCGAAAGAACAACTGGATACATAGCAACACTTGTGGGAGAGGTCTATTGAGAATCATCGCTTTGATATATCATATTCCTATATATATTAGATTGTTTCTAGGGCCATATTGGGTTTTAGAATCTACTAGCTCGGTAGAGAACTAGATCACAACTACCCATGCTTAACATTTATAAAATTGAGACTAATTATTACATAAATTCATCATTTTTTCTTGTTGAAAAGTTAAAACTAGGTTGATGCTAGTAGGAAATTAACTTACGTACGGTCTAAGTAGAATCACTCCTGTCATATCATATGTATCACAGGATTAGTGTGTAAATGGTTGTAAGAGTTACAACAAAGACTTTTTCTAAACTACACTTGGTGCAATTCTATGACACTTGGGAGCTTCCCGATTCTGATAGTGATGTATATGCTCAGGTGCATGAAAATGAAACTAGAAAAATAAGGATGCCGCCATCACGTACGAGTCACGATTATTGATATGGTCAGCCTTGTTCATGGCGCCATATAACTGATCATCGGCATCATTGTCAACAAAGCTAGTGTAATTAAAGAGAGGGTACGTACACTTTTATAGGGAAAATATTGTGTATGCTACTAGGAGTTTGCGGTATATTGGATCCGCCATTTGGGTTTGCCTGTTACTGTATTCTCCACTGGAAAGTCGTACATTATTTTTCCAGAAGGCAAAACTACTCTCTCTCTCTCTCCATCATCTCGACCTCCAGCTGCCGTAGAGTTTGGCCCTTTGCCATTGGTCACCACGATAACACCTTTGTTATTGCCTCCGTGCCACTCGTCACCCTGACATCACATCCACTGCCGCCGCCACCCTCAGTCGCCATAGCAACGTACCTCTTGGACCTTGCCACTGTATTTGCTCTCCAGGGTCAGCTAGAGAAAGAGGGCACATGCATTGCAAAAGGGCACATTGATTGCAAGATTGCAGGCTAGATATGTTAGATATGCATCGCTGAAATCACCCCCATGCATATATCATAGTCAAAATCTAGCACCACCTAGCATGTAGTTTCGGTACAATTAATGTTGCCGCCGGCTGTCGAGCCTCAATCCAATTTCGCCAGATCTAGCTATATTTTCCAATGAGTCCAGCTATTATGCTTCTTTTCCACTGCTGATGAAAGAGCTAACGAGGTTGCAGCCTCATTGGCCCACCGCCGCCTTGGTCGATCTGGAGCTATCACCCACTGCTTGGAGCCTTGGTCTAGCACCGTTGTTGAACGTGGACCCTAAGTCATCCATCACCTTCACCTCTGGCCAAAAGCTAGCCCATTGTTGCATCTGCCATTGACTGCGGCCGACATCACCTCCACCATCAAACAAAGGGTAATTTGGATCCAGCTTCACCATTGACCGTTGAAAGTGGCATACATCATTAGCTAGTTCCATGTCTTTTGGGTGGCAAATACATGCAACTACACTGAAATTTCAATGACAGAAACAATATATCACAAACTCATCTACATTATTTTTCCCAAATTTTAAAAGGGATCTTGATGGGAAATATATATTTATATTAAGCCATCACCACAATCTTCTAAGGGCATTCAATTTCGACAATCATAAATTGGAGTTGGAGGTTATATTGGATATATATCTAATTGAGCCAAACCTAATATTGGTGCAAATCACCGTATGCAATCAGCATGTAAAATAGATAATAACCATCCATTAACTCCCATTGAGAACCACATGGCATTTTACTCATCTAAGTTCTTAACCCATTTTGTGGCGTGGAATCAAGCAAAGGCCAACTGTCATTTTGTTTAGGAAGTTGGACCTACTACTTGTAAGACCATCTTTGTATGTAGGGATGAAAACGGATCGGATAGTTTCTAACCGATCTGGATATTTTTGGATACGGATTCTGTCGGATCGGATATTTATCGGATAGTATCGAATCGGATACATATATGGATTTTTTTTGTCGGATACGGATATGGATTCGGTAGCTCACTATCCATCGGATACAGATACGGATTCGGATAATCCGGATATTGATGGGTCGGATATCCGGATATACATATGGGCTGGGCCAATAATACTCTTTTAGCCCAAAAAGATTTCTTAATTTCAAAATTATTTTCTAATTTAATTAATCCATAGAGCAAGTTTTAATTATTAAAATTAGCAAACCAACTTCAAAAATTAGGAAAGTTTTTTTTGAGAAAGTCCCAGATAAAATCTAACATTTAAATAATTATTTTCAAGATTTTATCATATTTTAAATTTTCTCAAAAATTCAAACACTGCTATTCTTAATAGGAAAATATTTTAAATAAGTAGCTAAAAATGCATAAAAACTCATAAATACATAATTCATTATTTTAAACATAATTCAACAAAGAATATAAATCATGGGTCATTACATGTAAGTGTTATATACTTTTTCTAGAGACATGGTATCTAAGTATTATCAAACTTTTAGTGTGTTATGTACGTGTTTGCTTCCATTTGTATATCTGAGTAAGGATTACCTTCATTTTGTGTTTTGATCTACGTGTACGATGAACTAATCGTATGTGTGTGATAAACTAAGTCTTATATAATTTTGTTTGCGACATGGTATCTAACCATTTGTCTAAGTGAATGAAAATGCTTATATTTGTTCAATTTTTAATAATGTTTTGATCAAATCAACTAGTTATGTGTTTTCGTTGATTTTTTATGTACAATTTAAGGGGTTATCATGTTTTGATAAATATTCGAAACCGTATCCGATTCGATTCATATTCGATCCGTATCTGTATTCGATATTATCCATATTCGTATTCTTATCCGGATTATCCATATTCGCATCAGAGAAAAAAAAATGAAAACAAATATGATAAACCTATTGTCCACCCGTATCCGATCCATTTTCACCCTTGGTAGGTAACACTCTTGCAACTTTCCACATATAAGCTAATTGATGAGACCCAGAGGCCCCATTTCCCAAGGCCCGTTACTTTGACTTTGTCACGACGCACCAACGAGAGATCATCACCGTGGGGACAAAATTTGCATGTAAGCCTCGTGTCCTTGTTCCCTAGAAAATGTCATGGTAATTTCCTGCCCACCGAGGAACCCAAGTGATTTCTCATCCCTCAAGGCCTCCTGTCGCTCCGTATTTTCTGTTCAAGTTCTACAACGACAACAACAATTCATTGTTGAGTATTAGCCGTACAATTTGCATCATATATGTGAATGCCAATTTATGGGTAGCTAGCTCATGATCAACAATCAGTTCTTTGTATTTATTTTTTAAAACAACTACTCCAAATGAGTCTTGTCAAATGATTGTTGAAATGCCATAGAAGCTAAGATTTTCTATATATATGTTTTGAACTGCCATGGAAGCTAAGAGTTTCTATATATATATATATATCTTGTGGTATACAGGTGGTACACTCGAATTTTCTCCTAGGGTACCCTTGGCATAGTAAATAGGTTTTAGAAACATCTCATCATTGTCCTACTAATGAGTACTTGTTTAACCTTTTGATTTAAATATCAAAATCTCAACTGCAACAGTACAATTAATTTAAGGTAAGTACAACATTATACAATAAATAAGAGGATACATTACAAGCATGTCTTTTGTTGAAATTTAGCGAGGAGCTTTGGCGAATCATAGGATTCGAACCAGGTGGGCAAGGCCATGACATCACCTCTTTACCAACAGGCCACAGGCTGGTTCCTAAAAAGCACAAAAATATAGTCCATTACAAAGAAATAATAAGGGAGAATATAACATCACTCCGGTTACGTGGTAAACGTACATGAAGCAACCTGTGAAGAAAAAGGTGACATGTAAAACTTGCATTACATTCAAGTCATTTAGTGGATAATGAGGAAGAATCAAAATATATAAAATCATTAACATAATTACAAGAAATTATGAAACTACTACAGAATGGTACATCACTATCGCTTCATCTGCGTCGGTTCTTGAGTTTTTAGGAAAAAACGATTATGATAGATGACTTAGGAGGGGTGTTAATAATAATCACTATCGGTTTTCAGGTTAGAAGCGATTGTGATGTAGCACTGGACACATCACAATCGGTTCTAAAAAAAGAACCGATAGTGATGAACATGCACATAACTATCGGTTCTCACATAAGAAGCGATAGTGATGTGATGAAGAAGCAATAGTGATGAGCATGTGCACATCACTATCGGTTCTTTTGTGGGAACCGATAGTGATGTTCATGC
This sequence comes from Otatea glauca, assembly GCA_036346275.1. Taxonomy (NCBI): domain Eukaryota; kingdom Viridiplantae; phylum Streptophyta; class Magnoliopsida; order Poales; family Poaceae; genus Otatea; species Otatea glauca. Next base: position 74,408 of record JAYEVK010000325.1, on the reverse strand, counting down.
TCATCACTATTGTTTCTTTTGTAGAAACCGATAGTGATGTGCATGATCTTCACTATTGGTTCTCACATAAGAACCGATAGTGATGTGCACGTGCTCATCACTATCGCTTCTTATGTGAGAACCGATAGTGATGATCATGCACATCACTATCGCTTCTTACATAAAAACCGATTGTGATGTGTATGATCACATCACTATCGCTTCTTAAGTGAGAACCGATTGTGATGTGCCTCGCTAGGTTATTTATACCTCTCGAGCTGAACTCTCCTCTGTTGTTGTTCCAGAGGAGATTTCTTCGCCGCCACTCGAAAAAACAGTACATATTTTTTTTGGAAGCAATACTTGGGTGAGAAAATTTGAAGTCTCCGCTGTCTCCATGTGATGTTATGCATATAATTCTGAGACAGAAACGAGGCTAAGCTAATAGCATTATGTTGCCTCTATAAGAAACTTTCATTGCATTCTGGTATGTTGCAAGAAAAAGAAGCCATTAATTATTGTATCAAATCCATTCTCGGTTTATATATAAAAACTGATAGTGATTACTATCTGTGTCGGTTTTCATAAAAAACCGATAGTAATAAATTCAAGTGTGTCGGTTTTGTAACGACCCCCATTTTCACATAAATGCAAAAATAAAAATCTCATGTGCATTCCGTTCTAGTCCCATGATCAGTAGTTAGTACGCACATTTTCAACAATTGGAATCACAGGCATACATCATTATATTAAAGCGAAAGCTATTTGTACATAGTATTTTTACAACTCAGAGTATACATATATATATAACACAGAGGAAGCAAAGTCTTGTAGTGTGCCCATCCAACCCTCAGGCAACTGACAAGGCATAAATCCCTAGAAAGATCACTTCGTTAGAGTTCCCGCATCCTGTGACGAAAAGTAAATCTTCGGAGCTTCGCTAACTTTTTCCACCTAAAATAATAGAATAAGCAAGGTTGAGTACTTTCGTACTCCGCAAGACTTAGGTGGTATTTGCAAATGCAATGATGCAAGTTGAATCAAAGGAGGCTTCTAGGTTAATATTTTTGCATAAAGCAGAATTTAATTTGTAAATCAAGTTGTCATTTACAAACGAGATTTAATAAAGCACATTTGACTGATAAGAAATAAGTAAAGCATAAGTAATACTCATAGCCCTTCGTGAGCATTGAATAATTCAATGATCCAATAATCCATTCCTGCCATAACCATTCCTTTACCAACACATAACCATTCATCCAATAATCCAATCATGAAGTCCAACAATGTCGGTCCTTGACATAAAGTAATAGATGAGAAACAAACCTCCAACCAAAACCCACTTTTAGAAAATATCAAAGCATTTAACTAGTGCCAGTTCACCAAGTTTCCCATAACCGCGGGTACGGCTAATCGATTAAATTTACACTCTGCAGAGGTGTACAGCTTTACCCACAAGAAACGGCTGACTCTTTGAGCAATCGATATTTAGCACACTTCCTTTGGTGTGCCGCAGTGAGTCATAGCATAACCGTTACATTACATAGATCTAACTTTGCACCAGCACCGGTGACGAAAAACCCTTGCTATGGCAGAAGAAACACATATATAAAACAGGGTATCATCATCATCATAAAAACAGTCGGGCACCGTTTCTCCCCATAGCAAGGCGTACACCGTTATATCAGCAAATGTTGTTCCCAACACCTCGGTGTGGGCACCCTTTCAAGCAAACCTTGAAAGGAGAGCTCGTACTACTTCGGCCTACCAATGTGCAAAGTTAAAACTACATAACTTAATAGGTTAAGGCTGCCCATAACGGCACCTGTGGTTGTATGAATTTATCTTGGATCATACAACACTATGTTCGGTTCTTAATCCGACACGGGCAATAATCTCCCCCTAAGTACAAGTCCATCTCTTGCACAACCGGCTATTGCCAATAATTGCCCGCATCTAAACCATAGTTTTTATTTTGGGATTTTTAGTCAAAATACCAATAAACAACATCATGTCATAACCAACCATTTTCAATTGTCAAGAATCAATTTTGATGTGATCATATTCAACGTTGGTTCTAAAGCATGGCTAAGCATGGTTAATAATCACATATACCCAAGTTGATATTATGTATTGTCTAACCCATTTATATGGTTGTCAAGGTTCACCTGTCCATACTTATCAAGGAAGTTTCATGAGACAACAGGTATATCTACCAGTACCACAAAATAGCGTATTTACAGAAAATAATCGCATGCATGAAACATTTTGATAAACACAATGAAAATTAAATACTGGGATCAATATGATCAAAGGGGGTGCTTGACTTGCTTAATCGTTGTTTACGATGAAGTCGCGGTCGAAGCCTGTGTTGCCGACGACGGAATTAATGACGTCGGGTTCTACACGTCGTTCAATAGAAATATAGCGAAACAACAATTTCAATAAGGGCAAAAAGAAGACAGATAGTAAATCAAATAAAATATGCTATAAGAAACAGACGCATATTCTTTTAAAGATTATTTATTCTTGTTTTACGAATTCAAGAGGCTAAAATTATGTATTCTTGTATTTATAACTTTGAATTATAGATGCTAAAATTATTCGGATTAATAAAAGTAAACATTAGTTAAAGGTTTTGTAAACAATTATTCATTTGTTGCGCTTTCAACGACCTTATCATTTAATGGTTTTTAGTTAGCAAAATACAGATGCAAAGCAAGATGAAATTAGAATATTTTTCCAGATTATGGTAGTATTAACTTTGTAGAGGATTACTAAATTGATTTTGTAAATTTTAGTGTTTAAACGAGATATTTTATTTGTTGCCGAAATATCATATATGGCAATAAAGTTAACATTTGAAACTAGTCAGATTCGTTTTTCGTTTGCGGCTACACTACACATGATTATTGATTCATTTTTCTGGTATTAGCAGGCGATAATTCTAGAAGTGTTTTAAAACAAATTTTGCATTATTTTGCTTTTAGCCACGATAAATTATACGTACATCTATTGTTGTCATTTGCATTTCCTTTTATTAAAATAATGTAAACTATGTCTTATTCTAAATATTTTTACATAAATAAGCTTCTACTGATTCTGGAAGCTTATAAAAAATATTTAATTATTTTATGAGTTATTATATACATATTTTTATTAACGGTTATATTAGTTCTTATGGATATTTGCAAAGCAAATTATTTACTCAAACCAAAAATTAAATGTTTTTGCATATTTGAGCTTCTTATGGTCTCAGCATCATATAAATTTTTTTTTGTTATTCTAAGAGTTATATTGCACAATTATTGCATTCTTGAATATTTAATATATTGAGAACAACTTTTTATAGAAAATAATTCAAACAAAGATGATATTGAAATATTTTTATATATTTGGGTTCCTGGTAGTCTCATGATTCCAATAAAATTGGTTTTATTCAAGTCTTAGTTCATTTGCATTATTTATATACATAGCCTATCTTTTATCTTTTTCTTTAAATTTGAAATTCAAATTTTTCTAGAGTTCTTATTCAAATTATTTTTGCATATTCTGAAAGTACTTGATTTTATATGAATATAGAAATTTGTTTCACTTTATTTGGATTAAAAATTAACAAGTTATACACATAAGAAGTTAGCTCGGTTATGGAAATTCCAAGAAAAACAGAAAATACGTTTTCTTACTGAGAAGGCGTCTTTTCGCGTTGAACTGGCTTGACCTTGAGTCACTGACAGAAGGGCCCCACCGGGCAGCGACATAGAACAGGGCATCGGCTAGGGCTCACCGGCGATGGAGCTCCGGCGATGCTCTGGCGAATGCGAGGGCAGAGGGAGCACGAGCTCGGAAAGGCGACTCGAATGGTGGAACCCATTCGGTCGGAGATGAAGCAGAGAGGTGTGCCACCGAGCTTCAAGCGGTGGCGCTAATGGTGGGTGGTCGGGAGTGAGAACCAAGGAGCGGGAGCTCGAATGGGTAAGTGTTTTAGCTTCTAAGGATCACAAGGAGTCCATTTTGGTATCTCACTTGCGCGGAGGATGACCGGGGAGCTCCGCCACCGAGCGGCCGAAGTTGGAGATGAAGGCGCACGGCGGCGGCTTGATTTCGCATGAAGAAGGTTAAATGTTTTTGAGGGGTTTTGATTCTTATATCTCCCTGATGTTATGGTTCAAATCGATTTGGATTTGGCTGAGAGCTTCATCCGAATTTTGATCTTGCCTAAGCTTTGGAGCTTTCGAAAATGGAGGAATTGGGGGATGAATCAAGGTGTTTGGCTCGAAGGAAAGAAGAGGAAGTAGAGGGGGATGATGCGCGGCTTCCTGTGAACTCAGGGGCGCAATTTATAGGCGAAGGGGATGAAGTGGATGAGCTCTGCCTCGGTTGCGAGCTCGCCCAGATGACTTCGGTGCTTGCACAGGGAGAAGCATGGGGCGTAGCGGGAAACACGGAGGGGACGACCACGTGGCGGCGGCGTGGCACGGGAGCATTGGCCGGGCGACGTCAGTTGCAGAGGGTGATGCGAGCTACAGCGGACGGCAGTTGCGGCGGTGCGCTTTGCTTCGGGGAGCCAGAGACCAGAGGAAGAAGAAGGCTGGGAGAGAAGGCTGACAGGTGGGCCAGCACACGAAGCTGGGTCCACATGGCAGTGTAAGCGGGGTGGACTTCAAGCAAAATTTCAGACCAGAGTGAAGATAAGTTCACTAAATCAGTTACCTATCCAATCATACAATTAATGAGAAATTTACTACATGTACTAGAGCTAGTTTAAAACCTAACATAAAAATTTCAGACCTATTGTACTCTGTATAATTTATAAAGATTCGACAAGCCATCATGCACAAAATTGTGTTTTCTATTTTATATTTATCAGAGGACTTATATTTTATCAAAACTTTTGAACATTTTATAGGAGTTCCCTTTGTCATATAAGCCTTCAATAAAAATTTAAATTTAAAATATTTTGTATTTAATTTATAAAAAATCTGAGATTCTGATTCCTTGATTTTCAGAAATTTTGTTTTTGAATTTTTAAATATATTAAAAATGATTATTTATTTTTAATATTTTTACTGTATATGACTCTATATAGGGTGAAGATAATATAAAAAAATTCACATCGAATTTATGGCAATTTAATTCTGACATAATTACTATTACTAGTCATGATTCATTAATTAGGCATTTATTGTATATAATGATTACTTGGCTTAAAACAAATTCAGAAGAAGGACTCTAGAGATCTCTCAAGATTAGGCAGGTATTTTTATAAATTTTATTAACATAATCTTTTATTATTGTTATTCATCTATTACTTATAAAGGTTTTCCATTGGAGCAAAAATCAAGGAAAATACAGAAAAAATCAGAAAATGCAGAAAAAGCATTAATAAATTTAATTAAATTATAAAATTTAATTTCTCACTTTATTTTAATTTTCAGGATGTTACAGGTTTTCATAGAAAACCGATAGTGATGAACTTTTATCGTATGGGTTTTCATAATAAATCGATAGTGATAAAATTTCACATCTGTGTCGGTTTTCATATAAAACTGATAGTGATCCAAACTCCAAGATAGCTCAACCAAATTACCTATTGTGTCAGTTTTTTTAAACTGATAGTAATGTTGCTCACCATCTGTGTTGGTTTTTTAAAAAACCGACTGTGATGTCGTTGTATTTACTGTCGGTTTTTTAAAAAACAATGATTGTGATTCAATTTTCTTTCTTTACAGTTTTTTAAAAAAAATCGATTGTGATGTAATGTTTTGTACTGTCTTTTTTTTGGAAGAACCAACAATGATTGTATCGTTTGTGTCGGTTCATGTTATAAGCCTTCTTCCTCTGCGCCCCTTTCGTCAAAGCCTCCCTTCGGCGCCCCTCTGCTTGAAAACCCTAGCCATCTTTGGCCCCGCGCCGCCCTTCACCCCCGCGTCGGCCGTCGACCCGGTGCCGCCCCACTCCTCCCATCCACCCCACGCGGCCCGTCGACCCCGCGCCTCCCCTCTCATTGCTTCTCAGGTGGCAAGATAATTGTTTTTGAATTCATATTTACTGCTGTATACTGTATGCTCTGATGTAAACGAAAATTCTTTTTTAATGATTTTTCAAGTTCCTAACAACACGATTCACTATTGGGGTTTAATTTCTACTCCATTGTCTTGATTCAGGATTAGGATTAGTACTGTTTATTTTCTTTCCATTTGATAGCTTATTGTTGTTAAGGAATTCATTGGCAGTTGACAGTACTCTTCAGTTTTAAGAATAGCATTGCAGATGGTAGAACAAATTTGTTGAATCAGAAGTAAAATCTTCAACTGATACATCATACATGAAATATTTACTGATATCCCGTAAAAGAAAAGAACTTACTGAAGAACCAATAAAAACTGATACATCTGTCTATATCAAATACTTGTTTTTTTTCCCTTTTTTTCTTGTGTCTTGGTAACTGAAGAACCAATAAAAACTAAAGAGAGATAATTCACACAATTAGTTAATCTTTTACCAAACACTCAACTACCTTCCCTTACATCGAGTAGTGATGTCGAGGTAAAATTGCACACTCTGAAGTTTGAATTGTACATATATGTAACACTACTCATTGGAAGCTTCCTGTCTTACCTTAATTGCTACTGGTCAACAATCTAATATTTTCCCAAAAAGATGAGTAATCCCAGAAGTTGAGTGCCAGTCAGATGAACAAGGCACTGATTTTGGCATGTGTCTTGTGAAGTTTGAACTGCAATGAAGAGGAGAAATCTAAACAGAGCACATTTTTCACTTGGTCTACTGCATATAGCCATATATTCCATCCAATTTGCATGTACCCTTTCTCAAACATGTCCTGAATCTACTGATCAAACAACTAACTCTCATATATGTTGAGCTCAGTATTGTACTAGGCACCTGCTACAGCCTCACTTTAAATTATGAGAGGTTATCATATTTTCCTTTGAAATAGAGACTATTAAGCATAGTAGATTAGTGCTGGCCAAACTCTTGCCTTGTTAGCATTCCTGTATACTTAAATTCAGTTATGAAATTTCCTGCTTGGATAGATGTGCATGGTGTTTTTGGGAGGGTGCACAAATGAGAAATAGCACACCCTCTCATCACTATCGCTTCTTGTAAAGAACTGATAGTGATGATGGACTCATCACAATCGCTTCTGTCTCAGAACCGATTGTGATGAGGGCCTCATCACTATCGATTTTTAGCAAGAACCGATTGTGATGATGCTTTTATCACAATCGGACAAAAACCAACTGTGATAGTACCGCCTCATCACTGTCTAATGACTTTGTATCGCCACCAGAACTGACTGTGATGACAAAAAAGAACCGATTGTGATATACATTCCTGTAGTAGCAATCGAAAACAATATGTAGTTTCAGCAAAGGTAATCTCATAACAAGCAAATCGTCTGGTGATTCAACCAATGCTGAGCTCCTTGAATGGACAGTACCCACATATCTCACCAACGAGGTTGAAGTCGAATGCAGGGACCATATCCAACAAGAGCCAATTGGGAGTATTCCTTTGATGTGTCTTGGCCCCATAACCACACCTCTAATAAGAGCTCAACATCTTATCAGCAAAATAGGCTGGAACTCCTAATGGATCGATTAAAACAATCTGGATGCAAAACAAAGGGCAGGAAATCCAAAATGAGATCAAAACAAAGAAACATGACACTAGACCAATATAATACAAAAAATAAAGAAAATGTCTATATTCCAATTCCCTATTGAACCGAGCTTTGTGAATGGATGCATTGCTCTAACCTTGGTTTCAGCTCATGTGCTTAGCGAAGCTAATTTAGTGCAGCAGGATGGTAAATTTGTTGGGCATATTAAGTAGGTGGAAACCCTCTTTACACATACAAAAGTAGCATACTGAGAATCTAGAATCACAATAAGCTCTTAAAATTGGATAACCTTCTATATTGGCCAAGTAGCCTGCATAGTGGAGGTAGAAATTTTCACCGCAAGCACATGAAAGCAAGATCTTTTTCATTATATAAACATTTTATAATAATATTTAAAACTTAAAGACTACTTCAACTTATGCTTAAAAATAACCCCTTTTTTGCCACCCACCATGTGTGGCGTGGCAAATGAATAACGCGAACACAATCAGTAGGGGCTTGAAATATAAAAATGTTGATATTGCATAAATACATATTCTATTTATGAACTGAGATGTCACTATATTTGGTTTTAGTAAATTCAACTACCAAATGAAGAATCTTTCTCAAGTGTATATGTGATGACAAAACATTGACAAACAATGCAGGTTCTATATATCTTAGAGATGCGTTCTTAATTGTTTTGTTTAGTCACTCACATGTCCTTATGAACCTTTAATTTTTCTCTTTCCAAAATATTTATTTTGAATATAAAAATCTCCATATGGGTTATTAGACTAACAATAAAAGGAAAAGGCCAAAGTACCTGAGTTGCCCCAAGTAGTGCATATTTTACGTATATTTTAACTCATTATTAGCTTGAGCCCGCTATTTTAGTTACATATGATTGATGGAAAGTTCCACCTTTTAATGGAAATTGTAATGTTTTCTCGTAGTTTTACACTCATCGGGAATATTGCAAGAAGTTCCGCTCGGTTCCTGAAGTTAAATTGTTCCTGAATGCCAAAGGAACAAACCAACTGTTCAAAGGGAAAAACTACGAAAGAAGGTGAGCTTTGCTATTTTCAGAAATGCATTTGTCCTCTTTTAGAATAGGTTCCTACTTGTACTTTGAAAGTTGGCAATTTACAATTTCAATTTTAATATATATGGGTATGGACACGTGCACAAGATTGAAAGTATAGACTGTAAACTGCCTTTTAAGTTTTATAGTATTGGTGGGTATCTGCAAAAGCTCAACAATACAAGTATATATATGCACCGTGCAATTTTCTCTCTTGTTATCTACAACGCATTTATGTATATTGTTATATATAATAATTTTAAATATTATCTTGATACATTTATATATTTTTGGTCTATGCAGAAGACAATTGATCCCAATGGTCAAAGCCATGGTATGAACTTCAACTATACAATTCTGAATACTTTACTTCACAAACTAACGTGATATGTGCTGTCATTGTAATTTGTAAAGTCATTTAGAAAATTTACGTCAAATTGAAATAAGTTACTATGCCATTGTGCTGTTATTTGAAGAGCTTTCTTTTTGTTAGAGTACTGAAGCATTTTTCTCTTCTAGAGAATTATTATTCACCCAATATTTGGAAAACAGGTGCAAGGAAATCTAATGGAGGAAGGGCTGCCAGTACCAGAGGAATTAAGGCTACCAGTACCAGTAGAAAGGATTTAACTATTGGAAATCGTCGCCTGATGCCAGATATGCCAGTGGGTTTTCTGTAGCTTCTGAGATATGTCAATTTTCAGGAGGGGAATAACAGCAATTGGTCTAGTAGTAGGCTATAAACTGCCATATGCCTAATGCCATGTTTTCCTTTAAGAATCAGTGCATCACACCAAACCATATGACGCTTCTGATAGAGGAAACTACCTTTACATATTGATGTTTGCTTATTGTGACTTGAGTTTCGTACCTTAAACTGGAGGTCATGTTGTTGCTTCCATAAAACTATGTATTGTGTTCGTGACAGTTATGTCAATGTAGTTTTCGTTGTGAGAAGTCATCACTGGTTGCTCTTTTCTCATGGGAGGTTGCATCATTTAATGGATGATTTCATATTTGCTCCATGTGTTACATATTTTAGTGTGCCTCATGCTTCATCTAATTATGCACTTCACAGTCATGTATTGATATTTGGTTATGTGATTGGCAGTGATTTTTTTTAATGGAAGTTGCGTCATATTTGATGATTTTATACTGGTCATTTATCTACTCTGTGAATTATTTTGTGTGCCTCATGCTGGAGCTAATGCACTTCAATTCATTGTCATGTACTCATGCTTGCTTATGTGACTGTGCGCTCTTCAAACTTTAGTACAGTTTGGTGACAATATATCAGGGAGTATATTTGTTGTATCACATATGTCAAGTTATCACCAGCCATGCTATTTTTTAATGGACATTGCATCATTTTGTGTTACAAAATGCACGGCAATAATATAGGATCAAAGGAACGGGGGGACAGATTTAACGTAGAAAACCCTTTTGGGAAAAACACGGACGCACGAAAGCAAATATCACTATATGAGAATCGAGATGTTTACAACGAGACTATATTTTCTTTTCTCTCATCGTGCTTGCCTTTTTTTGCCTTGCTCTATTCTATAGACTACAGGAACATATTTATAATGGAACATAAAAGACTCTATATAGGAGTAGAATTCTGAATTGGAGTAGAAAACAAATTCGTATCACACTCAAACTCAACAATCTCCATCTTGAGATGAATTCGCTCTTGTAGCCGAAATATCAAGTCTTCCAAAACAAGTCTTCATCAATAGACCTTGTGCCTCGAAAGTCCATCAGACTAATCAGAATAAGAAATACTGGAATAGTCTTATTGAAATGCTTCTTGCGGAGCAAAATTAAATAAACTACTAGTAGGTCCAAACACACAGCTATCAACAAAGCAGACAAAGAAATCTGAATCTTCAATAATTCATAACCCTAGTAAAGTCTGAGTCCATGCAAACTGGCTTTCTGATTCAAATGCTTAATTATCAAACGGCATTAGCCAAGATATCACCTATGGTGTTGGATTCATAGCAAAGAACTCATATCATAGATATTTGACATGCTCCATCTGGAACACAAAATTCGCCGAACCATGCCAATTAGAGAACAACTTGCATGTGTATGTATCATATACTTCAAACTGCTGAATCCAAAGGTAATTAAACACCGTGATATGTTTCAAACTGTTCCTATAAAACTATCAGGATGAAAGAAATTCTTGTGCCATCAGTAACATACCAAATTTTGCTCACAAATTAATATTTAACAAGATATTTTCCTGCACTTAGCATGAATTTCAAAATTTTCAACATTTAAGAAAATGCTTTTTACACTTTCTAGCTGTTGTCATTGAATTTTGAATATTAGTTCAAAATCGTTAAGTCTAGAAATATTTTATTCAGGTTCTAAATAATCTAAAGTACATCTCCAAAATGTTTTATGAATTTTTGAGTTGGGTTGTTATTTTTGCGAAATCAAACAGTGTAGCTTGTATTAAAAATAGCTATGATGAAAGAATTTCTGATAAAAATCTAGGACTATTAAAACTCTGGAAAATTTACAAAACATCATTGCTACATCAATTGCATCCACAAATATTTTTCATAATTTTGGGGGCTGTGCAACTATGCCTAAAAATTCAGCCAAGATTTCTGATCCAAAACCAAATTTCAAATATTCCTCCTCTCTCTTACTAACAACCTAGGCCCGCATGTCAGCCCTATGAGCTGCATTTTGCCAACTGCCTTCTTCACACAAGGATGACAGGTGCAAAGTCGTTTTCTCTCTGCACCCCTCTCCCTCGCCGCTGACAATCTGGGCCAACTAGTAGGTCATCTTCTCCATATGGCTTGCAGCCATGGTCGAAGCTTTCCCAGGCCGCCTGGTCACATTGCCTGCTTGCCAGCCGACCCATACCATCGATCACCACAAGCACCCTGCCCAATGCCACTGTTGCGCCGCTGGAGGACCGAAATGGTGATCAGAGGAGGCGGGTGACTGATCCAAATCTGAAATTTCCCCACTCAAAAATGATTCAACCAAGCCCACAAACAAATCAATCAAAAGGAGCAAATTAAACGGTGGAAGATTTCCTTCAAGTCTGGTATGACCAGCCTCAAGAACTGCACGAAGAACACAGCCAAAAATAGCACGAACTCAAAAGCTAATTCGAGGAATCTTTAGATCGGCTGAACAAAAACTCATGAAACTTGATAGATGTGATCTTAAGGATGTCAGAAACTTATTCCAACCTTCAATCGCAAGAATTAACATCAAAGTTCTGACCTTTTTACCCTGAAAGGAAAAACACACCAAGTTCAAGCAAAACACAAGAACTTGATCTTGGACTTGCTCGTGAGGTTTTGATAATCAAGATGATCTTGGATGACCTCCCACTTGTCACAGTAAGCAAGAACTAAAGTCAATATCTCCATAAACACGATCTATAAGAATGAATCACTCAAGAATACAAGATCGGTTTCTTACAACAAAAACGCAACAATCCTTCGAAATAAGCGGCAATAGCAAGTAGAAGGGGAGGCAAATCCAAATTGTATATGAGAGATTGCAAGAATGTAAGTGCGAAATTTAAAGGCTTGAAAGTAAATTGCTGAATTTAATGCGTAATGTAAATTCAAGTATGATAGAAAGTGCTTTTGTATTTCTGGAAGGAAGGTTTACAAAGCATCACAACAAAGTGGGCAAAAAGCTCAAAGGAGTCAAAACCTCTAAATCCTTCACCAGCAGAAAGGCCACCCCTTCCCTTTTATTTATACTACTCTTGAGTCACCCTCTACCCTTGGATGAGTTCCTTCTACCCTAAGGACCACCATCAAGGGTCAGGATGACTCACACACACAACCTTACATGGGTTAACCCGAAACCCAACAACTACACCAGGTTTTCAAGGCCTACTAACCAGACCCGCTACTCTATCACCTAGACCGCAATCCGACAGCCCTCCTTGATTCGAGTAGCTCATAGCTAGCATCTCATCCATTCCTTGTCTTCTAGGTTCGCAGCAACTCCGTCTCCGATCATCTTCCGGCGATCCTCGACCGTTTGGACCTCCGACGCACCTCGCCTAGTCATGGTCATCCTCCGCCTCACCATGACCTAGCACCGTCGTCCTGCAACCATCAAAAACAAGGAAACACACACATAGCATTGCCCACTTTGCTCAAACTCGAGTCGATGAGTCGATATCGAGCATCGAGTAACCATACTCGATACTTATCGATTCTCACTCTACTCGAGTCACTGGACCACAAGCCGACAGGGCATTACTCAACCTAACCCGTCGTTCAACCTGGCAGCATCCCTACTCGATACTTCTTAAACCTCACTCTACTCGAGTCACTCGACAACTGGTATTTGACCAGCCAAAGTCTATACCACTCGAGGTCTAACCACTGGTCCTCAATCAGCCAAAGTCCAGACCACTCGAGGTCTGACCACTGGTCTTTGCCTAGCCAAAGTCCAGACCACTGGTCTTCGACCAAGGCAGACTCAAATCAAACTCAACCTTGAGCACCAAAAGCTCGAATACAGTCAATTCCTCATCCCACACTTGGGTAGACCTCCACATGGTCTTTCATCTGCCTATGAGCCGCTACCAAGCGCGAGAAAACTAGGAATCATGAGCTCGTCCGAGAGAAGACGATGAGGACAATCGCCGATCTCCCCCTATTTAAGCCCACATACCTTGCCATTCTTCCTCACCGTGTTGCAACGAACTCATTTTGCCTGGTTGATGCTCCACTAAAGTAACGTCCTTTCTTGGTGAGCTCTAGCCTTGAAGTCAGTGTCACTTTGTGCCTTGTTTCCTTCTCTTCAAAACCCCTCAATCAATTTCATTGATCATGTAGTCTAGCATTGGCTCAAGTCTTATTCCCCAAATTTGGCCACTGCTATGAGCCCCTGTCTTGAACATAGTTCTTCAGAGCATCTCCGTGAGGTGCCGAAGCTAATGGTGCCTTCCATTCTTGCTTGTACACTAGCTGAGTTACCACTACTATAGAATGATACAACACTATCTCTTCATCTAGGTCGGTTCCTAACTTTTCAGGAAAAAATCGATAGTGATATATGATTCGGCGTAGGTGAGAAATGTAGTGCAAAACTGGCACAACCTAGAAACCGCCTAGTAATTCGGTTTCGGACAAAGATTGTATATCACCTGCTTACAGCAACAAAAGACAGCGGAAGTAGGTTAGAACAAATAATACATGGCCTATTGGCTGAAATAATAGGTACGCAGTAGGCTACAGGCCCAAAGTTTGATTTACAAATCTACAATTGAGAACAAACCCACAGGAAAGGCCTGAGTGTGGTCGTGACCCTATATGCCATCATTGTCGAAAGCAAGGTAACCAAGGGACGATCTTCTTTTTCATTTTCTGAATAAACGTCAACAAGCAAGGTTGAGTACAATTATGTACTCGCAAGAGTGTATGGAAATAAAATACATGCAAGGTCAGTCCAAGGATATCAAGCCACTACACTAAGTTTTATTTTCAGCATAAAGCAGATTTTATTTGCAAGAGAGTAGTTCATCAAACGGTAATGGAATTGAAAAAAGCACTTGATATGAAACTAATAACAGTAAGTAAAGTTCAATACCATCATTTCACAACCCTCTATTTAGAGTATATTGCAAGGGAAAGAAGCAAAAGTCTTGTAGTGTGCCCATCCAACCATCAGGCAACTAACAAGGCATAAACCCTAGAAAAACTCGCTAACATAATTCCCACAACCAGCGTCAAAGTATATGTCATCTGGAGGTTCGCTATCTTCACCTAAACCAACAAATAAGCAAGGGTGAGTACTTTCGTACTCAACAAGACTTAATGTGTATTTGCAAAATACAGTAATGTAGGCTATGTCAAAGGAGGCTTCTACGGTTAATTTGCATAAAGCAAAATTGAATTTGTAAATCAAGTAGTAATTTGCAAACGAGATTTGATAAGAGCAAGTTTGAAAGGTATGAAAATAACAAGTATGTAAATCATAAAGTATCAACTCACGTTCTCCATGAATGTGAGAATCGCACCATTTGCAATACATGGCATAAATCCAGTTCTTGTTAACACATGGCACAACAAATGATACCAATACTTGCCAACATATGGTATAGTATTGAATCATCTGCAGGTAAGCTTTCTAAAACAATCCTTTTGAAAATAAGGAAACATCTAACTATATGATGACTTCACCAATTACCCTTGATCATGGACGCGCTTTTCAAAAATATTTAAACTCTACAGAGGTGTACAATTTTACCCATAAGTCATGACCTTTTCTTTTTGCCGCAATTTTCACACTCTTAGCATGTGGCCGAATGTTCATAATGAAAACCTTTATATTACTTAGGTTAGCTTTGCACCAGTCCGTGACGACAAACCCTTCCTATGATGGTAGAAGATATGTTTACACCCATTGTACTCTCAACAGGCTATTCTTGATGAGTCCTCACTTCCCATACTCTAAACCAGCAGAAGATATTTGTACAATGTTGTACTCTCAACAGTCGCTCCTATCGAGTCTCCACTCCCCCATCATAGCAAGGCGTACACCGTTGTATTGGTATGCATTTACCCACACCTCTTTGTGGAAGCCCCTATGAGCAATCGGTCTTAGAAAATCCATACTACTTCAACCTTGGGGTTGTCCCATACCAGCACTTGTGGTCGTACATGTCCTTGGCCTGAAAGCAACCAATAGTTCGGTCCTTAATTTGACCCGGGCGATAATCTCCCCTACACTACATGCAAGTCACATACACCTTCGGCTATTGCCAATAACCACCCGCGTCAAAACCATAGTTTTATTTTTATTTTTAACCAAAATATCAACAACCTTTAATCATGTTCAATATCTTTAATTCATAAAGAATAACATGTTTCTTTATTCATTATTCCATTATTAAGCATGGCTAAGAAAGATTAATATGCAATCACATATACCCATGTTGATATTATGTATTGTCTAACCTTATTCTAGAGTTATCAAGGTTCACATGTCAATATTTATTAAGAAAGTTCCATGAGATAATAGGCGTATCTACTGGAACCACAATATAGCAAATTTACAGAAAATACGAGCATGCATAAACAGATTTTACAAAACAAAACAAAATTAAAACACTGGGATCAATATAATCAAAGGGGAGCTTACCTTGCTCTGCTGGTTCAGGTATTGACTCGAGGTTGAGGTCTTCAGTGGTAGCTTCAATTGCGTCGGCGTCTACATGTTCGTACCATATGACAGCGATAAGAAGCAATAACAATAAGAGGCAAAATAAATAAAATGAAACCAAATTCAAAATGAACTAGAATTGAAGGTTCTAGTGATAAAAACATTTTAATTACTGACTTCTTATTATTTAAGTTTGTTTATTTGTTTTATGGATTTTAGGGTTTATATTACACAAGGCTATGCTCTTAGTAGGATTCAGATGCAAAGCACATTTAATTAGAATAGTTTCTACAGAATAGGATGGTCTTGCCTTAGGGAGCATTTCAAAGCTGGTCCTATTGGTATTAGTGTTTATTTGCAATATTCTATTCATTTCCTAATCTTAATTATTTTTGAATTATATGTTATAAGTGGTTAGATTTCATTTTAGATTTGCGACTACAATTTACATGTTCATGAAACTATATTTGGAGCATTAGCTGGTCTTGACCCTAGAAGTGTCTTGAAACCAATTTTTCCATCTTTTAGCTTTTATTTGTGAAAATTATTAATGTTTCTAGTTTTTATGTGCATAGAAAATGAAATCTATTATGAACTTAGTTCAAACTAAATCAATCATGAAATTGTTTTTGCAGATTGAGAGAGTCTTGACCTTTAAGACTTGTCCTACATGATCTAATATTTATTCATGACTTTATATATATATATATATGTATATATTTATTTATTTGTTCATATCTTGCACCCTTAAGTATATTTATCACATGAAAGCATGTGTTGATTAAGGAGTTAGGTACAGACTACGTAATCATTTTTGTATCATTAGGTAGTCTTGGCCTATAGGACATTTTAGAACTGGTTTTTCATATATTAATGTATATTTGTAATAGCTATTTATATTTTAGCTTTTTCTATATGGAAAGTAATTCTAATTAGGAACTTGGTTCAGACTAATATAATCATTAGATATTTTTGTGGGATTGGATGATCTAGACCCATAGGATGTTTGAAAACTGATCCCACAAGTAGTATTATTTATTTGTGACATTCTATTTATATTCTTTTCTTATGTACATAGAAAAAATTTATTTATAAATTGGATTCAAACTTAACTAAACATGAAATATTTTTGAATATACAGAGTTATCATGGTCTAAAAATGGTATAGTAATTGGTTGCACTCTAATTTGTCTTTACATGCACTAGTTATAACTATTTTGATTTCTATACATTGAAAAACAATCTATTTTCAAATTTAAATCAAACTAGATTCAAATCTAAATATTTTTTCATATTTAGAATACTCATGATCTGAGGAATATTTTAAAATTGTTTCATGATTTAAGGATTTATGGTTTATATATTTCTAATAGTAACCGTATTAGGATTTACTCAAGTTTTAATTCAAATAATTCAAACTGAGTTTAAAAATTAAATATTTTTGCACATATGGGTTTCTTACAGTCTCAGGAGAATTTAAAAATTTATTTCACATTTATTTTTAAGAGTTATGGTTTTCATATTTACAAGTGTCCTTAATAGGGTTTGTACAAATTTAAATTCAATTAATTCAAAATTTAAATAAAAAATAAATATTTTTGCATATTCTGAAATTTTATGATTTTATATGAATTTTTAAATTTTCCTCACTGGATTTGAACTTATATTGCAAACGTTATTAAAGTTTTAAATCTAGTCGGTTTGGAAAATTCGCAGAAAATGGAAAATTACGTCTTCCAAATAGGAAAGCATATTTTGGCTTTTTGAGCCTTTCCTGCTTGGATCCGCTTGCGGCTAACAAGCCGTCCCATTGCGCAGCTGCACAAAACAGGGGAGTGTGGTCGTGGTGCTCATTGCCGGCGGGAAAGGGGCGACGCGGTCTGGCCATGGGCTTGGTGAGCATGAGGGTGGCTCGGGGATCTCAGAGTATGGTTCAGTAGCCAGGGAAATTGGCCAAAGCAGCCCAGCATGGTGCAAGGGTGATGGTACTGACGGCGGTCGACCGAATAGGAAGGAGAAGACATGCTTGAGCTCGAGTGACAGGGGATAAGCATAAAGGGACCACGGGGAATCCATTTTGCCACTTACCTCGGTCGGAGAATGGTTGGTCAGTTCTGCCACCGTGTGACTGGCTTGGGGAAGAAGACTCTGTGGCGGCGGGGTTTCAGGTTATCAGAGCTGGAGTTGAGCATGGGTAGATGATCACTGGGTATCAGTGATGCTTCATGCCGAACCAATTTGGAAATGGCTCACCTAGCTGGCTAATCGGGTTTCGGCTGGAGCCTTAGGGCTTGCTGGTGCTGGTGATCCTTGACAGTGCAAAGGCTTAGCTCAGAGCTTGGGGAGGTTAGGGGTGAGGGTGTGGTGCCATGGGCAAGCTCGGCTGGCACATTATAGGTGAGATAGGCGGTGGCACAGGGTTTGAATGGCGGAGCTAGGATGGCGGCCAGTCAATGCAGTGTGCGGGTTTTTCAGGAATTCAACGGTGCAGGGCATGGCCGGAGCAAGGAATGGCCGTGGCAGTACGGCGCTGAATCAAAACTCGAGTTCACACGGCACTGGGTGGAGTCTTCGTGCGATAATCCTCTGTTGTGGCAGCAAAATCGACCGGGATTGGTTGCCGTGGCAGCGTCCAGGCGAGGCAGTGAGGCAACGCTATGGCTGGCTGAAGAAGAGAGCAGGGTAGAGAGGGCTAGACGCTGGTAGGTGGGCCAGGGATGAGGGGACCCCACAAATCAGCAAGCCAAAGGGGTAAACCGACTTAGCCATTCTCTGGTGAATCAGGACTCTCACAATTAATTCAAGCACTATTCCTAGTAAAATATTTTTTTATGCATGATCTGGAGATTATCTTTATCCTACTGTAGAAATTTCGGATGAATATATTATATGTGGAAAGTTATAAAATTCTGAAAAAACTGCTGCACAAGAATTTTGTTTTCAGATCTTTATTTTTATTAGATAAAAAATAAATTTTATTTCATTTGAAACATTTTATGCGTGATACTAATGGTTATAAGGAGATATGATAAAATTTTCAGATGTTGATCATTTATATATGATTTTATAACATTCTGACATTAATAATGTTTCTTTAAATTGATTTTGTTTATGATTTTATAAAGGCCAAATCAACTTTATTATTTCTGAAACATATCATATATCTTTACCTATTTCTGTAGTTATTGTGGTAAAAATTTCAGAAAAATATAATATAGGGAATATTTTTAATAATTCTGACAAATATAATATTGCTAGTCATTTGTCACTATTCTTGATTTTTTCAGCAATAAATATGTTCACATTGCTTTGAAAATTTTTGGGAATACTCTGGAGATGATTTGGGTTTTTATTAATTTTTCAAGATTTTATTTCTTATGGGATTTCAGGCTTTGTATTTTAAAGAAGAAGAGAAAAAATAATAAAAGATTTTCTTAAAAACCAAAATTCAAGAAAAATTCCGACAAGATGGAAATTGAAATAAGATCATATTTCACACTCATTTTCATGGTCTGTTTGTTTTGAAAGAAATACTTTCAATATTATAATTATTCTTTTCTTAAGGTTAAAATTCAAGGAAATAAGGAAAAAGATGTTCTTTTAAATTAAAATCTTGATTCCAATTAAAATTTTAATTCCATTCCATTTTAAAATTTTATTTTTCACATTTTGAATTAAAAGTATCAACTTTCTCCTCATTTTCTTAAATTTTAAGTTGCAATATTAAAACGTTTCTTCTATAATAAGCAAACTATGAAAATGAGTTTGAAATATGATTTTATTTTTAAGTTTCATCTTTTCAGAATTTTTCTAGAATTTTTGTTCTTAAGAAAATCTTTTATGTTAATTGTTTTCTCTTTCTTCAAAATGCAAAACCCAAAATTACTTAGGGAATAAAATCTGGAAAAATTCCTATAAATCCCAAGACATCTCCAGGGTCTCCCCAAAAATTTTCAAAGACATGTGAACTCATTTATTACTGAAAAGAAATCAAAAACTGTATAATGTGATAATAAACAGCTCTCATGTTAGAATTATTTAATTTTTTACAGACCTTATCTTCTTCAGAAAATTTTACCACAACATAAATAGTACTAGGATAACTTGCAGGAAACATTTCAGAAATAATAAAGTTGATTTTACCATTTAATAAAATCAGAAACAGAATTATTTTAAATATAATATTATAAATGTCTAAATTTGATAAAACTAAATATAATTGATAATCATCTGAAATTTTTATGGTGACTCCCAATAATCATCAGTATCATACATAAAGATTTTCATGTAAAATAAAGCTTATTTGTTATCTAAGAAAAGTAAAAATCAAAAAACAGATTTTTAATGTAGCAGTCTTGTTAGAATTATATTAAGGGCCTGTTTGGTCCAGATCCATCTAAATACTCTTAAACTTGTAGGCTAAAAATTTTAATTGAAACCAAGATTTCGAGTTAAAATTAACAACTTTTTCCTCATTTTCTTAAATTTTAAGTTGCAATATTAAAACGTTTCTTCTATAATAACCAAACTATGAAAATGAGTTTGAAATATGATTTTATTTTTAAGTTTCATCTTTTCAGAATTTTTCTAGAATTTTTGTTCTTAAGAAAATCTTTTATGTTAATTGTTTTCTCTTTCTTCAAAATGCAAATCCCAAAATTACTTAAGGAATAAAATCTGGAACAATTCCTATAAATCCCAAGACATCTCCAGGGTCTCCCCAAAAATTTTCAAAAACATGTGAACTCATTTATTACTGAAAAGAAATCAAAAACTGTATAATGTGACAATAAACAGCACTCATGTTAGAATTATTTAATTTTTTACAGACCTTATCTTCTTTAGAAAATTTTACCACAACATAAATAGTACTAGGATAACTCGCAGGAAACATTTCATAAATAATAAAGTTGATTTTACCATTTAATAAAATCAAAAACAGAATTATTTTAAATATAATATTATCAATGTCAAAATTTGATAAAACTAAATATAACTGATAATCATCTGAAATTTTTATGGTGACTCCTAATAATCATCAGTATCATACATAAAATTTTTCAAATAAAATAAAGCTAATTTGTTATCTAAGAAAAGTAGAAATTAGAAAACAGATTTTTAATGCAGCAGTCTTGTTAGAATTATATTAAGTTCCACATATATGATCTTCAGCTGAAATTCTTATAGTAAGGTGAAAATTATCTCCATATTACTCACAAAATTTTTGAAAAATAATAGACCAGATATGATAGCTCATTTAATGCCTTTATCCCCTGTCAGACGAGAGTATTGAGAAATTTTTACTGTTTTAGCCAAACGGATTTTATTTGTTTCGATATTAGATGTTGATATGATGAAATTGCAAAAATAGACAGTAAACAGTATAATCGAGTGGACCCAGAGTGCGGGATATTATTTTATTCATTTTCCCGCAGATCCGATCCGCGGTATTTTTTTAACTGGAGTTCCAGTGGACGGCATCCGCAGTTTAATTTTTTAAATTTTTTTCGGACTTTCAGTGGTTTGGAACCACTGGAACTCGAAAACAAATATCTAGGATTGCATCGATGCTAAAAAATTTCTAAATTTTTTGTGGAGGTTCTTGACATATCAATGATATTTTCATAAAAATTTTAGAAAATTATCACATATGAGGAATGTTTAAAAATTCAAATATAGCAACTGTCTTGATGAAACGCTGACAAGTAAGTTTTAACCGAACGAAAAATAAAACAAACCACATTAGAAAATTTTGAAATTTTTTGTCTATGGTTATGATGCATCATTATTATTCTCATAAAATTTTCTAATGATGAACAAGCTTTATGAATATTTTTAAAATTCAGACAGTTCTACTTTCGTAATTTAAGCCATGCCAGCAAAATTCAACCAAATGAAAAATGGTACAAACCACTTTAGAAAATTTTGAAATTTTTTGTGTATGGTTATGATGCATCATGTCTGAATTTTAAAATATTCATAAGTCTTGTTCATCATGACAAAATTTTATGGGAATATTAATGATGCATCATAACCATATACAAATTTTTTTAAAATTTTCTAACGTGGTTTGCTTTATTTTTCATTCGGTTAAAACTTATTTGTCAACGTTTAATCAAGACAGTTGCAATGTTTGAATTTTTAAAAATTCGTCATATGTGATAATCTTTTGAAATTTTTATGACAATATCATTGAAGTGTCAAGAACCTCCACAAAAAATTTAGAAAATTTTCAACATAGATGTAGTCCTACATATTTTTTTGCCACTTGTGTCGCCCGGCCACCCCTACCCCCACCCCCTGCCCCCGCTCGGAGTTCCAGCGGTTCCAAACCGCTGGAAGTCCGATTTTTTTTAAAAAATTAAACTGCGGATGCCGTCCGTTGGAACTCCGGTTAAAAAAAAATCCCGCGGATCGGATCCACGGGAAAATGAATAAAATAAATATCCCACGGATCGGATCCGCGGGAAAATGAATAAAATAAATTCCTGCTCTCTGGATCCACTCGATTATACTGTTCACAGGTCATTTTTGCAATTTCGTCACATCAACGGCTAATCTCGAAAAAATTAAAAACAGTCGGGCTAGAACAGTAAAAATTTCGAGTATTGAACCAATTTTCCTTTTCATGTTGCTGCCAAGTGGGCCCATGCACTTAATTGGACCCATCAGCCAAGGGGGAAACGAACTGACCTCTCCTCTGTCTCTGCCCAGTGGCCCTGGCCCCACTGGTCAGGCTCAGTTTTCTTCTCCTCCAGCCTTCTTCTCTGCGACTAAGCCAGCACAGCCACAGCGACCAAATCCCATCCAAATCAATGCCAAAGCTCTGTCATGACACAAGCACAGCACATCAGTGACAAGTTGCCTCACAGCCATGTGCTTTTCTTCTCCCTCAAGCCGACTGCGCACACCACAAAATTCGGTAAATTTTGAATTTGGACCACCACAAAATCAAAATTACTGTGTGGATAATTTTTTTTGAAATTACTACAGTGTCACCGAAATTCCGTGATTTTGGCCGGTTTTCAAACTTTTAGGGCGGATTTGATTGGATTTGGTCCAATAACCCTTAAGAAAGTCATCTTTATGAAAATTTGTTGAAAAACCGAATTTTGAGATATTTTAAAATTTTGGCGTAAACATCGCGATTTTTATAAAATTGTACAAGCTTGATAATGATCTGAAAATATGGTACTATCTTTAGTAGTGTAGGATCATACAGAAATTTTTCAAAATAATTGAACTTCATTTGTTATCTTTAAAAATCAAAAGCAGAATGAACATAATTGGGATAGTAACCTTGTCAGAATTTTATAAATTTTCTCTGGTGTGATCATGATCTAAAAGTTTTATGACAGATTAATAATTGCCTCAATACCATTCTACAAAATTTTCATAAAATTTCAAAAAAATTTGTTTGGTCAATCAAATCTATGTAAGCACTGAACTTCATTTGTTATATATTTCAAAAATAAAAAAGAGAAAGAACATAAATGGTAATGTACCTTGTAAGAATTTTATAAATTTATTGGAGTGTGATCATGATTCAAAATTTTTATGAGATCTTAAGCATTTCTTTATGACCCTTCTGTAAAAGTTTCAAAAAAGTTAAACCTTTTTTGTTTGCTAAAGCAAATCTATGTATTGATCATTAGGCTTTTATCAGTACGTAGCACTTTCAGAATTTTTAAACATTCTTTAAGCATGATCATCATCTAAAAATTTTATAGAAACATTAATGTTACATCATGACCATTCACAAAATTTGTAAAAATTTTATAACATGGTTTGAACCAATTTTCATTTTGTTTAATTTTGCTCGTAAAGCTTTTTAACAGGGCAGTAGCACTGTTTGAATATTTAGAAATTCATGATGATTGATCATCATCTGAAAATCTTATGAGAATATTATTGATGCATCATAACTATGAAAAAAAATTCAAAATTTTATAAAGTGGTTTGAACCATTTTCATTCGGTTCAAACTTGCTTACATTGCTTTTATCAGGATAGTAGCAATATTCGAATTTTTAAAACTTCCTCATACTTGATAATCATCTGAAATATTTATGGGAACATCATTGTTGTGTCATGAACCTATAAAAAAATTTCAATATTTTTCAACATCGTTTGAACCATTTTTTGTTCAGTTTAAATTTACCGAAATTTCGGATATTTCGCCCGAAATTCGGTCCAAAAATTCCGGATTTGAATTTTGTTTTTTAAATTTCATCCGGATTTGTCCAAAATAATGAGATTTTGCCGAAATTTCGGATTTTGGTTATCAGCGAAATTTTATCCAAAACGAAATTTGGATCCCTGAGCCCAAGTGCTGCTGCCATGGCAAGTTCTTGCTGGATGGATCGCTGTCACGGCAGCCGCAAAAACTCGGTGAAGTCATTCCAGCCGAACCCGCTTCCTTTGCCAATTCGCTGCCATGCCACAGAGACGAAGCTCGAATTGCTGCCATGGCAAGCATTCCCAAACAAAATCTCTGCAACGGCAACTCGGTGCCAACCTCAATCAACCACCGTGTGAACTGAACACGAGTTTTGCGGCGTCACTCATTGCCTGTCTCATCACCTGTGACCAGCTCACCCCTGCGCAAGCCTTGTCATTTTCTTATCCTGCAATCGCCATACCCTGCCCGGGCAGCCGATCAATTCGCTGTCACGATAAATGAAAACGAGCACAGCGCCGCCCTTGCTGCCCTGAACCTGGTCGAAGACCATGGCTCTTTTCTACTCCTTCAAGCTATTGCCGTCCCTTCCCTCTCTGTGCCTGGTCAATCAAATCGACCTGACTGAACTGAACTAGCTCTCCTCCACAACAAGAATCACTGCCACGGCCATTCCCTGCCAATACCACGCTCTGCCGAGTTGGCCGCAAAACTCGCACACAGCCACCAATCCTTGCCGTGTTCAAACACTGGTGCTTCATCGCCATTGCCCATTCCCGCACTTATAAAGACCAACCAGAGGCACCCACAGCCGACACACACACCCTCAATAGCTCACTAACCAAATTAGCTCAGACCGGTCACCATCTCCGCCATTGCCAAACTTCACCAAAAAGGGGAGAATCTGAAATTCCATCGCCTCGGTGAGTCTTAGCTTGAACCAAGTTATAATTAGCCTCCTGATCATCTGAGAACCAAGTTGTATCACTTAATTTCAGCCCATTTCGCGTAGACCTTCGTCAAGCCATGTTCTTCTTCCTGGTGGCCGGTGTATGGTGGCAGACTCATCCCGCCATTCCCCGACCTAACCAATAGGCAAAATGGATTCACTGCGGTCCCTAGATGCTCATCCATGCCTTACCCGTGTTGGTTGTGATCTCGGCTAAACTGATCGAACCGAGATTTTAGGGGCTAGGCCCACCTTAACCTCATGTACGCGCCTTGATCGGGCGCCCAACAAATTTGGTTCGGTCCAGTTAGCTAGCGCTAGAATAAACGGGAGAGACCGGTGCTCGGTTTTGCTAAGCTAATCTCAAGTTTTTGCCTCTCTCTAACATTTGTCCGATCAAAAGCCTGCACTAAAAGCTAACGAAGACCCGTGACCACCACTGAAGAAGATCTTGGTGTTTCCTCTTCTTCCTCACGCATCTACATCGGTGTTCTTCTTCTTCCTCACGCATCTACATCGGTGTTCTTCTTCTTCTACACCGATCGAATCACCCTCACCGACAGAAACACTATTGGTTTTATCTACCTCTCCGTGTCAGTTCGTCTAACGAGTTTTAATTTCCGCATTATGTTTTGGTGATCATGATTTAGGCTAATTAATGTTTTAGTTTCCCTTAGATTTAACATTTGGTATCAGAGCAGATTAGCCTATTTTTGATCCCTTTAGCCCAGTTTGGATCTTGTGTTTCGTCGGCTTAGGGTTGGTTTATGGTTCTTGTGGCTTGGTTAGCACTTAGAAGGAGATGATTTAGCAAATCCCAAACCCTAATCCCATTATTTGTCCCCAAATCAAGCAAATCCTAATGATCTAAGAGGGGTTTCGGGCTTACCTCGTTCGATGCTGTCCTCGCCCATTCGTGGTCGTCGTCGGCCACTTCGTGTGCATCGCCGCCGTTCCGGTCGCCTTTAGCAGCTCCGTGCGCACCGCCATCTTCGCGTCGCGTCTCCTCGCACGTGGTTGCGGCCGCCTCTGTAAGGTCGAGGATGCCGACTAGAGAGGGGTGAATACGCGATTCTTAAAAAATTACTACGAATTTCTACAAAATAATTCACCCCTAATTACCCTTATGTCAAAACCTTAACAATAATTAATGCGGAAGCGACAAACTAAGGTTTTGACAATCAAAATCCAAATCAACTAGGCTCACTATGTGCACTAACTAATTATGTCTCTAACACTAAATTGCAATCCTAAAGACAAGCAATCAATCAATTTAATTCTGTGAATGTAAATTGTTTGAATATAAATAATGAATGGAAAGCAAGCACAAGAGACACAATACTTTTTACCGTGGTGTTCGGAGACTTGCCGGTCTCCCCTAATCCACGTTGAGATTAGCCCAAACGAATTGGACTGGCTCCACGAATTGAGCACCCACCTCAAATCCACTAGTGGTTGCTCTTTCCCCTCCGGGTAGGCGAGTACTGACCTTCACAACTTGCGAGGGCTTCTCACAACCTTCGCTGAGAAGCTCACCGCGCACGACGCCTCCACGCTGTCTAGGTGTCGGCAAACACTAAGAGTAACAAACCAAGCCTTCCCGCTTGAACTTCACCTAGTGCAACGCATGCACTCCGGTGATCACCAAGTGCAACACATGCAAAATAGCTCCCTCAAGTGCAATACATGCACAAGAGGCTCTCAATCCACTCCTAATTGCAAAACATGCAATTAGAGCTCACTCTTAGCTCAAAAACCAAATGTGAGTGTGCAACACATGCAACACCTCACTCAAATGCTCAATGAAACGAGCAACACCCAAATGCCAGCCTTTGGCACCCTTTTATTGCCCCCCACATGAAATATAGCCATTGGGGGGCAAGATGGACTTTTTTAGCAAGTCCTGGTACTACCGCCCTTTTAGGGCCGGTAGTACCGGCCTCCAGCCAACGGCTAGGAAAACTAGTCGTTGCGCAGGAAACCCGGTACTACCGCATGCCAAAGCCCGGTAGTACCGCTCGAGCGGCGGTACCGATCCCCACGGGCATTACTACCGGCCTCAGCGAGCCTCCAAAGTGACTTCTTTGGAAAATAGCTACCGACAGCTTGGGGCCGGTACTATTGCACCTCCGGTGGTACCGCCCTTGAGCTCGGTAGCTCCGAACTCCAGAAACACAGAAAACACACTCTTCTGGAATATGACTACCGACGTATTGGGCTGGTACTACTGCAGCTCCGGTAGTACCGCCCTTATACCACGGCAGCTCCGGTCTTCAACTGAACGCAAGACCCACTCTTATGGAAAAGAGTTACCCGCCATCATCCGGTAGCACCGAACCTCCGGTACCATCGGCCGCACAATGGCGGTAGTACCGGCTGAGCAGCAGTACCTGCTCCCATAAGTGGTACTACCGGCCCAGCGGTACTGTCGGCGTTAGCATGTCGGTAGTGCTGGATTTCCAGAACAGAACCGGATTTTCACAGAAATCTTTTCTCTTTAAATCAAACATCAATAATGATTGATTCTTTGAGTCATGTGATGATCAACACATGATCAAATCAATTTGCAAAACACATTTGCAAACCCTATTCACATGCTCCAAAGAATCGCATTAAACTCAACTTATTTGCAAAACATATTCGCAAATAAACCACAAACTTATGAGATCAATCCTCTTAGCCATGTAAGGATCAACACATGATCCCGACACTTTGCAAAACACATTTGCAAATGCCAACACATGCTCTAGGATCAAAACCCATAACTTCTGGCTTATTTGCGAAACACATTTGCAAATAACAAAACAACACTTTGCGAATGTGGATCCTTTATATTATATGACAAGAGGACATGGATCAATACAATTGAAACATCAAGTTAAAATATCAACTCCCCCTAAATGTGTGCATTCATGTATACATAGATTTGAAAACATAATGCACATATTTAGACTAAGGCAATGGAAGAGTTCATCTTTTGAGTTGAATCCTAAGTATGCATTAAGCTAATAGAGTGAATACGAGTGCATACCTTGGGTTTTCCATTTTCCATCCAAACTTGAGACTAATAAGAATGTAGCTCAATTAAACATGTTAGTCTCGTAATGATTAGATTTGTCATTAAACAATGATTAAACATTAATATTAAACCAATCATCAAAACTAATAGAGCTTGAACTTACAACCTCACCGGAGTCGTGCGCGGCATCAACTTCACCGCGCACGCATGCGCCGTTGTCACTACCGATTCATCGCCCGTTCTGTAACATCCCAAAATTTGGCTTAATTAAGTTTTTATCGTTTAAAAATGCATTTGTGATTTTCTGGAATTTATTTGGATTTTTCTAGATTTATTTGAATTAATTCCTATTTCAAGTTTATTGCTTTTTATTCAAAAGTATTTAAATCTGTACAAAGTTAAAATAAAGTTTTAGCAAAAATATTGTATTTAAGTCCGAATGTCTCAAAGTATTTTGAGATTTTTCTTGATTTTTCCCGATTGTTTTATTGCCTAAAACAAATTAAATGAATTTATGGAATTATTTTAAATGAAAACCTTTTGAAAATCTCAGAAACAGATGTTGGGCCGAGCCCAACACTGCGGCGCTGTGTGGTCTGTGGTCGTGCGGCCCGCTTGGCCCACGAGCGAGGTGCGATCGCCACCGTTGATCTCGTGATCGGCGGTCGAGCTGCGCGTGAATCGCAAACCCTAGCGCCGATGGACGCCGGATCGAATCGGACGGTCGGAATTAAGTCGCACTGCGGTTCGGAAAGTTTGGATCGTGTCCGTTAGTTGGTTCGCGCGATCCGATCCAACCACGCCGCTTTGAATCCCACCGCTCATTCGCCATCGGGGTTCTCGTGTGTCGCTCCGCCTCGGACTCTTCCGCCACAGAGCCTCCGACGGACTCGGAGTCCGTGTCCGCCGCCAGACGCGCCCTCTCCGTGCGCCTATTTAAGGCTCGGACGGTGCGTTGAGTCCTCGCTCGCCGCACCAAGCGCAAGGTCTCGACGCCCGTAACTCGCGGAGCGCCTCGCGAGTATCGCTGCTCTTCATCGCCGGCGGATTTTGGTCTCGGCGACGCCATTAGCAATGAGAAGCTCGTCCGCTGGATCTTCGCCGACGCCTCGAATCTGACCGCGTGTCCTCGGTGAGTCAGAAACCTCCTTAATCGCCGTCCGTTGATCTAAAACCCGTGCTCGTGATCTCGCCGCGTGTGCATCAATCGGCGATCGTCCGATGGAATTGGTGCACGATTGCGCCGCCGCCGCAACCAATCGGCGCCGCCGCGTGTCGGGCGCAGCGATGCGAGGCGCCGTGGACCGCGTCTGCCGTGGACCCGAGCAGATCGTGGACGCAGTCCATGGACCGGGGCCACGTGGCAGCTTCCGATTGGTCCGGTCCAGTGTTGACGTCAGCGTGACGTCATGATGACGCAGTAATCTATTTTCGGAATAAAAATAAATCTATTAAATCTGATTTTCTGATTTTCCTGATTTCAGTATTTATTTCAAACTTCAAAAGGCTATATCTTTTGCATCGTAACTCGGATTTGAGTGATTCCAGTTTCTAAAAATTTGTAAAATTGAGATCTATTTAATGGTGAATTTTAATTGATTTTGGAGTTCAATTGCTCTCTGTTTTGGCATTTATTTGCTTTTCTTTCGCACGCTGCGTGACGTTGAATTGTGCGACGCTTCGGAGGAAGATCAAGCAACCCAAGAGCAAGCTTCAGATCAAGATCAGGACCTATTCCAAGGCAAGTTGTGCTTTGATCATGTTGAACCCATGTTTATAAAATTGCTATGTTTGTTTTACAATATTGCATATATTTCAAATATACAATTGTTTCAAATTAGATTGGGTTTAGCTAAAATACCAGATTGATCTATACCCTACCTTGTCATTATATGCCATGAACCATTGTCACCCTAGATTGGTTTAATATAGTTGATTAATAATTATGATCAACATTGGAGGTTAGACCGTATTAGTTGCTTAGCCATGCCACGCCATCACATGTGTCATCATCATTGATAATTAATCTTGATTAATGGAATATGGAACAATGTTATGAACTTGTGTGTCATGTGGGATCACACGATGAGATTGAGTTGTTGTGGCGAGTCATGTCACGCAACGATGTTGAATTGTTGATGGCACGTGGTGCTTGGTAATCAATCGGGTGATAGTAACTTAGATTGGGGCAAGTGGCAAGGCGAGGAGGCCAAGGTGGGCCCGATGGGCGATGGTATGTGGAAGTCTTGCCTTGATCACACTAAGGACTTAACCTTGCAAGCCTTTGACCGAGTCAATCATGCAACCACATGTCCGTATGGGCCACCTAGCCGAGTAATTTGCAAAGTCTTAATTTTGATACTATCGTGGTCGTGTGAGTTCCCGTCAGGTGTAATTCACATGGCGCAAGAGGGGCCCCGGATGTGGTTTATGCACCCGCCAATGTTGAAACCTTAGCGGTAGTATCGGGTTAAGATAGAGCATTGTAAAGGCTTTGTTATAATCACTCGCCTTGGTGGTGTTTGGTTGTATCACGTGGGTAAAGTGCATAACCTCTCGCTGCAGTGTGAAACTATTCGGATAGCCGTGCTCATGTATTGAGCAATGCTCGGAATTACGATTAAGGGTTAGCTTAATTAATTGGACAACTTGGTTGGGATGGCGGAATGCCATGTGGAAGATGGAATTTGACTTAGGATTGGAAACTTGGTTTACTTGAGAAATATCAATTTATTTATTATCGTTATTTGTTTTACATCCTTTACAATCTATATATCAGATTCGTTCATAAATGCCGCTTATTGCAAAATAGCCATGATAGCCTATCCATTGGAATAAGCCTTGCATATAGATACATGGAATTGCATTCATGCACAACTTGTTGAGTGCTTTAAGTACTCACCCTTGCCAAACAACAATAATCAACAGCTTGAAGAATCTACACCGTGTTGGAAGATGAAGTCCAAGAAGACACGAGTCATTAGGGTCCGAGCCTTGTCGGTTGCTGTGAATCGATGAGCTACCTACGTTTCTACTTTCATTTGCTTAATTATTAGTTTATATTTTCGTCTTGCCTGCGTGGCTTAATAATGTAAGTTGGTCATAAGATCATACATTTAGTTATATCAATAAATGAACTATTATTCTATTATCGTTGTGTATGATGTGATATGTACCAATGTTAAGTCGTGCACTAGCGTTGATCCCGGGAATAGTGCAAGAACACGGTGGGTTCAATCGATGGATTCGGTCCTTCAGAGGTGGTATCGAGCATACCGATCGTAGGTCTTGGCCCTAGATAGTTTGGAGGTGTCTTGAGTGTGTCCAAAATTATTTTCTAAAAGAAAATCTAAGCTTGACTAATAAAACCCTCTCGACTCATCTCATTCTCTACTTCGCCTTTGCTAAATTTACCCGCTTTACTTGTTTTGGTGGAGAACTTATTCCAAGTTCTTGTGGAGCGGATGCCGATCGTTCGACCCTTTGAGGAGACAAACGGCGGCTACGCCATGGAGTCGTGGAGAGTACTTCAGACGCTTGAGGTTTCTATCGTCCACTTTACCGAGGAGGCACCGGTCGCTGAATGGTGTACACCGAGGATTTATTTGCAAGTTGATCATCTACGCCGGAGAACGAGGAAGCTAGCAGGCCAATCAACATCTCCGCCGTAAGATTCTCGCACGAGGTTGCAATTCAGAGGTCGCCGACTTGCTCTTCGCCGTGTCGCGCGACTTACGCCGACGAGCTTCACGACTCGGTGTTTCGACTTCACCCGACGCTCAAGCATGCCAAGACGACGGATCGAGGGGAGCGAGTGTGCTCAATGACGCACCTTGCGAGTTCGCCTGCCCAGGAGGATCATATGAGAGAGACTACCCAGAGCCGGAGACGTACGAGGCACTCGAGTAGCAGAGCAGAGCTCGAGGTGACCCGTGCTTCACCATCGGGATGATCACCGAGCCGGGAGAGGCCCCGAGGCGCTTGAGGACGAGCCGAGCGCGTGACTCGTAGAGTTCAGAGCCACCGAGGAGTCCGAGGAGGATCCAGAGGAGCGAGAGTGGGAGCCGAGGGGAGTGCAGACCCGTTGTTGCAGAGGACCCAATAATAGGTCATCGTGATAGGTTTGCTCGATGCCACCCACCCGCCGGTGTATGCGCGGATCGCCTCACCAGGTGGTCGGATGAGTGAGTGTCGACCTTGAGCCGTGTTGAGACTCGAGTGTGAGTCGCGTCTTTAAGTTAGTCTTTACCTTTCTAGTGGACGTTAAGGTTTCGTGTTTAGTTTGCTTCTTTGTATTGCTGAGTGTGCGCAGATGTGTTGCAGAGCTTGTAGGCTTAAATAAGCACCATACCAAGTTAAATAAAGAATTGTTCAGTTTGGGTATAACCTATCTCCCGCTTTAGAAATTCTTACTTCTCATCTATGCTACATCTACCTTTCCTAACCTAAGAGGCAATCATCGATGGTGAATACTGAGGAAACAACGGTGCTTCAGAAGTGGATGCGTCGAATGACAATCCCAATGATGGAGGCAGCCTCAACCACCGCCAATGGACATGCAGAATCTGGGAGCATTCCTTGCGGCCACATGACTCAATCGATGCGAATAATGATGCAAAGAGATGCAGAGATGACCAATGCAGCAGTAAACCACAACAATCCTGCAACTCAGAACAATCATGGTGGACCTCGACCTATTTCCAAGCTATCGGATTTTATGAGGACTAGGCCACCAACTTTCTCCGAAACGTGAACCCTTTGGAAGCCGATGATTGGCTTAGGACCATTGAGAAGAAGTTGCACATCACTCAGTGTGAGGGCAATGAGAAGGTGCTCTACGCCTCTCATCAACTTGAAGGAACCGCCGCAGAATGGTGGGAGAATTACGGTGCCGCTCATGGAGCCCCGCAAGAGATAACCTAGGAGGAGTTCACTAATGCTTTCCGCCAGTATCATGTCCCGCAGGGAATGATGGATCTTAAGAAGGAGGAGTTCGAGCTTTGAAGCAAGGAGGCCAACCAAAGGGCGAATACGAATAAATTCACTCGCTTAGCTCGTTATGCCCCGAGGACGTAGCGACGGATAAAGCTAGGCGCCTCGCTTTCATGAAGGGACTGAATTCAGATCGCAGTGGGGTGATTACCCACAATTTTCCGGATTTTGGGTGAGTGGTAAATAAGGCTTTAATCCTAGAGGACAAGCGCAAAGAGCTAGGTGAAACCGTAAGCGCTTGATGAACAATCGTGGTGGGCGCCAAACCATCTACGCTTGAGGATGTCACCCGAAGAATTTGCTAGATTTCAACCACCACCGGGAACAAGACATCAACCCCTACACTCGCCCCGCCAATCGAATTTCGCACTCCAACAAGCAAGGCAACAATGCACCAGTGGGAAATCAAGATCAGCAGTGAAGAGATGCTATACTTGCAATGAGCCGTGGCACTTTTCAAATAGGTGTCCACGTAAGGAGGCATCACACCGCCTCGCTTCAACCAGGGAACAACACCCGCTAAAGCACCAACATCGAGGAAATCGCACCAAGCCAAGTCGAGCAACGCCAGCAATCAACAAAGGCGTGGAAGAATCAACCACATCACCGCCGATGGAGCTCGTGAAGCTACTGACGTCGATCGGGTAAGTTCCTGGTCAACTCGACTGCCACGCTTTGTTTGATTCGAGCTTCGCATTCGCTTGTTTCTCAAAGTTTTGCAACCAAGAATGGATTTAAAGTGGTGAATCTTAAGTGTGTGCTTTTAGTCCAAGCCCCGTGATCCGAGCTTAGATCTAGCCTTGGGTGTTTGGGAGCTAAGTTGCTTATGGATGGGATAGAATTTCTCGCGAATCTTATCTTGATAGATGCGCAATCCTAGACGCCATCCTTGGAATGGATTGGCTGTCCAAGCATAAGGTCGCTTTAGATTGTGGCCAAGGATCGTGACCTTGGAAGGCCCTAGTGGCAAGAAAGTGGAGTTTCAAGCGACCGCAGCTCGACGGGCAGGCGATTAACGGTCAACAGCAGTGAAAGCCATCAAGATGGAAGATGTGCGAGCGCGAGAATACCCGGATGTATTTCGGAAGATTTGCCAGATTGCCACCGATCGTGATATCGAGTTTGTCATCGAAGTTAGCACGTGTACAAAGACCGATATCAAAGAGACCATATCGGATGCCTACCGACGAGTTAGTAGAAATGAAGAAGCGATTGAGGAACCGCAAGAGAAAGGTTTCATTAGACCAAGTTCATCGCCGTGGGGAGCCCCGGTTTTGTTTGTTCGCAAGAAGGATGGAAGTCTTAGAATGTGCATCGACTATCGTGCACTTAATGAAGTAACGATCAAGAATAAGTATCCGCTGCCCAGATCGATGACTTATTTGATCGCTTAAGAGGAGCCGGAGTTTTCTCAAGATAGATCTTCGCTCGTGATACCATCGCTTGAAGATCCGAGCGAGGATGTACCTAAGATCGCGTTTTCTACGCGATATGGACATTACGAGTTCACAATCATGTCATTTGGATTGACTAATGCCCAAAGATATTTCATGAACATGATGAATAAAGTCTTCATGGATTACTTGGACAAGTTTGTTGTAGTCTTCATAGACGATATCTTGGTTTACTCAAGACGGAGGAAGAGCATGCGTAACATCCGAGAATGGTTTTAGACAGTGCGAGAGCATCAACTATATGCTAAGTTTAGCAAGTGTGAATTTTGGAAGGAGAAAGTTGAATTTCTCGGTCATGTAATGACTACCAAAGGAGTCGCATTGATCCCAAAGAAGTGGACGCAGATGTTGCATTGGGAGCCACCAAGTCCGCATTACTCGATTCGTAGTTTTCGGGAATGGCGGATATTACCGCCGGTTCATAGAAGGATTCTCGACAATTGCTAAACCCTTACGCAGCTTGTTAAAGAAAGAGAAGAAGTTTGCATGGACGCCGGAGTGCGAGAAAAGTTTCATGGAATTAAAGAAGCGCTAACAACACCCCGTATTAGTGTTGCGGATGTGCGTAATGGATTTGACATTTATCGCGATGCTTCAAGCGGGGCTTGGGATGCGTGTTAATGCAAGAAGGCAAAGTCGTTGCTTATGCGTCGAGACAATTGAGACCGCATGAAGTGAATTACCCAACGATGATTTGGAGTTAGTTGCCGTAGTGCATGCTTTAAAGATATGGCGCCATTATCTCATAGGAAATAGATGTGAGATATATACGGACCATAAGAGTCTCAAATACATATTCACTCAATCGACTCTGAATATGAGACAATAAGATGGCTTGAGCTAATTAAGGATTATAATGTGGGAATCCATTATCATCCCGAAAAGCCAATGTGGTGGCGGATGCCCCGAGTCGAAAAAGCCATAGCGCAAATGCATTGTCAATGGAGGATCAACCGAATTATGCAAGGAATTTCAGAGGTTAAGATTGGAGGTCGTTCGCAGGAAATGATAGCTGCGCTAGAAGTAAAACCAACATTAGAGGATCAGATTAGAGAAGGTCAACAAGATGACGATAAAATTTCAAAAATCAAGGCTAAAAGGAAGAAGGCCTAGCCATAGATTTCACTCTGACGAACAAGGAACTATGTTCTTCAAAGGCCGAATTTGTGTGCTTGATAAAAGGAATTAAAACAATTGATTCTTGAGGAAGCGCATGATTCAAAGTACTCAATTCATCCAGAAGTGCTAAAATGTACCAGATTTGAAGGAGAGATTCGTGGCCAAAAATGAAGCGTGAAGTGGTGAGCATGTTGCATTATGCGACGTGTGTCGAGAGTAAAGGCTATGCACCAAAGACCCGCCGTTTGTTGCAACCGCTGAAAATTCGGAATGGAAGTGGGAGGAAATCGGGATGGATTTTATCACCGGTTTACCTAAGACTCGTAAAGGTTACGATTCCATTTGGGTTATCGTGGATCGCCTAACCAAGGTCGCCATTTCATCCCAAAGAAAGACCACTTACTCGAGATCGCTTGCGTAACTGTACATGTCAAGGATTGTATGTTTGCATGGAGTGCCAAAGAAGATTGTGTCGCATGAGGTACCCAATTTACCTCAAGGTTTTGGAATAAGTTGCATGAAGCAATGGGAACCCGTCAATTTCAAGATCTGAGATATCACCCGCAGATGCATGGTCGATCGAAAGAGTAAATCGATCTTAGAGGATATGTTGAGAGCTTGTGCCTTAGCTTACGCTACGACATGGGATAAATGTTTGCCATATGCGAGTTCGCCATAATAATAGTTATCAAGCTAGCCTACAAATGTCACCGCTCGAGGCATTGTATGGACGTGCTTGTCGACTCCATTGAATTGGAACGAGACAGAGAACGCTTGGTGTTTGGGCGGATATCCTCAAGAGGCGTAAAGTCAAGTAGCAATGATCGAGAGAGATTAAAGATAGCACAGTCAAGACAGAAAAGCTACGCCGATAATCGTCGTCGAGATTTGAGTTTTGAACCGTAAGATCATGTGTACCTCGTGGTTACCCTCTTAAGGGCGTTAAGAGATTTCACGTTAAAGGAAGCTTGCACCAAGATATGTCGGTCCGCTCAAGATTCCGAGCCGTCGAGAGAGGTAGCTTATCGCTTAGAGTTGCCTCACCATTGGCGTGAGTGCATGATGTATTCCATGTATCGCAGCTTAAGAAGTGTCTCAGAGTGCCAACAGAGCAAACCCGTTGGAGGCAATAGAGTGCAAGAAGATTTGACTTATAAAGAGCAACCAATGTAATTTTGATGTTGTGGAGCGCAAGACCGTAAACAAGTCTATTCGCTTTGCAGAGTTCAATGGAGCAATCATTCGAAAGTGAAGCCACTTGGGAGCGAGAAGAAGAATTGAAGTCGAATTCTAACCTATTCTCTAGTTAGCCCCAATCTCTGCCGAGATTCATATAAGGGAGGTTTGTAACATCCCAAAATTTGGCTTAATTAAGTTTTTATCGCTTAAAAATGCATTTGTGATTTTCTGAATTTATTTGGATTTTTCTAGATTTATTTGAATTAATTCCTATTTCAAGTTTATTGCTTTTTATTCAAAAGTATTTAAATCTGTACAAAGTTAAAATAAAGTTTTAGCAAAAATATTTTATTTAAGTCCGTAATGTCTCAAAGTATTTTTGAGATTTTTCTTGATTTTTCCCGATTGTTTTATTGCCTAAAACAAATTAAATGAATTTATGGAATTATTTTAAATGAAAACCTTTTGAAAATCTCAGAAATGTTGGGCCGAGCCCAACACTTTGTCGCGCTGATGGTCTGTGGGTCGCGGCGCCCAGCTTGGCCCACGAGCGGAGGTGCGATCGCCACCGTTGATCTCGCGTCAGATCGGTCGGGAGCTTCGCGCGTGAATCGCAAACCCTAGCGCCGATGGACGCCGGATCGGAATCGGACGGTCGGAATTAAGTCGCACTGGTTCGGAAAGTTTGGATCGTGTCCGTTAGTTGGTTCGGCGGATCTCGATCCAACACGCCGCTTGAATCCCAAATTGCTCATTCGCCATCGGCGGGTTCTCGTGTCGCTCCGCCGGACTCTTCCGCCGCGCCAGAGTTTCCGACGGACTCGGAGTCCGTGTCCGCCGCCGCGACGCCTCTCCGCGCGCCTATTTAAGGCTCCTGACGGGTGCGTTGAGTCCTCGCTCGCCGCCGCGGCGAAGCGCAAGGTCTCGACGCCCGTAACTCGCCGGAGCCTCGCGGAGTATCGCCGCCTTCATCGCCGGCGGATTTTGGTCTCGGCGACGCCATTAGCGCCGGAGAAGCTCGTCCGTTGGATCTTCGCCGACGCCTCGATACACTGCGCGGTCTCGGTGAGTCAGAAACCCTCCTTAATCGCCGTCCGTTGGATCTAAAACCCGTGCTCGTGATCTCGCCGTGTGCATCAATCGGCGATCGTCCGATGGAATTGGTGCACAGATTGCGCCGTCGCCGCAACCAATCGGGCGCCGCCGCGTGTCAGCGCAGCCCGAGGCGCCGTGGACCGCGTCGCCGTGGACCCGAGCGGATCGTGGACGCAGATCCATGGACCGGCCACGTGGCGCTTCCGATTGGTCCGGTCCAGTCTGACGCCGTCGCGTGACGTCATGATGACGCATAATCTATTTTCGGAATAAAAATAAATCTATTAAATCTGATTTTCTGATTTTCCGATTTCATATTTATTTCAAACTTCAAAAGGCTATATCTTTTGCATCGTAACTCGGATTTGAGTGATTCCAGTTTCTAAAAATTTGTAAAATTGAGATCTATTTAATGGTGAATTTTAATTGATTTTTGGAGTTCAATTGCTCTCTGTTTTGGCATTTATTTGCTTTTCTCTTTCTATGCAGCGTAGACGCGTTGAATTGTGCGACGCTTGGAGGAAGATCAAGCAACCCAAGAGCAAGCTTCAGATCAAGATCAGGACCTATTCCAAGGCAAGTTGTGCTTTGATCATGTTGAACCCATGTTTATAAAATTGCTATGTTTGTTTTACAATATTGCATATATTTCAAATATACAATTGTTTCAAATTAGATTGGGTTTAGCTAAAATACTGATTGATCTATACCCTACCTTGTCATTATATGCCATGAACCATTGTCACCCTAGATTGGTTTAATATAGTTGATTAATAATTATGATCAACATTGGAGGTTAGACCGTATTAGTTGCTTAGCCATGCCACGCCATCACATGTGTCATCATCATTGTTAATTAATCTTGATTAACGGAATATGGAACAATGTTATGAACTTGTGTGTCATGTGGGATCACACGATGAGATTGAGTTGTTGTGGCGAGTCATGTCACGCAACGATGTTGAATTGTTGATGGCACGTGGTGCTTGGTAATCAACCGGGTGATGATAACTTAGATTGGGGCAAGTGGCAAGGGGCGAGGAGGCCAAGTGGGCCCGATGGGCGATGGTATGTGGAAGTCTTGCCTTGATCACACTAAGGACTTAACCTTGCAAGCCTTTGACTGAGTCAATCATGCAACCACATGTCCGTATGGGCCACCTTAGCCGAGTAATTTGCAAAGTCTTAATTTTGATACTATCGTGGTCGGTGTGAGTTCCCGGTCAGGTGTAATTCACATGGCGCAAGAGGGGGCCCGGATGTGAGTTTATGCAGACCGCCAAAGGTTGAAACCTTAGCGGGTAGTATCGGGTTAAGATAGAGCATTGTAAAGGCTTTGTTATAATCACTCGCCTTGGTGGTGTTTGGTTGTATCACGTGGGTAAAGTGCATAACCTCTGCAGAGTGTGAAACTATTCTGATAGCCGTGCTCATGCGTATTGAGCAATGCTCGGAATTACTGCTTAAGGGTTAGCTTAATTAATTGGACAACTTGGTTGGGATGGCGGAATGCCATGTGGAAGATGGAATTTGACTTAGGATTGGAAACTTGGTTTACTTGAGAAATACTTGAATTTATTTATTATCGTTATTTGTTTTACATCCTTTACAATCTATATATCAGATTCGTTCATAAATGCCGCTTATTGCAAAATAGCCATGATAGCCTATCCATTGGAATAAGCCTTGCATATAGATACATGGAATTGCATTCATGCACAACTTGTTGAGTGCTTTAAGTACTCACCCTTGCCAAACAACAATAATCAACAGTTGAAGAATCTACACTGTGTTGGAAGATGAAGTCCAAGAAGACACGAGTCATTAGGGTCCGAGCCTTGTCGGTTGCCTGTGGTGAACTGATGAGCTACCTACGTTTCTACTTTCCGCTGCTTAATTATTAGTTTATATTTTCAGTCTTGCCCTGCGTGGCTTAATAATGTAAGTTGGTCATAAGATCATACATTTAGTTATATCAATAAATGAACTATTATTCTATTATCGTTGTGTATGATGTGATATGTACCAATGTTAAGTCGTGCACTAGCGTTGATCCCGGGAATAGTGCAAGAACACAAGGTGGGTTCGAATCGATGGATTCGGTCCTTACACTAGTTAGCCCCAATCTCTGCCGAGATTCTCATTAAGGGGGAGGTTTGTAACATCCCAAAATTTGGCTTAATTAAGTTTTTATCGCTTAAAAATGCATTTGTGATTTTCTGAATTTATTTGGATTTTTCTAGATTTATTTGAATTAATTCCTATTTCAAGTTTATTGCTTTTTATTCAAAAGTATTTAAATCAGACAAAGTTAAAATAA
Organism: Otatea glauca; assembly: GCA_036346275.1. Classification (NCBI taxonomy): domain Eukaryota; kingdom Viridiplantae; phylum Streptophyta; class Magnoliopsida; order Poales; family Poaceae; genus Otatea; species Otatea glauca. Next base: position 34,243 of record JAYEVK010000325.1, on the reverse strand, counting down.
AGTTTTAGCAAAAATATTTTATTTAAGTCCGAATGTCTCAAAGTATTTTTGAGATTTTTTCTTGATTTTTCCCCGATTGTTTTATTGCCTAAAACAAATTAAATGAATTTATGGAATTATTTTAAATGAAAACCTTTTGAAAATTCAGGAAACAAAGTTGGGCCGAGCCCAACACCGCATGCTGTGGGTCTGTGGGTCGTCGCGGCCCGATTGGCCCACGAGCGGAGGTGCGATCGCCACCGCTGATCTCGCGACGGCGGTCGAGAGCTTTCGCGCGTGAATCGCAAACCCTAGCGCCGATGGACGCCGGATCGAATCGGACGGTCGGAATTAAGTCGCACTGTTCGGGAAAGTTTGGATCGTGCCCGTTAGTTGGTTCGGGCGGATCCGATCCACCACGCCGCTTTGAATCCCACCGCTCATTCGCCATCGGCGGTTCTCGTGTCGCCTCCGCCGGACTTCTTCCGCGCACAAGGCCAGAGTTTCCGACGGACTCGAGTCCGTGGTCCGCCGCCGCGACGCCTCTCCGTGCGCCTATTTAAGGCTCGAGACGGTGCGTTGAGTCCTCGCTCGCCGCCGCACCGAAGTGCAAGGTCTCGACGCCCGTAACTCGCCGAGCGCCATGAGTATCGCCGCCTTCATCGCCGGCGGATTTTGGTCTCGGCGACGCCATTAGCAATGGAGAAGCTCGTCCGTTGGATCTTCGCCGACATCTCGATACACCGCGTGTCTCCTGTGAGTCGAAACCTCCTTAATCGCCGTCCGTTGGATCTAAAACCCGTGCTCGTGATCTCGCCGCGGTGCATCAATCGCGCCGTCCGATGGAATTGGTGCACCAGATTGCGCTGTCGCCGCAACCAATCGGGCGCCGCAAGTCGCGCAAAGCAATGAGGCGCCGTGGACTGCGTCTGCCGTGGGACCGAGCGATCGTGGACGCAGCCCATGGACCGGGCCACGTGGCGCTTCCGATTGGTCCGGTCCAAGGCCGACGTCCGCGTGACGCCATGATGACGCAGCAATCTATTTTCGAATAAAAATAAATCTATTAAATCTGATTTTCTGATTTTCCGATTTCGTTGTTTATTTCAAACTTCAAAAGGCTATATCTTTTGCATCGTAACTCGGATTTGAGTGATTCCAGTTTCTAAAATTTGTAAAATTGAGATCTATTTAATGGTGAATTTTAATTGATTTTTGGAGTTCAATTGCTCTCTGTTTTGGCATTTATTTGCTTTTCTCTTCTAGCACGCTGAGACGTTGAATTGTGCGACGCTCGAGGAAGATCAAGCAACCCAAGAGCAAGCTTCAGATCAAGATCAGACCTATTCCAAGGCAAGTTGTGCTTTGATCATGTTGAACCCATGTTTATAAAATTGCTATGTTTGTTTTACAATATTGCATATATTTCAAATATACAATTGTTTCAAATTAGATTGGGTTTAGCTAAAATACCAGATTGATCTATACCCTACCTTGTCATTATATGCCATGAACCATTGTCACCCTAGATTGGTTTAATATAGTTGATTAATAATTATGATCAACATTGGAGGTTAGACCGTATTAGTTGCTTAGCCATGCCACGCCATCACATGTGTCGAATCATTGTTAATTAATCTTGATTAACGGAATATGGAACAATGTTATGAACTTGTGTGTCATGTGGGATCACACGATGAGATTGAGTTGTTGTGGCGAGTCATGTCACGCAACGATGTGGAATTGTTGATGGCACGTGGTGCTTGGTAATCAACCGGGTGATGATAACTTAGATTGGGGCAAGTGGCAAGGGCGAGGAGGCCAAGGTGGGCCCGATGGGCGATGGTATGTGGAAGTCTTGCCTTGATCACACTAAGGACTTAACCTTGCAAGCCTTTGACTGAGTCAATCATGCAACCACATGTCCGGTATGGGCCACTTAGCCGAGTAATTTGCAAAGTCTTAATTTTGATACTATCGTGGTCGGTGTGAGTTCCCGGTCAGTGTAATTCACATGGCGCAAGAGGGGGCCCGGATGTGGTTTATGCACCAGCAAAGTTGAAACCTTAGCGGGTAGTATCGGGTTAAGATAGAGCATTGTAAAGGCTTTGTTATAATCACTCGCCTTGGTGGTGTTTGGTTGTATCATCGTGGGTAAAGTGCATAACCTCTCGCAGAGTGTGAAACTATTCTGATAGCCGTGTTCATGTATTGAGCAATGCTCGGGAACTACGCTTAAGGGTTAGCTTAATTAATTGGACAACTTGGTTGGGATGGCGGAATGCCATGTGGAAGATGGAATTTGACTTAGGATTGGAAACTTGGTTTACTTGAGAAATAATCAATTTATTTATTATCGTTATTTGTTTTACATCCTTTACAATCTATATATCGATTCGTTCATAAATGCCGCTTATTGCAAAATAGCCATGATAGCCTATCCATTGGAATAAGCCTTGCATATAGATACATGGAATTGCATTCAGGCACAACTTGTTGAGTGCTTTAAGTACTCACCCTTGCCAAACAACAATAATCAACAGCTGAAGAATCTACACCGTGTTGGAAGATGAAGTCCAAGAAGACACGAGTCATTAGGGTCCGAGCCTTGGTTGCCTGTGGTGAACTGATGAGCTACCTACGCTTCTACTTTCCGCCGCTAATTATTAGTTTATATTTTCGGTCTTGCTCACAGGGGCTTAATAATGTAAGTTGGTCATAAGATCATACATTTAGTTATATCAATAAATGAACTATTATTCTATTATCGTTGTGTATGATGTGATATGTACCAATGTTAAGTCGTGTGCACTAGCGTTGATCCCGAATAGTGCAAGAAAACACGCGGGTTCAATCGATGGATTTCTAAGACTTCCATCCTTCTTGCGAACAAACAAAACCGGGCTCCCACGGCGATGAACTTGGTCTAATGAAACCTTTCTTGCGCCCTCAATCGCTTCTTCATTTCTACTAACTCGCTTGCAGGCATCCGATATGGTCTCTTTGATATCGGTGCCGCACTGGTGCTAACTCGATGACAAACTCGATATCACGATCCGTGGCAATCCCGCAAATCTTCCGAAATACATCCGGGTATTCTCTGCCATCGCACATCTTCCATGCTGATGGCTTTCACATCGCTGACCGTTAATCGCCTGTCCCGAATCAAGCGTCGCTTGAAACTCCACTTTCTTGCCACTAGGGCCTTCCAAGGTCACGATCCTTCTTCGCCACAATCTAAAAACAAATTTATGCTTGGACAAACAATCCATTCCAAGGATGACGCCTAGGGATTGCGCATCTATCAAGATTATGTGGTGTAAGGAGGAAACACTCACTCTCAAGCGTCTTACCACGCTCTTACAAATGTTCTTACCAAAGTCGCAGTGGTACAACCGGTGGTCGGTTCGTGATACCGTGAGGGCGTGAGCGAAGCGATTGCAAGGACAACCTAAACCGATAAGAAGTATGTGGAGCTCTAAGGTAATATTTAGTAGCAAGGAATAAGCAAAATCGAAATTAGATTAGCAAGTCAATAAATGTCTAACGTATTTGTCACGCTTGTCGCCTAAACGTGTTCCTAGAACTAGTTCAACCTAGCAAGGGATATATCAAAGCACATAGGACTCAAAAGATGCAAGCAATTCGATTATCGCCTTCTCTTTCCTCTTTTGCTTCTTTTTTTGATTTTTTCAGTGTGGCTCTTCTTTTTGCACTTGCCTTTTGCTTTTCTTTCTATTAACTCAAAGGAAAACAAAAATCTCACGCTTTGGAACAAGAGAAGACATTAAACAGATGACCAAACAACGATAAAAACAGAAAGCAAACTTGTTGGGTCCGAACTCGGTCTTAGAGGCCGATTTTGAGGGTCAAAATTGCACAAGTCTAAAGACGTGTGGAGTTTTCAGATGCGTCCGTCCTCTTTGAAACAAAAAAATCGCCCAATCGGAGTTCGTATGCAAAAGTTATGCCGCTTTCTCAACACTACACAATTGCTCGCGACTTCACTTCTTTCTTCCGGTTAGGGCTAAAATAGCAATAGGATCGCAGTGAACAAGGGTGGCCAGCAGCAGGCGACAGTACAAGGCGTGCTCGCAACCTATCTAGGACTTGCGGAGCGTAAAATATAAGAGGGCTGCAAAGGCAAACAGCTTCGGTTTTAAGGTTGGCGGAGGTGGGATGACTAATGGTGCAAAACAAGAACTAGGGCAACGGAAAAGGACCACTAGAAACTAGGATCACAACCTCAAACCAGCAACAAGACGATGACGATGGACACAAACTCAACAAGCGAAACTAAAAACAAAAATTGCAAAGGCACAAGGGGTTGTAGGATAGCGGAACCGATGAAGAACTTTTTGTAGGGCAATTTTTTTTTCTGGACTCTAGGACGATGGCAAAACAAAAGTGGGGATACAAGAATTACCTATCGGGCAACCGAAGCTCTGATACCGCTTGATGGGAACGGTGGCCCGATCTTCCGGCAGTGCAATCGTAAGTCGATTGGTGGAGAACTAGACGTTGACGATCCGGCTTCCAATCGAACCGATTCAACCTCGCAATCGCTACACCACGGCTCCGCTGGTTATCAACCACGCACAAACACGGCTGACCTCGCCAAGAAGGCTTATCCCCGCATACGAATCAAGAACACAAGCAAGAACGTAGAAGATGCAATCTGAAATTGTGAATAATATTAAGCACACGAGTTGGGGTTCCACAAACCGATGAGCGGCGAAGAACCGACAAAGTGTCTAGTTGTAATCTAAGCAAAACCCCTCTATTCTAGCGACGGCTCATCGAATATGTATGAGGAGAGGGCAAGGAGGCAGCCAAGGGGGTGACCATGAAACCTAGGTCGTACAAGGCCTTTGGGCCCAAGTGGAGGTGTCACAAAGACCCGGGAGATTCTGATCGTCATATTTTTTGGTGATTCTCGTCGATCTAGAAGGTGTTTGGACTTGAAACCACTTCCATTGGAATGCTCTCGCCGTGGGCTTCTCCGTAGAGTCCAAGAACGCCTCAATTGGACTTCGTATGATCTAGATATGGTCATTTTATTGATGTGCTGTCCTGAGGCTCTGAAACGAAGTTGGAGCCCGACTTGAGCTCGACTTTGAGACCAAGTAGACTTGGGCTTTGAGGATGACGTCTAGGTAAACTTGTGAAGCTTCTCCCATATTCCTAAGCAATAAAACATCACAAGAATTTAGTAGCAATCCATCCAAGAAAACATGAACAATGAGGAATGAGTTCACCGGTGGTTTAATTATCGCTGCAGCTCTTGTAATTGGTGCTTGTATATCTTGAGGAGTTGTGTTGCGCACATCCGAAGGAGTGATGTCCTCATCAGCCGAGAACAAGGTCAAGTGCCACGCCTTTCGCACCGCCTCCTTTACAAACCAAGCAGACGAGGAAGTCCGCCATCGCTCGTAAGATATCGGACTTCCAATTTTACGTAATTAGTTCGTAATTTTGTAAGTGAAATAACTTGTCGGATCTTGCAGTAGCGTTGAGTACACAATCTTTCAAGGGCACTTTTTCCGCACAGGAGAAAGATGTACTCTCCACGGCCTTGGGAAACAAGGAACACCCTGTCACACGCGAAGCATGACGGTTTTTGTTCTCGAAGTCGGGATTCCTGCACGACTCGCACAAATACCTGGACTAAGAAGAGAATCAAAGCAGAGCGAGAGGAAAGACTGTACAAAAGATTGAGGAAAGACTAATGTAAGAATTCAACAATAAGATAAGAAGCCTCGATAAAAGGATCAATAATCACCGCGCAAGTCCCGTATGTGTGGGCAAATCACCCCACTACCAAAAAGAGCAACTGTAAGGCCCACCACTCCTACAGATGAACATGGCAAATTTCGTGTCCGTGACATCAAGGTACTTATATATATGTCTTGAATGCTCCATACAACACTACTACAGAAAGGGTTATATTAGACGCCTCAATACAGACGGTTTGATAAAACCGTCTGTGCTAAAGAACATCACTGACGGTTCTATACTAAAATCGTCAGTGATATAATCACAGACAGTACTCTTCATGAACCGTCAGAATATACATCTATATCACTGACGGTTTTATTTAAAAACCATCTGTGATATGATCTCAGACGGATTTGAATACGAACCCTCTGTGATAAGTTCATATCACAGATGGTTCTAACTACGAACCGTCTGTGATATGACCTCAGACCACAATATAAACATATCGATTGAGGTTCGTAGCGCAGACTTATGTGTTTCGTCTCCCGCAAACCCTAGCTTGCCCCCAGTGATTCTCGACCTCCTCCCCGGCGCTTCGGCCTCCTCGATCGAACAAGGGACACCGCAGCGGCGCCGCGCTTCGGGCATCGCCTCGATGGCATCTCCGCGCCGCCGCCAAGGACGCCGTTGGCGGCCTCGACCGTGACCCCTTCGCCGCCTCGCGAGGCTCATCGTGAGTACCCCTTCGCCCTCGTGAGACCGTGACCCTTCGCACCGCCCTCGGCCTCGCTGCCTCCTTCGTCACCGCCACATGGACGCCGCCCCGTCCAACTCCAATGAATGGGTGGGTTGCTACCGATTTTTCTTTGATGATATATGTTGAGTGTTTAATATTGATGTATGTTCTAAGATATACGGTTCTTGCATGGTTGTATTTGGTATTTGTATTTTGTGGATCACTATTCTCCACTAGTTTAAGATTATTAAAACCCACTGATTCACAAGGTGCAACACAAAGAGAATGCTGAATATTTTTGTGTATGCCACAAATATTATATACAAAAGTATGAAATAAAATTGTAAAAGCAAAATAATCTGGAAATACTCCTTTGAATTCTGGAGAAAAATGCATGCTGCAAGGATTGATACCTTGTATCATTCGAAGCGTGACCAAAGTATATCTTAGAACATACATGATTTGTGAAGATAAATATTTTTATAAATGATTCCTAAAGACAAATATCTCTTAGAACATACATCTTTGCATTTGTCTTGTCAATTTCACATGGATTATGTATACTCATGTACTTGAAAATAGAGCCATAGAACCAGTAGGTATATTTGTCGTTGTGTTTGATGATTGATCAAGAAAGAGGAGCTTGCTAAAGCATAGCTTTGTGTAAAACTGGTAGAATCGAAATTGAAACTAATTGACAAGTATCAAATAATTATTCGTAACATGCATTAAGCTATAATGATTATGTGACCATGTGTTGTTGATGTGAATATGTGATCATGTGAATTACATATTGTGTGAAGTAATCACAGAGGCAACCACATGTTAAGTTTTGGATTAAAACCTTTGACATATGGGTTGTGAGAAAGATTATTACATTAGTCAATTGTCCCTACTCAAAAATAGTAATGACGTGAAATCAAACTAGTTCAAGAATATAATTATTGTCGATCACCAAATTAATTTCTTGTAGCTTCTCTTCTCCTCTTCACATGGCTACTATTGCACTTCTTTCTTACCTACTTCAATTCTTACCTAATCCAAAACTATCTTTCTTACCTAATCCAATTCTTCTAACGCCACCGTCTCGTGATATTCCTCTGCTTTTCCCTACACTGAGCAAACTTCCATCATTAGTATCTGTTGTTCAAAATTTTCTTCTGCTTAAGTATTTCTGCAACAAAATTTACAAGGCACAACCAAGTTATAGATTTAGCAATTGAATATCTAAACTTCCTAGATGCATCAAGGCAACAGCTTGCCTGATCAGGATCGTCTTAAAATATGACATTTTGTAGCACTTTCATCTCTTTCTTATTATAATATTGATGGATTCTAAGGTAAAATCCATTTCATTCCACAGTTCGTTCTGAAAGGTGTTAGGCGCTGATTTATCGTTATCACTTTATCCTCATCTCCAAATGAGAATATCATTTGCAGCCATGCTTGTTGAACTATAGAGTTGATTAAGTCATCATATTGAGTTGATTAAATTATCGTATGACTCCATACGACAATTTAATCAACTCAATATGATGACTTAATCAACTCTATAGTTCAAGAAGCATGGTTGCTAATGATATTCTCATTCGGGGATGAGGATAAAGTGGAATCGATAAATCAGAGCTTGACAAATGCTCATGATGAATCAGGAATGAAATGGATTTTACCTTAGAATCCATCAATATTATAATAAGAAAGAGATGAAAGTGCTACGAAACTTCATATTTTAAGACGATCCTAATCAGACAAGCTGTTGCCTCGATGCATCTAGGATGTTTAGATATTCAATTACTAAATCTATAACTTGGTTGTGCTCTTGTAAATTTTGTTGCGTAAATACCTAAGGTAAGAAAATTTCAACAATGTATACTAATGATGGAAGTTCTGCTAGAGGATCACGACGGTTCTATTCATAAACCGTCAGCGATGTTGTATCACGCATTTATTCTATTCATAAACCGCTCGGATAATTCAGTATCACAAAGCGTTCCACTTGAACACCGCTCGTGATGAGTACTTATTACGCATGCTTATAATGTAGAACCGCTTTGTGATGAGAATTTTCACAGACGGTTCAAAACCGCCTATGATGTACCCTTACATCATCGACACATTGTTAGTGATAGTTCATAAACCGCTTGAGATGACGATTTTGAACCGTCTCGAGATGATGTTTTCGTAGTAGTGCAAATAGTCATTGGACGTAGTAGCTAATTATGTACCGCTATGTAGGTGGCCACGCTGCACTCTCCAAGTGATACTTGTCCGAGCGCCATTCTTATTCCGGCCGCTCAGGGTCGCGATCCGCTTATTGAAGGGGTGCTGTGCACGGCACTTTGTGGCACCGGATTCACGAAAGCTAGTGTGGACGGTGTAAATGATAATTTCAAGACCGCTCACTACAGATTCCCCAAATGACGAGATCGTGACATTGGGGTACACCATTCACACTTTCATCCACCGCCCAAGAGCGACATCTCCCTAGACGCCTGGCCCACCACCACCGAGCTTCCCAATCGCCGAGTCATCTCGCCGCACCTAGCAGGCACCAAATCGGCTCCGTGTCCCTACATCAAAGGACTTTCAGTGGGATGGTGCCCACTCGTCTCCCGTGAAGACTCCCTATAGTAGAAAGCAAGTCAAGGGCAAAGTGAAGCAGATCACGAAGAAATTGGACTATCCGATTGCCCCATTGGCCCGAGTATACCAACTAGGAGAGCCTTTTGTAACAGGAGAGCGCATGAAGAACCTTTCTATGGCTTGCGTTAGATTGCAGAATTGGTGCATGGAACAAGCTAAAAAGCCAGTGCAAGACCGCATAACGAGTATTTCGGTCAGCTTCAATCCTGAGCATCTATTCAACGAGTGATCGGGGGGATTCTTCACAGCCGACTTCAAGGACCATTTTGTTGTCTTCAACCTCGACGACTCGACGCCCGTGTTTTGAGATGCTCGACATTGTAAGTATGTGCAATCACACCTACATTCGTAATAATGATAAAAGTCATATATATATATATATATATGACTCAATGCTTTTGTATATTTAGATACATGATCCATGAAGCGAGACAGAACAAACAACCAGTGGGTTTCCTAGACCCACACATAGTCTCCAAGCAAACAATGGACAAACATTTAGTATTTGTCGATAAATATGTCGGAGAGGCCTTGGTAGCTCAAAAAGATAAAGAGTTCATACTTTTACCCCACAACCCAGGATAAATATGTCAGAGAGGCCTTCGCAACTCTGTTCTGTTATTTGACCATGCCGACATACCTGTGTAGGTTTCACTGGGTTCTCATTGTAATTCATGCATCGATGAATCGGGTTATTTACCTTGATTCCTTACAGAGTAGCAGCCATGACTTAAAACCTATCACAAAATTAATTACCAGGCAATTAATCATGTTTCCTCCAAAGATAATATGGTCATGTAGGTTGTTCAATGTGTATGTTTCTCCTGGAATAGCTGAGGCTAACCTTTTGCAATCACGTAGTGTGTTCAAAGTGTACAAAGCTTATGGAGGGCCTTCTAGCAAGGACAGGCGGTCAATCACGCTTTAAGTTTTGGTATCCGCTATACACAATAATCCTATATAAACTACGTAATAATGATTCGAACTAACCAAATCAGATTTGCAAAGTGCCACCAGGAGGAAAGGAAATAATCATTGTGGATTTTACGCTTGCCACAACATGGAACTCCTTGTCACTAAGAAAACGCCTAATCGTAACAATCGCGTTGGCAGAGCCGATCTAGAGCGAATTCGAGGACGCCTTTGTGCCTTCTTGCTCACCAAGTCTTAAATGAAAAAGGCGAGTTCCACGCTGCCTTATAACTTCAGGAGTTGTATTTTTTCTGAATTACTATTTGGGTTAATTGTCAAACTTGTGCTGTGGATTTGTATATTGTAGTTGTGTATTCTATTAATTGGTTAATGGTATTGAGTTACATTTGGTTAATATATCCGAGTTCATTTCAAAGAGATGTGTCGCAATATTAATCTATACGCAATCTGCTTCGCGCTGTGATGTAATCTGAGTTGATTGATGAAATGAATGTAATGCCACTAATCTGAAATGGTTGTAATGTGAGTTTATTTAGTCTGTAATCTGCTTTTTCGAGAAGGCGTGGCTAGCATTTCCTGAGGCTAGCTAATAAATAGAAAATTGTTGTCTGTTGGAAGTCTTATCACAGATTGTTTTTAATTAAAAACGGTCTGTGATGTAATGATGTAACACACGGTTTCAAACTAAAATCGCTCAGGATATCATAACATCACGATGGTTTGTAATTAAAACCATCTGTGATGTTAGTATATCACAGACGGTTTTAGTTTGAAACCGTCTGTGATATTTTCTATAATAGACGGTTTCTCAACCGTCTGTGATATGCCGTAATATCATCGACATATGAATTACTGCATTTGCGGGGAAACCGTCTGTGATGACAGTTCCGAACCGTCTGTGATAAGCTTTTTTGTAGTAGTGTTTGGAAATGGTTGAGTGTATCGGCAGAATTTGAGGATGATCGATACGCTAGGTTCTTCGCCGATTCTAAAACAAGAGAAATTGGCGGAGGTTCGTTGGACGAAAGTGAGTAAAAGGAGAGGGAAATGACGAGATTCTTCAAAGATCACAGTATGCTTTTATAGCCAAGATTTGTCAGAGAAGCTCGAATCGCATGTGTGAACACTTCGGAGTTTGCGGCGCTAGAACGTAAGACGGGATGGGCAGGACAACCGAATTTGCAGAGGAGGTGGTCGTGGCAAGGCAATGATGGCGTGAGGACCTTAGGTGGAGAGACATACAGGAATGGCGGTTACAACAAGAAGACCACTTCGCTTCTTCGCCTGTGGCTTCAGCGCCAGAGGAAGACAAAGGTGCAGAGGAGAGGTCGTCACGTGGGCCCGCATGCTGATCCGTCCCATGTGCAAGAGAGAAAGGAGGTGGCCCTAAGAATTTTGGTCATGGCTTAGCTCAATTGCCTTGAATCAGTTAGCAATCTTGTCCCCAATTTAATGAAAATTTTATGGAGTGTAATAGACATAAGTTAGAATATACTGTTAAATTTTCAGACAGATTTGATTTATGTATAATTTATAAAAATTCTGACAAGGTACTGTGCACAGGTTTCAGTTTTCAGTATTTAATTAATCTGGGAGTTTATAACTTATCAAACATTTGTGAAACTTTTTCTAAAGGTTCCTTATGGCCTTATTGGTCTCCTTTAAAATTTTAAACTTCAAATTATTTATATTTTATTTACTAAAATTCTGATATTTGTATTTTGAAATTTTTAGCTTTTCTGTTTTTGAATTTTTATAATTACAAATTTAATCATTATTTCCTGATATTTTTACTGTTATTGGCCTGATCCAGAATTAAGATAATATAAAATTTTCACATCGAATTTATGAAATATTAATTTCTGACATATTTACGCTCAGAGTCAAGAATCATTAATTAGCTTTCATTTCATGTGCTTTGATATGACTTTTTAAATTTAGAATTAGATTTCAAGATTTTCTAGGATAAATAATTTTTATATTATTTTTATAAAATCTTTACTCTTTTCTTTATCTAATACTTAGGATTATATTAAAGGATTTCTCCTTTCGAGCAATAATCAAGAAAATCCAAGAAAAGTCAAGAGATTCCGTAAAATTCGAATAAGCATCAATAAATATAATTAAATATTAAAATTCAATTTCTCAATATGTTTTGCATTTTGCAATGAAAATAAAATGGAATTAATACAATAAAAGATTTCTTAAGATCCAAAATTCAAGAAGAAATTCAGATTGAATGAGATTTCAAAGTGAACTTATATTTCCAATTTATTTCTATATTTTGTTTGATTTGAAATTTTATTATGCAACTCATCCTTTTATTAAGGTTGATTTCAAGATATTGAAATAGAAGATAATATTTTAATTCATTCTTGACATTCTAATTAAAAATTCTATTCTACTTCATTTTCTAATTTTTATATTTCCATTTTTCTTATTTAGAATTTTTGGGATGTTACACTTATGATGTAAACTATGTAAACCATTGTAATGAGTGAGATGATGCAAAAATACAAACCATCTTTTCTAGTCAATAAAATTAAAAAATCTTCAATAATACAATCCATCATCATAAATGGTTCTTAGCTACAACTGTCTAAGATGATGCAATATCACAGACGGTTCTAGCTACGAACCTTCGGTGATAGCTAGAACCGTCGTGATGAGTGAATATCATGATGGTTATAGCTACGAACCGCTCTGTGATGATGGACTATTACGCACGGTTCGTAGCTAGAACCGTCTGTGATGATGTGTCATAAGAGATGGTCCTAGCCTTGAGCCGTCTGTGATGATGTGTCATCAGAGACGGTTCTAGCCTTGAACCGTCAGTGATATTCTCTCATCACAGACGTTTCTTAGATAGAACTGTCTCTGATGTTAATTTTCATCGACGGTTCAAAACCGCTCGTAATGTGCCCTTCTTATCAATGACACAAGTTTACAGATGGTTCACAAAACCGTCAGTGATGAGCTTTTGTGTAGTAGTAAGACTAACAGCCACTCATAAAAAAACCTTGTAAAAAACAAGCACTCTCATAAAAAGGCTATAAAGCACCATGCAAGGAAAGAGAGGAGAAAAAGAAAACCATTTCAAAGACCATAAGAAAAATATGTATACTTGTGCATTTTTTGGTTACATGATATGAGACATGGCAAGGGCTTCTTTTGCCCGGCCAACAACGAGATCGAAGATGCTGCAGAAGCGTCCGGAAATGAAGTAATGGACAAAAGGAAGGTGACATAAACCGAAAAGAACAACAAAGAAGGACATCAACTACCAACGCAGAGAGCACTATATACACCACTGTAGCTATAGTATGCATCAAAAGGTTAGAATTAAAGCAGCATAGATTTCAATTAATGAAGTAACTATATATGCAACACAAAGGTGAGCAAACAAAAATAGTAGATGCTTGGTTAAATGAGCAAAAATTAAGAGCAGGGAGCAGACTTCCTCAGTATGATCAAATTAACCACGAGGCTCTGAACAAACATGGAACAATTTCAGTGTACTCTCTCTCTCTCTAGTTTGAACCCTGAAGTCTGAATATCTCTGTGGTCAATCTGATCTATATACCATTGACGAAGATCCCTGAAATGAAGAAGCAATATTAGCGAATCGAAACACTCCTGAGCTCGCCAGCTGCAAGGAAGAAGAAGAAGAAGAAGATGATGAGCCGCCGCAGCTGCACCCCTCGCCGCCCTGCAACCCCAGGCGTGTTAAGCACAAGCATATCCTCTCCCTCTCCAAGTAGCTCGTACTAGTGCTGGTTGTTGGACTAGACGCATGTGTTGCCGTTGCAAAGATTCTCGCTTCTCTTTCTTGCCTCAGAGGCTGCGGCGGCGGCGGCGGCGAAGACGGGTCGCACGGTGGGCTTATGGACAGGTTAAGGTCGATGTCGCCGTGGTGGCTTGCAGGCGGCTGCGCGGACGCGCTGTCGTCGTCGCTGCTGTGGTTACTGGCCTCCGGCGAGCAGCTGGAGCCGGCGAGTTGACCGCCCCCTCTTGGTGCGGCGGGGAACGGCTGCTGCTGTTGCTGCACGGCGGCGGCGGCATTGAGCGGGCGGTGCGTCTGCGGGTCGACGCCGCGGGCTTGTAGCTTGCGCTTGATGTGCGTGTTCCAGTAGTTCTTGATCTCGTTGTCCGTCCGCCCCGGCAGCCTCCCGGCGATCAGCGACCACCTGCAAACATGTCATATCACCATAAGAATCAAGAACGAAACAACAAAATCACTTATTAATCCAAAGCTGATGAACTAGTTCATTACTTGTTTCCGAGAAGCTCGTGGAGCTTGATGATGAGCTCGTCCTCCCCCTCAGTGAAGTTGCCGCGCTTGAGGTCCGGCCTCAGGTAGTTGATCCACCGCAGTCGGCAGCTCTTCCCGCACCGCAGCAACCCTACGTAATCAAGTAAGTTCATGCACACCACATCATATATCAATCACCCATCGTCGCCGCCGCCGCCATAGCCGCGCGCGGGTGTTAAGTAGCAGGACTCCCTAGCTAATTACCTGCTGCTTTGGGGAGCGACCTCCAGCATCCTTCGCCATGGGCCTTGATGTAGGCGATGAGGCGCTGGTCCTCCTCCCTGGTCCAGGCGCCCTTGTTGGTGTGCGCCTTCTCGCAGCACGGGGACCTCCCCATCTTTGCTGAATTGCTGATAGGCCGAGCAACCTAGCAAGCTAAGAGAGGAGGAGGTATAGGGGGAGGTCACTGGTGTGCTTGTGTGCTTCAGCTTTGATTTGATTTCTGTTGATCTTTTGTGAACTGAGAGAGAAGAAAGCATGGTAGGAGAGGATAGGGAGAAGAGACTACTGGGGTTTATATGGGAGAGGATCGAGGGGGAGGAGAGAGGGTAGAGAGAGAGGTGGATGGAGAGGGGGTCCCATTGACCCGGATCGCTCTGAGACATTGGACTGAGTTGGTGTGAGGAGAGAAAGAAGGGGTGAGTGGTTGCAAAGCCCTAGGCCTAGGGATGGATTTGGTAGGTTGGTGTTTGCTTGGTCTACACCGGGGTGTACCCAAACTTTTGTAAGCGTATTTATAGCTTTTGTTTAGTTGTTTGTTCTTTCGTCAGTCGAACTATCCGTGCAATTACGCAACTATGGTTATTTCGATACGTTAGTGATCTTTGTTTTTTATTATTTTATAATTCCTTTTTTTTTGTTAGAACTCGAGCTAGAAACATGTCAAATCAGTCTTCTTCTTCAAACATAATGAAATTGGAGCATTGGGTGAGCTAGACAACTCCAGATATAAATTTAATAAAAATAGAATATCTAAGAATCAAAACCCATTCCTTTTCAAGATGAAAGAAAGAAATAAAGAAAGAGAGAATCAAAATCCATTGGGTGAACTACCCTGTCCTTTTGTGTGTGATTGTGGAAGATTCCTTGGCATGAATGCTAATATCAAGCATTGGAATTCGCAGACTAATTTACATGCAGGGTGTTTAGTAGCCCTTACCTGCCCTTTCTTTTTGCACTAAATTTATACGTGTGCAACACAACAGAGAGCAAAACATGCCGAGTTGGAGCAGCATTGCGGGGACGAAAAGCCGCGAAACAATGCAAGAAACAATGTGCGCTGCCGCAGTTGGAATGTCGCTGTACATAGAACATTGAAACCCTGAAATATGTCCAACGTTCCATGAAGAAATAGTCACGTAATGTGCTTCATTTCCTGGGGGCACTAGTCACTTAATTATTAGTGCCCTAATTAATATTGTTAATTCATGTCTCTAACACGAGAAGATCGAATCTGCTTGCAGCAACCACTGCACTGCAAATAGTGCAGGTTGATCTTAGGCATGCATGCATGCTTCTGATGGAGCAAGAAGAAGATCGATGTTTGTTGAGAAGAAGCTGGGAAAGAAAAGGATCTTGGCCATTTATGAATCATACATGAAAGTTGGCCTGTGGTAGCTAGACATTGATTGGTGAGAAATAACTATTATATGACATTGATCTGTTCTTTCTTTTGGAGTGAGAAGCTAGATATGGCAGCTAGTAGTGCTAGTACTGCTGCCATGGCAGTGTTTTGTGTGTTTGCCAGGTTCATGGGTCTTGTAATTGAATGCACCTATCAACTTCTACCAGCTAGCAGTATGTTTGTTACTTGTCACACAAATGAGCGAGTGACCAGCCAAGTGCCAAACCCTGCAAATCAAACCACAGAAAAACTTGAGTTATGGCTGCACGCCTGCACCTATCTTGAATTCAATGGAGCTGTTCTGCATGCGCTGCTGCAGTCAAGGTTCTTGCATCAGCAGCAGTACTGACTAGCTAGGTTACCCTTGGTAAGAATAGTAAATTGACGTATGTTTTACTGCATGGTTCATGTTTGAACTGCAAAAGCGCACTAGGTATAGTAGCACAACTACAGCAAAAATCAGCAACGGTAATAAGTTGAATTCAGCGAGATGATTTATCAACCCCTGCTGGGTCTCTCAACGAATTAGTAGCCATGCATAACAACAGTTATCGATTAATTTCACCAGTCGTACGTTATATAAAAGTGGATCAATTCGATAGCATGCATTCAGAAAGGATGGTCGATAAGCATCTATATGGAATTATGGATCAAGCAATCTCCTTATCTTGTTGTATTCCATGCATGTAGGGAAGTGCAGAAGAGTAGTAGGTAAGGTGGTCTTGATGAGGTCGCCAGGCCACTTACTACTTCCGCGCGCCGGCTAAATCCAAGAAACGCGCGGTAGGTAGTATGCATGTACGTAGCACATGTATACCGCCTGCATAAGCTTCGATATGGAACTCTCGTCTCACCTGCATCCGGTACAGCGACGTCTCTGCACTTCTCTTCGATCTTGCAAGCAACTGCAACCATAGTAAACTAGCCAGTAGCTGAAACAAATTAAATGGATCGTATAGACAGAGATGGCATAGTACGTACTACGTACAATTGATGCGTTTCAGACGAGAAGATGTTGCAAGTCGACCGGTCAATGCATGAAAGGAGTGTCAAACGCTAAAAGAGAAACGTACTACCGCAAGAATTCGTAACTTCTATTAGTGTTTTGCTGCCAAGTTTTCAACAGTGTTACTACATACAACAGAGATGCCATGGTAGCAAATTAAACGGGTGTATAGCTCAGATGACACCTGATATATATCGATGCTTTTCGATCAGACGTGGTGATACATCGATTGCGATCAAGTCGGTCAATGCATGCAGCACAATCACGAAAAAAAGAGGCACTCCAAGAATCCGTCACGAGTCAGTCGACGTTTGTTTGGTGCCAACTTTTCAACAGCGTTACTCCTACCATTCGAGCTAGCTATCAGATCAGAACGGAATTTTTCCCATGCAGGATCTTTAGTTTTTCAAACCATTATATATCTTTGTTACCTTTGATTGATCCGTATATATACAATTTCCGTTCCATTGGAAGGCTTTGAGGTTGTCAAACCGAAGCTTTGAAGTTTGAAGTGGCCGTACGAAGAACAGTTGGCGACGACGCGTGCCTAGCTTCTTCCGTGGAGCCATGGCATGCAGCGACAGAACAGTAAAAAATTCAACAAACATATATATATATAGACGTACGCATTGAGTACTTGTGAAAGAAACGTTCTCTGCACGCGTGAAGAAATTAAGAGACGCTGTAGTCTGATCAGGATGATTAGTCAGCATCACGCGCTACGCTATGTCGTCACGAAATTTCGCACGTAACGCCGCGACGTGTAAAATTCGGAAAATTCGTCGCACGACGCGCGCCATGCGAAATCCTGTTTTTTTAAAAAAATTTTGTCACTAGGACCCGTCGGCAAATCTGTGAACTGCTATAAACCTTCGGTGAATCTGTGTTTTTTTCTTAGAGAAAACCGTAGACGTATTTTATGTTTTTTTTTGTTTTTGTGTTTTGTTTTAAAAAATGAATCGCTAGGACCTACCGGCGAATTTGTGAATTGCTATAAACCATCCGCGAATCTGTGCTTTATTTTTTGAGAAAATCGCGACGATTTTTTCGGTTTTCGTGTATTTTTTTAAAAAAATGGGTCGCTAGGACCTACCGTGAATCTGTGAATTGCTATAAACCTTCGCGAATCTGTTTTATTTTTTTGAGAAAATCGCGACGTATTCTTTGTTTTTTAGTCCATTCGCTAAAAACCGCCGAGAGGAGTTGAACAGAAACCGTAGAGGGACCTAAACGTAATTTCATTTTGTTGGGATCCGCTAGAGACCCCGCTCGATGAACAGAACCTCCATGTGATTACTGTGTATATTCCTCGGATCGAGAGCTAGCACTCACATAGTTACAACATTTATATCATAACCATATTCGCAAACAAATGAAAAACATACATATCAGTAATAATTATACAAAGTTTAGTATAAAATTAAAACATTTAACAATGAAACAAAAGAGAGTCGAACAAACTCCAAACAACCTTGTAGTTGCCCACTAAACCCCTGTGCAACTGACTAGGCACCCTAGAAGAAACCATCGTTGAAACCCCGAGACTCGCTTGGAAAAGAGCTTCGTCTCGCGATCGCAGCTTCGCCCTCCGAGACAAAGGATGCAAGATTGAGTATATTGGTACTCAAAGAAGTCTTATAGTGGTTCACATATGCAAATATTTAAATATGCAAGTTGAACAATAAACAGTCATGGTTATTTTTGCAGTTGCATAAAAGCATTAAAAATATATAAGTATGCTAGATTGCAACATCGCATTTTAATAAAAGAAATTAAGAAACAATATGTTAAGCAATTATTCCAGATTTTCAACCCGCCTACCCGATCGCATAGGTCTCCTGTTGATCCTTTGACACAAAAGTTGGTTGCAAAACGATTTCCAAACCAAAACCCAGTTTACCGAAAAGACCAAAAGAACTTTAGCATTGGGAGGATTTTCCCCAAGTGCCCATTATCGTGGGCGCGGCTAATCGATTAGATCTTACACTCTGCAGAGGTGTACACTTTACCCACAAGGAATGATCAACCTCTTTTGCCTGGTCAGTTAACACAATTCCTTTGGTGTGACGGCAAGGAGATCATACTGAGCCGTTACATTATCTAGACGTGGCTTTACACACGCCCGGGACGTTGGTCCTTGCCATAAAAACAGAGACACTCACCCAAGTCGTGGATCAACATTTATGACACCCAACACGACGTCTCTGTCCAAGGCAAGGCGTACACCGTTGCATTGGTATGTAGAAACCCCTACAAGCAGAGCTGACCGGAATGCCTGTACTAACTCCCGCCTTCCATAGATGCAAAGCCACATCTAAACAAGTTAATAGGCTAAGACTATCCCATACCAAACTCGTGGTTGTAATAAAACATGGATCTACAACATCCCATTTGCTCGGTCCTTAATCCGACACTGGCGATACTCCACCCTATACTACGCAATTCCTTTGCACAACCGCCATTACCAATAATCACCAGCGCCAAACCATAGTTTTATTTGGAGTTTTTAGCAAACTATCATCCACCATTTCCCAAAAGACCATACATAGGTTAAAAAGATTGAAAACACATAACGGATTAGCTTAAGCAGAATATAATGCTAGCGGTTATACCCAAAATGACATTAAGTGTCTAGTTTAAACTAAGGTTTACAAGGTTCACATGTCCATACTGATTGAGGTAAACCATAATGTACATGATTAACTACACCCAACCCAAATTAGCACTCCTATGGAGAATTATCCGATGCATCATACATAGGCAAAAACAACATAAGGTAGATAAATTATCGTGCTCAATATGCTTAAGTGGTTGCTTGCCTTGCACTCACCGTCAGTATAAAGTCCGGATCTGCGATAGAGTCGCCTTCCTCTTCGAGGACGCTTGTCTACACGCCGAGAAAACGAGGAACAAAAGAACATCAAGAAACTCCAAATGGACAAAAAGAAAATGCAGAAAAGAAAGATAGACACAAAATCACACCAAGACAGGGATTGCTCTAAAAGAATTATTTCTAATTGAATCTCGAAATTAAGATACAACTATTATTTAGACTAAGAAAAACTAACTTATTAGTTTCTTTAGAAGGTGGCATGAATGGGCAAAAGTGCAAATCAACTCTCCGCATTTCTCTTTGGTTCACAACATAGGCTCCAAAACCATGACATTTAGGGTTATTCATCTAATAAGATTTATGTACAAAATCTAATGAAATTAGGGTTTTTATCTTGAACAAGCTAAAGCATACTTTGGTTAACAATTCTAATGGCTTCTCTTAATCTTTAGGGTTTAGACAAGACTTGAAACCTACTATTAAAAAGGCTTAGTTGAAATCTTAACTTACGCTATAAAATTGGCTAAGGAAACAGACTAAATAATATCGCTTAAGGTTATTACACTTATGAAAACTGAGTGAAGCACAGCTTACTAATAGAATCTTTTCTGAATCTAGCAAGACAAACTTTGGTGATCATTTCTACATTATCCTCTCTAAAATTCTCACTTGGATGAGCTACTTTACAAGCTGTTAAAATTGCTAAGTATTTCAATTACTCTGAAAACTATATCAGTTAGGCTTATTTCACTAACTTGTTTTGCATACAAACCTTAGCAAAATGCCATTATTTTTCCAGAACCTATTAGTATATACTATGTGGGGTGTTTCTATACTATTTCTACATTATCTTTCATTTATATATTCTATTTTATCAAATGTTGAAAAGGGCTATATGATCACAAAATCTGCCTTAAAGCATTTCAACTTTCACTTTCATTTACTGCTAGACCACTCATCAACTTTTATTCATTTTCTTCCTGACATCAGGGCATGATCTTAAAAACATTTTAAAACTGAACTTGAACCTGTTCATAGTAGATTACATCTATTTTTGCCATTATAAGTGCTGTTTTTCTTTATTAAACAACCATCACCTATACTCTTTCCTAGGTAAACTTAAATTCTTACTGGTTATTTACATAATCTCTTCTTTATGCTTAGCATTCACTTTATTTAAACATGATGTACAACAAGGTGACATGCAAACGTTTTGTTTATTTGAAACCCTTATAAACCGTAGACTCCATAAAACTTATCTTACTTTGACTAAACTTACCTAAAAATATTTTATTCACATGGCCTTATATCTACCCATGAGCATCTTTAAATTTCTAGAAATTACACGCGCTCATCTTTCATTTATTTTTGGATATTCGAATCTACAAAATTTTACACGAATTTAGAAACTGGTTTGACTAATTTTGGCCGATTGTTCAAAAGTTATTAGCATTTGAATTTTGGTCGGTTTAGGAAATTCAACTAAAATCAAATACGCTTTCGCTTTGTACTGAAGCGCCTTTCTTCGACGCCGCAGAGACGCATTCAAATCACGATGACTCACGACAAACGGGTCCACCGGTCACGACTCGTAATCAGAGCTTTGTTTTCGGCTTGCCGACGGCAGCAGCTCCTCCGCGGAATGGGTAGCGGCTCTAGCTCTAGCGTGCGTGGCGCACCTAGGGATGGCACTACTGCGAGCGGCGGTCGAAAAGGGTCACCTCGTGAGGTCATGGCGGCGCCATGGCCGAGCCGGCGAGAGCTCGCTAACCACCAATTTTCCAGCAAGCAAGGACTAGGTGAGCTACGAAGGGTACGGGTTGGTTCGAACTCACCAGCGATCGGGTCGGAGGAGGTCCGAACGCTGGCGCCACCGTGCGGCGCGGCCGCGAAGAAGAAGGACGGCGCGCCGCGTTATCATGGGCAAAATGAACCAAATCGGCGATTGATCAAGAATTCTGCGTACTCGTGAAGCCTAGAGTGGAGTTGATTTGAAGAGATGGAGGCGGATTAACTCGCTTTACCAATTTCCCTTTTTAGGTTCTTACCAAGAATGGGAAAGAGACTTCGTCGCAGGCTCTTGGCTCAATGGAAAGCAAGTGCACGGAATGGAAGGGCAATGCGACGCTAGTGGGAAACTTAAGGCCTAAGGAGAAGCACTCGTGATCACGCTGAACTGCACGGCCTCGATCGCTGCCGCTGTGCGTGCGCGATGAAACGGTGCAGCCTCTCCTTCAGCGCGACTTGGAGAAAGATGGTTGAGCACAGGCACGAGAGAGCTGGCTACGATGTGGATGGCGGTGATCGCTTCGAACGGGAGCAGTTGGGGACCGGACGACGGCGATAAGCGCGCTTCTCTTGCCTCGGCCAGGAGAGGAAAGAGGAGAAGAACGACGTGAGTGTGAGGCTGACTAATGGGACCAGGGCCCACTGGCAGTGACACGTTGCTTTGCCTCAGCATTGCCAGCTCTACAAGCTTCAATAGAAGCCGGACCCACTTGTCAGTGACATAGAACGGTCAAAGTGATGGGACTAAACAAGAACCCTCTGGAGTTCTTATTAGTTTAAGCATCATCCTCAGCCAAAATTTTACTAAACTTTTTGACCAAAACTTACTGGGAATCAGACGTAACCTGTGAAAATTTGAGACAAAAACACCCTCTAGTTATTTATCAAATTTCGACATCTGCTCTTACCTTAAAGCTTAATTTCATACTTTGATTTTAATTAAAGGTTCATATTTCAATATTTATTTTTGAAACTTTTTGGAAGGGTTTATATCCTTCTAAATAGATTACCCTAAAATTTTCAAGTCAAAACAGTGAGCACTTATTTTATAAAAATTCTGACAGTTGTTTTTCCTATTTTTGACTCTCAGATTTGAATTTTTAAAAGGCCTAAACCAACTTATTCAATTATGAAAATTTTACCAGTGATGTGTTACATAGTAAAGGCACTATAGAAATTTTCTTAGCTTTACCTTGACGCTCGGCTATTTTTTATTTACCTTTTTGATTTACTATTTTTAGTCAAAAAGCAACTACATGCTTTATTTACCTTGATCCAAAGCATGTAAAATTTTACTTACTGGTCAAACTGTATTACCAGCTTGGATAGGACCCATGGTAAATTTTTCTGAATTTTTACTTTCACCTTTTTACCTTTTTCCATTTCTTATCCTTTGTCTTTCCTTTGTTTTAAACTTTTCATACAACACAAAAGTCAAGGAAATTCCAAATAGAGCAAATAACACCAAGAAAATCCAGAAATATTTATATTCAAATTTAATTTGCACATCTTTTACTGTTCTAAATTTTCAGGATGTTACATCCGTTCTACTAAAAATCAGCAGGAGAACCTGAACGTAAACCGCTGAGGGACCTAAACATAATTTTGAATTTTTTCGGGTCCATTTTGTTAAAAAACTGACCGAAGGATCCGAGCGTAATTTTGAATTTTGCGGAAGGGCTTCTCGCGAAGGGGTGACGTGTCACAGCCCAAAGGCCGGCAATGTCTCCACCTACTTTTTCACGAAAATGGTGACATGGCGCACCGAGGAGCCTCTAATTCTCTCGGGTATAATATAAGGTGTATATATATATATATATATGTATAAAACTAACGTTGGGACTTAATTGGGAGCTTCGTTTTTCCTTCAGTGCAGTGGTGTTAGCAGTCTTCTGGCACTAGCTAGTCTCTGCATGCGAGACTAGTCAAAAGACTAACCGTAGATCCTATATATACGTGTGTGCTTGTTGGCGTCTGCCAACACCGGGTTTAAGTTTGATTCAAAGCGATCAACCGATTTGATCCTGCAATCGCAAGATTAATCGAAAATAAGTACTCACAGCCGATTTGATGATACAATCGATAAGATGGATCTAAACAACTATTAAAGCAGATCAGGTGACAGGTAAAGATCTATTTTTCCCGAAAAAGATGATGCACAATAAGATCGGTATAAAAACAAATAAACTAAAATAACTAGCGAATCGAAGATGATCAAAATCGGTGATGCGCAACTTTATTGATAAAAACGAATTACAAAGAAGTATAACTAGATCTAAAAACTACTCCTAGTAGATAGAATATAAATAAAAGTAGATGCGAGTTGGTTGATTGTTGTGTTAATGTCTATCGGCTTGCCTCATGTCCCTCTTTCATAGTGTGTAGACCGATCGTATCCTTCTCCGATTCCTTACAAGCCATGAACCGTGACGGTCTCTATATCTTGAAGATAAAATTTCTTATTTGAATCAATATCGACTAGAAATTCAATATTAATATAAGCTTACAAATCGGTTATATATTACCAAATTCTACTGCTAACAGTGTTACATCTAGTTTCTACAGAAATGATAAAGTTTCAACTGTCAACATACCTGTTTGTCTTTCTTTCCCCCATCTATTTTGTTCCTTTTTTATTTAAAAAAAATACATTTAATGTGGTAGCTAGCTATGTCGTTTCTTTCACTTTGCAAAGGAGATATAAAGTATGTCAGTAGAGCTTTAGAAAAAGAATAAAAAATCCTATAAAAAAGAAGAAAAATAATCATTGGTATAACTTTCCGATTGTAAAGCGCTTAGGTTATATTTTAGAAAGATGCTTCTATGTATTTCCTTTTAATACAAGTTGTACAAATCTTAAAAACAAGCGGAGGGTGAGTAATTACTATCACTCTTCATTCGTGCTTTAATATTTGCGTAACTTTTAAAAAGAGATGTATAGAAGCACATCTTTTTATTTAAATGCAAAATAGAAAATTAAGTGGAGCAAAATGTACGAGTCTAACCTTTAATAAAATGTGCATAAACATGCTTGCCAAAATATCATAGCTATATACCCAACAACAACAACAACAAATTGATGGCTAGTACCACTAAATACACGTTGGCCGGTTTATTTGTCGATTTTCAGGAATTTGCTGACGCATGCATAACCAAAAGACTAACTAAACACGAACGGGCCGCTCGCAATCCCATACACTACTACGTAACAAGATATCATTGTCGGTTCCAAAACGCCATCATCAGCTGGTCATTGGTGCTAGCAGTGATTGGTCGGTAGTGATACCTTGGGATTATCATCATTACCAGAACCGTTAGTGATAAGGTCTATCACCGCCGGTTCGGTATATAACCGGTAGTGCAATATATATATGTATCACCGGATCAGTCCCAAACCGTAAGTGATAAGGTATATCATCGCCGATCATCCCAAAATCCGGCAATGATAAGATCTATCACCGCCGATTTTGGGCTGATCCAGCAGTGATATATACATATCACTGACGGTTTTGTCCAAGAACCGGCAGTGATAAGCCCTGCACCAAATGTTTTTATTGCATATTT
Source organism: Otatea glauca (assembly GCA_036346275.1). NCBI lineage: Eukaryota > Viridiplantae > Streptophyta > Magnoliopsida > Poales > Poaceae > Otatea > Otatea glauca. Next base: position 9,107 of record JAYEVK010000325.1, on the reverse strand, counting down.
TTACTGCATTATTTATTTTTATGCAATATAAAACTACAGTGTTAGACCATTTCCCCTATTTATCGGTCGATTATTGAAGCCTAGGGTAATTTATTGTATTGAGATGATCGAGATCACCTTCTGGCTAATCAGTGATAAGCTGTGAAACAAATATTTTTATTGCATATTTTTTCTGCAATATACATATATTTTTTACTATTTTTTATATAGTGTCCCTATATACTATATAAAGCATCATTAAAATCATAATTCAAATATATTAAAGCATCACAATATTTTGTTTTTACAATTTATTTGTTTACAAATATAGTTCGACTACATCTCATCTCATTCACTTTGATTTTGCACCGACTACGGTAGAAGGAGTCAAGTAGGCATGTCACGGGTCTAGATCAAGGAATGAGGGCGATGAGGCTACTCGTGGAACTCGCTCGCTTGGATTGATGACCTCATCATGAATGAATCCGCGAGCTGTTCTTGAATTGCTATAATTTCACAAGAATAACTTATTGGTTCTCGCTTGGAGCGCTCAGTATTGAAGAAAAGATAAAGTTAATTAATATGATATATGTTAAATGAAAAAAAGTAGGCATCAATGTGTAATTATGTACCATGGCTTCGTTATAGCCCACAGTCTCCGTGACAATTGAATGTTAATTTGTACACACATAGTATGCACATAAATTATTTTTCTGATCTCGCCTCATACATGGAAAGTTGGTTACTATTTCAAAATGTTTCTGTAGGGACGATGCCAAACACTTTTCTTGCAGTATCGTGCGAATGCCCTGTGAATGATTTTGAATAGTAAGTAAACTTAAATGCAATAGAATGGAATATTGCTAGAGCAATAACGCAACGATCGAGTTTACCTGTTCAGCATGTCCCAAAAATCTTGATATAGATTAGTTGGTTTTCCTAGAGTCCAAGAACAAAATTCCGCCAAAGATCTAATTGGAAGATGAGGAGGACCTAGTAAAACCTGCACATATATGTCAACATAGTCAATTACTCCTACATCGTACGTGTTACGCAAAAATAGTAAAACGATATTAGAAATAGGGAAATACATACTTAAAGTTATAGGGTAAAAGTATGGAGGTTTTGTATTGCAGCTTCAAGAAAGTATTAAATAAATAGTCTTCATTGTACTGTGGATTGTCCTTCACAAGCTTCTCGTTGATAAGCCCGGATCTAGGAATGCTACATTGTCACGCTTATTTCTTCTACATGTCTCAGATTCCATTCTACATAAGAAAGAAGTCGACATGCAATTAAATAAGATAAGAATGCACAATAATATACATAGAGACTTACAAAGTCCACAGCCTAAGTATATTCACGCAGGCATCTTGTCGGTACAACATATACAACTCTTCAAACCCACCCGTAAGATGCTATCCCCATTGTTAAAATTTTGCTCCGTGTATCCGATTGCGTAACGCCCCATACCATCGTTGGATGCTACATGTACCATCGATGGACGCACCGCAGTTGTGTTGTTAGGTGGTCAAAATGAGCTGGTTCAACCAGCGGTTTCTCATAAAGAACTTCTACCTTAGACCTTGCTCTCGAGCATCTCGTTGACCAAAGATCCGCTTGAGCATCCAACCTCAACGCGTCGGCACTAGCCGCCTTCAAGTATTGCTCGATATGTGCTCTTAGTTCGATATTGTGCAATGTTCAAAAGCTCGCCCGCCTTTTGCAATTTTGCCATACTCAAGAAAAACTTTTATGCGTTAGCATCAACTTTAGTCTTCTCAAGTGATGGCACCTTTTAAAGTGAGATGTTACGTTGGCGCTTATATGCTTTTTCCGTTTCTTCCACCATCATCTGAGCTGGTAATTTCTTCTGGGATCGTCCTTGCTTCACAGATGATTGCGATTTCTTCGAGGACGGTGCTGACTTCCGAGATGGTGCTGGTGTTGGATTTTTTTCAGCTTTTGGTGGAGGAGTCGGACTTTTTCTGGTTGTTGCCAGCGGAGGAGTTGGACTTTGTCTGTGTGGTGGCGACAAGGGTGGGAGGTCTCTGTGTGGAGAGTGCGGCTGATCATCATCTTCATCGTCCTCATCGTCCAAGCCAAACTTAATCAAGCTCTTACGCCACGCGAGGAAGCCATGCACGTTTTCTCCTAGTTTTTTGTTTTCGTCCTCACCAGGGATCTCTACCTCCATTTTACGGTATTGGCGGACTACACTGTCCACTTCAACCCTGGTGAATCCCTACGGTATCGGGCGACAGTGCAAAACCTGCGACTCCTGGCATGGCCAAGCGCTGCCCTCAGCCACCTTGATGGTAATGCCATGTGCGAACAAATGTAGCTTGCACGGTGTCGGTTCTTTGATGTCATCCACAAGAAAATAGAGTCCATGCTCTTCGAGAATCCTCGTGGACGCCTTGCAATGCTTCTTACGAGCACCGTGACTTATGAGCTCGTGGCTTTCACGGGTGGCGGTCGTGAGTGAGAGCTTTCGTACTACTTGCCCCACAAACCTTATCTAGTTCCACTCTGCTCCTCTAACGCCTCGCCACAAAGATCTTTTATTTGACGGTCCAGCTTGATCTTCTCTTAATCTCTTTGGACGCTGTACAACCATGCGTCTGTGGGAAGGCTTCTTTCCACGGCACCAAACCAAGTCCTCCGTGCGACCTAGATGCTCCGTGTTACCTAGGGCTACGGTTAGCTTGTCATTCTCCCTTCGTGGCCTGAAAGATCCTTGGGAAGACTACACGTGAGCATCCGTGATTCTCGCGACACTTCTTGCTCTCTATCGCTTTTGAAGCTTGTCGCCAACATCCGAGATCGAAGCACCCTCCCAAGCAACCAATGCTTCGATTGTTCGCTCAAGGCGGTCATCGCAGAATGACACCCTTGCGGTTAGTTCTTCTTCTGACCGATCCCATGCTGGTATTTTCTTCACGCACCCTCCTATGCCTAGTGTGTGAGGGTAAATATTCTTTCTCGTGTTTGTCCTGCTCCTTTGACTTACTATCTGCGCTTCTTCGCACTCTTTGTACGCCACAAATTCCTCCCAAAACTCCCTTAACTTTTGGTACATGTCAAAATTTGGCATTTCATTCTTCTTCACATAGTTCTTATTTAGTGCCGTCTTCCAATTCTTCCACGCTTGCACATGATGCATAGTGTACATTTCTTTGTAACCACTTCGGTTCCTAGGGGAACTGAACACTTGTTTTAGTTTGTCCCACAACGAAGTTCTTCGTGTCATTGGGAACCACCCATGGGTCACCTCGACGGCCAATCCATGATCTCAGAGTGATGGGCACATCATCCCTAGCAAGAACCCCGCAGGCTGTCCTGTACGGCCCTAATGATGACTCGGGTAGAGCAGGTTCCCCGACTGCCGAGAGCTCCACTATGTTAAAAAGCCCCTTAGGCATCTTGTTCGGACCATGACTTGCGTGTGCCGCCTGCTCAAGAGACGCCCGAGCTCGCAATTTGATCTTCTTATTAGTCGTCTGCCCTACAATGTTTTGGGAACCACAATGTACTAATAATTTACCTCGCTTACGTTAGTGACGCCGGGTTGGTCCATGGTAGGATCCTCGTAAGTTCGTGTAGGACGTTGGGCTATGGTTCGGGCTACCCATTCCTCCTTCGTCCATATTTGAGGGCCCAGCTCTCCAAAGACTTGTCCCTGGTCAGAGGCCATTCCTAGCAAGTTTATCGAAAATTTCAAATTAACAAGGTCATTTTTGAAAGATACGTACAAATGAAGATAGACATAACGAATGAACATAGATGTAAAAGCATATGAGCCTACGCTCATACACTAAGGTTTGGATTGATAAAACATTCATGGAGCAATTTAGGGTGTTTATGCGTAATGAGTTTATATGATAAGCTAGTTGTAATTTATATATTTTTCTATAATTTGGTTGTCCATATACTAAAGTGTGCTTCTGAACCAACTTCCTAAAAATTTAAGTTTAGACGAGTTGTTTTACGAGCCGCCAAAAAGGCTTAAGTGATATCAAATCTGTGCAGTTTGTGAACATTTAGGGTTTTTGTTGTGATTGGATTTAGATGCAAAGCAAGTTCTAATTAGGATCTTTTTCCAGATTATGGTAGTATATATATCAAATATGTTTTTGGGCTATTCCCGCATTATTTTGTATTAATATAGGATATTTTACGGGCTGCCGAAAAAGCTTAAATGATCATGTTGTTTGCACGTTTGCGGTCCAGTTTTCATATTTTGTGATGTCAATTTAACGACAAATACATAACAAGTGTAGAGCACAAAATACCTCTTTCAAGGATACATACACATACATCTTTCGAGGATACATACACATACATCTTTCGAGGATACATACATATACAACTTTCGAGGACACATATACAGTAAAAAAACTACCAAGATGTAGATTAAGAGGCTGATTTGGCAACATATTGCTTCAATTAAACAATCTAGAACAATTGCAAGATATATTGTAACATCCCATAAAATTCAAAAATATGAAAAATGAAGAGTTTGAAATTTAGAAATGAAATTAAATAAAAATTTCAATTGAAATCAAGATTTTGATTTTAAACAATATCTTTTCTTCTTTCTTGCATTTTAATCTTAAGAAAAGGGGAAAAGCAATATTAAAACTATTTCATCCAAAATAAACAAACTATAAAAATGAATTTATGATGTGATCAGAAATTTGGATTTTAATTTCTGAGTTATCTAAATTTTTGGTTTACTCAGTAAGGACCGAATCCATCGATTCGAACCCATCGTGTTTACCGCACTAGTCCTGTGGATCAACGCTAGTGCACACAACTCAACATCGGAACATATCACATCATACTCAACGATAATAGAAATAGTAGTTCACTTATTGATATAGCTAAGTGTATGATCTTATGACCGACTTGCATTATTAAGCCACGCATGGCAAGACTGGAGATATAAGCTAATAATTACAAATGAAAGTAGAAAACGTAGATAGCTCATCAGTTCACCACAGTAACCGACAAGGCTCGGACCCTAATGACTCGTGTCTTCCTGGACTTCCTCTTCCAACACAGGTGAAGATTCTTCAACTGTTGATTATTGTTGGCAAGGGTGAGTACTTAAAGCACTCAACAAGTTGTGCACAGAATGCAATTCTATGTAACTATATGTAAGGCTTATTCCAATGGATAGGCTATCATGGCTATTTTGCAATAAGCAGCATTTATGAACAAATATAATAAATAGATTATAAAGACTTGTAAAACAAATAGCAATAATAAAAGATTCAAGATTTCTCAAGTAAACCAGTTTCCAATCCTAAGTCAAATTCCATCTTCCACATGGCATTCCGCCATCCCAACCAAGTTGTCCATTTAATTAAGCTAACCCTTAATCTGTAATTCCGAGCATTGCTCAATACCATGAGCACGGCTATCCGAATAGTTTCACACTCAGAGGTTATGCACTTTACCCACGCGATACAACCAAACACCACCAAGGCGAGTGATTATAACAAAGCCTTTACAATGCGTACTGCTTAACCCGGTACCACCCGCTAAGGTTTCAACACTAGTGGACTGGTTACCACATCCAGTGGCCCCTCTTGCGCCATGTGAATTACTCCATAACTCGAACTCACACCGACCACTTATATTACCAAAATTAAGACATTGCAAATTACTCACTAGGGTGGCCCATACCGACGTGTGGTTGCATGATTGACTCAGTCAAAGGCTTGCAAGGTTAAGTCCTTAGGGTGATCAAGGCAAGACATCCACATACCCTCGCCCATCGGGCCCACCTTGGCATACTCGCCTTTGTCACTTGCCCCAATCTAAATGAGTATCACCCAATTGATTACCAAGCACCACGTGCCATCAACAATTTAACATCGCTGCGTGACATGACTCACCACAACAACTCAATCTCATCGTGTGATCCCACATGACACACAAGTTCATAACATTGTTCCATATTCCATTAATCAAGATTAATTATCAATGATTCGACACATGTGATGACGTGGCATGGCTAAGCAACTAATACGATCTAACAATCCCATGTTGATTATATTTACTAACCAACTATATTGAACCAATCTAGGGTGACAATGGATCATCGATACAATGACAAGGTAGGATATAAATCAACTGTATATTAGCTAAGCCCAATCTAATTGGAAACAATTGTATACTTGAAATAATATGCAATAGGGTAAAACAAATATAGCAATTTTATAAACATGGGTTCAACATGATCAAAGCACAACTTGCCTTGGAATAGGTCCTGATCTGGTTCTCGAACTTGCTCTTGAGTTGTCGGATCTTCCTCCAAGCGCCGCACAATTCAACGCTCACGCTGCATCAAGGAGAAAAGCAAATAAATACCAAAACAGAGAGGAAATGAGCTCCAAAATTCAAATAAATTTCACCATTAAATAGATCTCAATTTTACAAATTTTAGAAATTTGAATCACTCAAATCTGAGTTAAGATGCAAAATTTATGGCCTTTTGAAATTTGGATTAATTCAAAATACAGAAAAATAAAAATTGGAATTAATGTAATTGTTTTTATTCGAAAATAGAATTATCGCACAAGCGTGACGTCCACCTCGACTCGACCAACCAAACGCTGCCACATGGCCATCGGTCCAAGGATCGCGTCACGATCTCCTCGGGTCCACGGTGCACCCGTTTCACGCGCTCGGGCCATCGACACGCGGGTCCCGCGACGATCGTCGACTCGGCGCCGGCCAAGAGACACGCAAAGACCACACCGCCACGACGCTTCCACCTCGGCGAAACCGCTACGTGGACAACACACGGCGTGGCCGCCAAGCCACGCCGACGGCGACAAGACAGGGCCTTAGGGTCGCGGCGCGATCGGCTCGGCCACCTACGGCGCTTCTCGCGATTTCTCGCCTACCTTCTCGACGCTTGGATCCGGATTTTGGGCACTTGGGCGACGCCGAGATTTTACTTGTCGGCGATGGCCTCCCGCGGTTTCTCCTTTCGGCGATGTTCGACCGAAGTAGCGCGCGCACGGGCTCCCTCTTGACGAGACGTAACCGTCGGCCTTGGTCTCGAGCCTCTAGCTCCACGGAAGACGGCGGAATCGACGAAGAACGACGGCGACGGCGCTCGGTGCTTAACCTAAAATCCCGACGAACGGCTGCGGTTCTCGGCAGGGCACTTAGGGTTTCGGTTGCTCGGAAACTTGCACAGCCCATGCTCTCCTTTTATAGCGCTAAAGGTCGCTGCTTCGCCCGATTGCTTCGCGATGTCCATGGCGGCTACGAGCTGGACTCACAGTCCAAATCGGAGAAGACGACGCCAGGCTGCACCACGTGGCAGATTAGACGGACCGGATTCACCATGACGTGGCTAGATCTGAAACGCTAACGAGATCCAACGGCGGCGATGAGAAAATCATTACCGCGATGAATCTGGAGCGTCCAAAGCGGATCCAACGGCCCAGAACACTGGCTTCTAGAAGCTGGGCCTAACGGCTGCGCGAATGGGCCGGCCTGCACAGAGATGGGCTACGGCCCGATACTATTCCAAGATTTTCCTGGATTTTAATTAATAAAATAATTTTGGTAATTCAATTAATCAGTTTTAAGCAGAAATAATATCAGGAAAAATCCAAGAAAAATCTCAAAAATACCTTGAGATATTCTGGACTCAAATAAAATATTTTTGGCAAAAATTGATTTTAACTTTGCATAAATTTAAATAGATTTTAACAAAAGGTCAATATTCATAATTTAATATTAATTCAAATAAATCCAGAAAAATCCAAATAAATTCCAGAAAATCATAAATGCACATTTAAGCAATAAAATACTATTTGGGCAAATTTTTGGGATGTTACAAACCTCCCCTTATCGTAATCTCGACCAGAGATTGTGGCTAACTAGAGAATAGGTTCGGGAATTCTGACTTCAAATCCTCTTCTCGCTCCCAAGTGGCTTCACTTTTGGAATGATTGCTCCACTGAACTCTTCAAAAGCGAATAGACATGTTTCTGGTCTTGCGCTCCATAACATCCAAAATTTTGGTCGGTTGCTCTTTGTAAGTCAAATCTTCTTGCAAATCTATTGCATCTAATCTGGTTTGCTCTGCGTTGGCACTCTGAGACATTTCTTGAGTTGCGACATGGAATACATCATGCACTCCCGCCAAGGACGAGGCAACTCTCACCGATAAGCTACTTCTCCTGATGGCTCGTAATCTTGAACGGACCAATATATCTTGGTGCAAGCTTCCTTTAACGTGAAATCTTTTGACGCCGTTGAGACGGGTAACCCGAGATACACAAAATCCTGCGCTCGAAACTCAAATCTCGACGACGGTTATCTCGCGTAGCTTTTCTTCCTTGATTGTGCTATCTTCAATCTCTCTCTCTATCATTGCAACTTGATTTTCTCGCTTCTCGAGAATATCCGCCCGAACACCAAACGCTCTCCTGCTTTCGCCCAATTCAACGGAGTATGACAAGCACGTCCATACAATGCCTCAAATGGTGACATCTGCAAGCTAGCTTGATAACTATTATTGTAACTGAATTCTGCATACGGCAAACATTTATCCCAAGACGTAGCATAAGCTAAAGCACAAGCTCTCAACATGTCCTCTAGGATCCGATTTACCCTCTCGATCGACCATCATGTCTCATGGGTGATATGTCAGACTTGAAATTCGAGGCAAGTTCCCATTGCTTCATGCAACTTGTTCCAAAATCTTGAGGTGAATTGGGTACCTCATCGACACAATCTTTTGGGCACTCCATGCAAACATACAATCCTTGACATATACAACTCGCTAAACGATCTCCGAGTAAGTGGTCTTTACCAGATAAAATGAGCAACCTTGGTCAGCGATCCACAATGACCCAAATAGAATCGTAACCTCTCTCGAGTCTTAGGTAAACCGTGATAAAGTCCATTCCGATTTCCTCCCACTTCCATTCCGAATTTTCAACTACGCAACAAACCAAATGGTCTTTGATGCATGGCTTTTACTCTCTAACATACATCACATAAAGCAACATGCTCACCACTTCACGCCTCATATTAGGCCACCAAAATCTCTCTTTCAAATCTCGTACATCTTAGCACTTCCTGGATGAATA